>CAJRST010041189.1:3172-18731 GCA_907169785.1 Menidia menidia | reverse complement strand
GAAAGAAAGAAAGAAAGAAAGAAAGAAAGAAAGTTTTTTTCTTTTTAAAAAATAGAGAATATTACATGAAACCATAAAGAGAAGCAACAATATCAATTTCCAAATATTTAAAATGATTTAAAATTAGATCAAATAAATTAATATTATAAATAAAGATTATGAAAAAATTAGCGAAAGAAAGAAAGAAAGAAAGAAAGAAAGAAAGTTTTTTTCTTTTTAAAAAATAGAGAATATTACTTGAAACCATAAAGAGAAGCAACATAAATGAGGGAACCAATAATCTAAAATAAAATGTGGTCTACGCTTATTAAAGCAGTAAAACGAAAAGCACGTGCTCACGGTATGTTTCCGTCTGAGCTCGTTTCTGTTTACTTGTTTAGGTAAAATAGAATGAAAAAAAGATGATTCTTGTTCTCTGTTACCTCTTAATTACATCACCTCGCGTTTTAATGAATAACAGCAACACAGACAGAGGAAAAGGCCCCTGTAATTCCCTTCAAGCACGTGTAGAATCAAGTGGTTTTCTTTTCCGGGTTTATTTGCAGTCTCCAAATCCACCGTGAAAACTAGCAAAGTTAGCAAAAACACAAACAGTAATGAGACAAACAATAACCTGCATAGCATAGAAAATGACACTTAAAAGCTAAACAAATAAATAAAATAAAATACCTCGTTGGCCGCATGCTGCGAGAAAAAAGGGAATTGTCCAAACTTTTATATTCTTCTTCTTCTTCTTCTTCTTTTTTTAATGGCGGTTGGCAAGCAACTTTTAGATGTGCATTACCGCCATCTACTGGAATGGAGTGTGGATCGGGATGCTAACTTTAAATACCCCCTTCAAAGCAAAACAAAACAAAACAAACAAACAAACAAAAAACAAAAATTATATCTTTTCTATCAATTTTGTATTCTTGAGATAATTAATTATATAACTTATATCTTTAGAAGTAGAATTTTTTTCTAAATTATCTTGTAAATTTAACTGTAATTTATTTTCTTGTAACCGAATAACTAATTTCCTTCTCTCAACAGAATATTTTGTACAGAACAACAAAACATGCTTTACCGTCTCTTCTTGACCACAGAAATCACAACTTCCAGTTCGATGTTTTCTTATTTTAAATAAATTACTGTTTAACCTTGTATGTCCAAAACGCAACCTAGATATAACCGTTTCCTCTTTTCTATTTCGTCCCGTTCTCCTCATTGCACCAACTTTTCTTTGAATACTGTACCAAACTTTTATATTCCAGTACGCATTAGGCTTAACTTCAGACAATATTCTTCTTCTTCGGCATCTCCGAGAGCTCAGAACAGGATTTAATTTCAAAATAAAAGCGCCGTTCTTTAAACTTCAAAACAAAAGCGAAGACACTCGATTCTAAATAATACAATATAAAACAAATACAACTTACATAAATTCCAATAAGACAAGTACCATTGAAATTAATAACAAATGATGGACTTATAAGATTTAAACATATGTATAAAACAGTATGACAACAATTACGCCTTTTTTTTTAAATTATTTTAATCATCAAAGGCCAAGTCTGGAAGAACTAACTATGATTTCTTTTAATTTAGGGTAGTTTGGTACGTCATATGAACCACTTGTATGGTCCTGCTGCCTACACTCACTCCATGAAGTTTTCCCCTTTCCCTTTTTTCATTTTTTTACTAAATTTCTATTTCTCACTTCCTCAGATGGACTCAGACTTTTGCTTCAAAATAAAATTCCCACAACACTTTGGAATTCCTAGTTCCCCGAGTTAGAGTAAATGTATTTCAGCAGGAAAGATGTTAGAAAATAAGAAACAAATATCCATTTTAATCCTATAACTGCCATCAGATTGTTATAAAACTCTCTTTTACAGCTTCACTGCAGAGGGTTGGAGATAAAGAGTCTGTGTGAAATGGGTTTGAAGTCTTTCTTTAAGGTTAATAATGTGAGAACCAAAGGAATTCCTACATCTTAGACATTTGGAAACGGGAAGCATGGGATTCCTTCCCTTGTGGAAGATGAGAGCTCTGGCTTATTTTTCTGCTTCGTTTAAATCTGATTTAGTTTTTTTTCAAACGGCCAGTCGGACAGCAGTTAATCACAACCCCCATTTCAGCTTTTCCTTAAAAAACAGGACTTTAATTTTTCTTATTTTCTAATTTTATTTTTATCTCTTTTTTTTTCTCAGTATATTCAATATATCACTCATTTTGACTGTCTGACAGTTGTGACTATTTTGAATCATGACTACTGTACTTTGTGTATGTGGGCTGTAAGCATGTATGTATTTTTTTTTTTATGTGGACTTTGCAGTGCTCCGTTGTTGTTTTGGGGTGGTTTGTCTTTGTATAATTTTGTTGATGTTTATATAAAGTTATGAAAATCAATAAAAAAATAATTAAAAAAAACAAATAACTAAATTAAAAAAACAGGACTTTTTGAAGGTTTATTTCTGGTTTGTTTCACTTCCTGTTTTCCTTTAAAGCACAGTTCTTTAGTTCCTCTTTTCTGACCCCTTGCTTTTAAGTTTACCTCTTTACTCTTTAATTATCTCTTTAAACATTATTATATCTCTTTAAACCCGTTTGTGGTTTATTTCTGGTTTGTTTCACTTCCTGTTTTCCTGTAAAGCACAGTTCTCTAGTTCCTAATTTCTGACCCGCTGCATTTAAGTTTACCTTTTATTCAAATCTAATTGTTAAGGTTTTTGCATCAGAGTCCTTCTTCAACTCCAAATAAAAGCTTTTTGTTTGTAAAATTGAGAAATGTCTGTAATAAGATCTGTTCTCATTGCCAGGAAACGAAGCCCACGCACCTCCAGGGCTTCAGTTTCCAGGTGGTGGAATTATATCTGCCCAAAATGATCCAGTTATTGTTCATTTATAAACCACGCAAAGGACGGAAAAGGCAGAAAAATGAAGAATTCAAACCTAAACCCGTCCATAAATGAGTTATGAATTAGGTTTCCTTATCTGAGAGGCAAAACTTGTTCTGCCACAGTCTTGTTAACCTTGTTTTGCCATAGTCTTGTTTACTTTATTTTGACACTTTTGCCATAGTCTTGTTTTGATACTTTTGCCACAGCCATTTTAATCTTGCTTTGCTACTTTGATCATAGTTTTTGTCACAGCCTTGTTTTTGAACCATGTCTTCCATCCACTCCTTTTGAGTGCCTTTTGTTACAATAAACCCTGTTTTCACCAATCTCTGTGACTGAGTCCTGCCCTAAGATCCACCTCCGTGACACTCAGCCTCCAAATAATTCATACAGAGGAAAAAATGAGCTGTTTGAAGACACTAAAGCCTCCTCACATCATTCCTGTTCACAAAAACCAGCCTGAGCTATGACTCGTTTTTCAGCAATCCCCTTAGGTACAAAAAAGATTAAAGAAAAAGGATTTTAAACGCCTAATCTTCCTTTAAATGGACATAATTGTGCTCGCACCGTATGGAGGATATCATCTAAATGTGCAGCGTAATAATTCAAATGTCATGTGGGTGGATCTTAGGGGAGGACTCAATTGCGGACATTCAGAAAACAGGGTTTTATTTCAACAAAAACACACTCAAAAGAAGTGGACGGTAGACAAAGTTCAAAACAAGGCTGTGAAAAAACTATGAACAAAGTATCAAAGCAATAAAGTTAACAAGACTGTGGCATGGCTGTGGCAAAAATAAGACTATGGCAAGGTGCAAATAAAGATGAACAAAACTGTGGGAAAGTATCAAAGTAAGAGTAAACATGACTGTGAAAAACATGGCTATGACAAAAACAGTAAACAAGGCTGTGGCATGGCTGTGACAAAATCATGGCTATGGCGAAGTGCAAAATATCAAAACCTTAGATGACGTGGGGAGACGAAAGATGAAAACACACTGGCACAGGACATGGGAAACGAGGACTATTTAAACACATGAGGGAGGGGAACCCCAGGTGTACACAATAGGTAATCAAGACATGACGAGACACCAGACATTCCCCCAGACGTGAAATCAAACCCTGAGTTGAGAGTTTGATTTAAACTTTTCACGGTTGACAGTGGCTCCGCTTTACTTTAAGATTAACAAGGGAAGATGACAGAGTTTGGAAAAAATTAGCCTCAGAGTCCCATATCTCCAGAAGGGACCACCAACCCTGACCCTAACCCTGGTCAGATACTGACATCAGAGATCCTTCTGACCCTTTAAAGGGAAGCAACTGTGACTATAACAATTGAGTTAATAACAGAGCAAACAAAACAGAGCAGGTCAGACCCTACTTTGAAGTTAACTACAGAAACCCAACAATTCCCACCATTTTCCATGTTGTTGTTATTCAAACTGTAACGCTTTAGCCTGCAGATCTCCACAAAGGATGCTGCTAGCAAAGCTTCTTCTTCCACCTTGAGGCAGCCTGATGGGGGGGGGTTGACAGTTACAGGGAGTCTCTATCTGCCAACGTCCCGCAGAGTCTCACTCCGATCTGATGGATGCGTTTGGGGGCTCTCACCAGTCTGCGCATTAGCATGGATCATCCATCTCCACGCAAGCAAATCTGTTTTTTATTTCCATAATGTCTAGGAGGCCAAAGTCTTAGAGGAAGAAAACAGAAGCAGCAGCCTGAGTGGTTATCTGAGGAAACACTGGACAATATTTGCTAATGCTAATGCTAATGCTAAAGGGTGTCCACACGGCCTCATGCTAGGGATGTCCTGATCCAGCTTTTTTCACTTCCGATATGATACCGATTTTGTATTTGGACTTCCGATCTGAGCATCAGAGCATGTGTTAAAGTTTAAAGGTATTTATCTACTTGCTAATGCTAATGCTAATGCTTGTGTGGGATTCCATCCCATACCGATATCAGAGCATCTATTAAATCTATTAATCTCTTAAAGTTTAAAGTTACTGTATTTATCTACTTACTTAGTTGTCAGACTCATGTTGAACAGGGATTTACTCTGATAACAACTTAATGGTTAGGACACAGACCTGTGGGTTAGCAGATGCTAACGATAATGCTAATGTGGGATCGGACTTTTAAAAAAACTGGATCTGGAGTCTGGATTAGGGATGGTTAGGACACAGACCTGTAGGGGAGCAGATGCTAATGCTAATGCTAATGCTTGTGTTGGATCCCATCCCATACCGATATCAGAGCATCTATTAAATCTATTAATCTCCTAAAGTTTAAAGTTATTTATCTGCTTACTTAGTTGTCAGACTCATGTTGAACAGTATTTACTCTGATAACAACTTAATGGTTAGGACACAGACCTGTGGGTTAGGAGATGCTAATGCTAATGCTAATCCTTAAGGGTGTGCACTGGCCCTCGGACTAGGTACGTCCCGATCCAACTTCCCATCTGATACCGAACTGTAACGTTTGTCATAATTTCCGTTTCCGATTCTTGTGTTAGAAAACAGAATTAATCTCACAGTGATGGAGAGTTCTGCCTGTTCAAACGTGTCCATTTGAACATAGTTTTAGTATTGTTTAGTATATTTTTTCACTTCCGATCCCGATCCCGGCCTATCAGAGCATGTTTTAAAGTCTAAAGTTATTTATCTACTTACTTAGTTGTCAGACTCATGTTGAACAGGGATTTACTCTGATGACAACTTAATGGTTAGGACACAGACCTGTGGGTCACAGATGCTAATGCTAATGCTAATGCTTGTGTTGGATCCCATCCCATACAAATATCAGAGCATTTATTAAATCTATTAATCTCTCAAAGTTTAAAGTTATTTATCTACTTACTTAGTTGTCAGACTCATGTTGAACAGGGATTTACTCTGATAACAACTTAATGGTTAGGACACAGACCTGTGGGTTACAGATGCTAACGCTAATGCTAATGTTAATGCTATGTGGGATTGGACTTTAACCCTTTAAAGCCTGATCCAAGAATAAAACAAAACAGAAAATTGCTCTTTTTTGTTTTTAAGTCTTTATTTGGCTTTTTAACAAAATATGTCCAAAGAAAAAACTAAAATACATTTTCAATATTAACCATTTATAACTATGTGATAAGTCCAGATTATGTTTTGTGTAGTCTTCTGCCCCCCGTTATCAGGTGTATCTGATTGTGTACAATAGGATTTTGAGCAAAGTTTTTACTATTAAATTATGCAAAAGGAGTCAGACACAAAACATTGCAGAAAACATATCAAATATGATACATTTGGCATTACAGGGTTAAAAAAAAAAAAACTGGATCTGGAGTCTAGATGTGCATTTTCTCCTTCCGGCCGATCTGATCCAGATATCGGATCGGGTCCAGGCTACACTGGACATGGCAGAAACTCACTCCCCGGGTTTTGTTTTGTTCTTTTCCACTGATGTTTCCTCTCCTCTGAATGGTTAATGGCCCTCAGTCCCAGCACTGGGCATCAGTCTGATGGTTAAATTGCTGCTGATTGAAATGCGAGAGACGTCTGGATGTGCCGTTTTTCATTGAATACATCAGAGGCGGAGAGCTCTTGAAAGTCAGAGCGCAGGCAGCTCAATTATGAGCACATCCACCCTCGTAAAATCACACATGAACCCGGCCTTCTCTGCAATTTGCCCGACGCACTTGTAGTGTGGGAACAATGATCTGTTTCAGCAACCGTCTCCGTTTACCGCAAGAAGGCTGCAAATCATAATCTAATATCTGTGCGCTCGTTGAAAACCCCCTAATGGACTCTTTGCTTGTGGACCGAGTGCAGGGAAAGGCAAATTATGCCTCGAGTTTCCCACTCCGGAGGTACTTTCAGGTAGCAAACACTCTCCGTTCTGGACTGAAAGGCAAACATCTCTCACTCGGTATTTTGGGGATTCGGGCCTCTCAATCAGGAGATTCATTAATAGAAAAAACTAGACTAGACTTGGGACTAGAAACACTAATGAAAAACTGCATTGCGATATCTTTGGATTAAAATTTATTTTGAGCTCTGAAATATGCTTTTTTTATTTTAAGAAAAGCTAAATATAAGGACAGAAAACTATTTCATTATAGCTATAGATAGTATGGGACGATAAGAGTGCCTCAAAAAGATTAAATATTTTAAAGGAAAATTTATTAAATGAGGAGACATGTCTACAAATGAATAAAACTATCAAATACAAAAATTTTATGTTTTAATGTGTTTCCTTTTTTGTTTAAATTCAAAATAGCAGTTAAAATACCTACAATAAAAAATTAAAAAATTGAAAGAAAAATGTTTTAAAATGTTTATTTTCAATTAAACATAATATTAAGTGATTAACTGTAACTGTTGATTGTAAATTAAAAGGGCTTCATTTCTGCTTCTAGCTTCATATTGGACATCTTATGAGGGAAAACATTTAAACCTGTGACGACTTCTTTTAAAGCACTGGAAAACAGGCTGGATCTCACTTCCATTTCATCATCTCTTAGACTTTTAGTGGCTCAAGATAAAGAGCACCACGACATCTATACGCATTATTCCAGCTCACTTTGCTAATAATCAGCTTATGTCAGTTTATGTCTCTAATAGAAGAGAAACAACAGCGTCATAAACCAGAATTCACCGCTATGACTCAGGACAAATGTGCTTGTGTGTCTGGGAAAACGTGTATGAATGTTCGGTATCCTCTCCGAGCTAAAGGCGACGTAAATTAAAGCTCGCGTGGTCGTTTTATTGATCCCATAAGCTCTGTGATCCTCTCATGATGAACGGGTGAGCGGCTGCCTGTCAAGTCTGGGGGAATGTCTGGTGTTTCGTCATGTCTTGATTACCTATTGTGTACACCTGGGGTTCCCCTCCCTCATGTGTTTAAATAGTCCTCGTTTCCCATGTCCTGGGCCAGTGCGTCTTCGTCACTTTTCGTCACCCCTCGCCACGTCAGGTTTGATTTTTTTTTCACAGCCTTGTTAACTCATTGACCGGCAGCCATTTTCAGAACAGAGAGTCGCTCACTGCCAGAATTTTTTGAGCATTTTGACTGATTTTTCAAGAGCCACAGAATAGTTTGTGCTATGACTATGTAAACACCGAACGCACCAAAAGAAAGAATAGACTCTCTTCTTTCATCAGGAAAAATTTTTTGTTTCTACCTTATTCCGTTCTTCCTGGACTTGCGTCTCACCGGCGACATGTTCTCTCATAGAACCGTTAGCTTTTTCTTATTTGCCTACAGTCTATGCTAATCTCCCATCAAAAGTGGCACTGCCCCCTAGAGGCTCAATTTGTTACTACACACTCTGTCTAGAAGCCGATATTTACGGACAAGCTTTAGCAGATCGTCCCCCAGACACTCTCGTTGAAAAACATAAAAGACCTCTATAGACGTCTTTGGCAGCCAATGAGTTAACCTTATTGCTTTGATACTTTGTTCATAGTTTGTTCACAGCCTTGTTTACTGTTTTTGTCATAGCCATGTTTTACCACAGTTTTGTTAATCTTGCCATAGCCTTGTTTACTCTTTCTTTGATACTTTGATCATAGTTTTTGTCACAGCCTTGTTTTAAACCTTCTCTTCATCCACTCCGTTTGAGTGCTTTTTGTTACAATAAACCCCTGTTTTCACGAATCTCCGCGACTGAGTCCTGCCCTAAGATCCACCCTCATGACAATGCCGGACAGACTGAGTACGGTTTCTGCTGTTTGCCGTGGGAAGGCCGGTCCTCCTGCTGTTAGCATGGCGGGCTGTGTGGCGACAGAGTGAGGGGAAGGCAGCAGACTGGGCCCTGCATTATTCAGCAAGGGGGTGTTAGGACTCCCTTTAGCATAGTATGCTATCACATGATCTATGTAGATTACTAATTGTTTTATTTCTTTTATAACTATATGAAGTCTCAGGCTGTAACCACAGATTCTCTTTGCTCTCTCTTTTCTTTCTCTCTTTTCTTTCTCTGCTGCATTACGTCTTTAAGTCAACACACACACACACATTATTTGGTACCACATTCCAATGTCATCAACATGAATTTACGATCCGGCTTGTTAGTTTTAGAGATAACTAACCAATAGGACTTGGTTGTGTCCAGTCCTCCTTTTGAGGGGTGTGCCCAGTTTAGGAGACAAAGACCCATCACCCCCAGATCTCAGGGCTCTTTGCCCACTGAGACCCTGAGAGAGGTTTCCTCTGTGAAGAGCCCAGCGCTGAAATACTTTACCTGTGACCCAATAAATGTCAACTTTTTACTCTTGATCGACTCTGGTTTATTCTCAGGTTTCCAACTAAAGAATCGGGCTAACAGGGGGATGCTGGGAGATGGGATTTCTGGAGCAATAATCAGCATCATTTCAGCTCTGATACCTGTGAGGGAAATCGAGGAGGCCTCCAGATGTTAGAACCGGGCCACTTATAATGGTGATAATATCAGGAAAGAGAAAAAAATATACACCTTTCTTCCATCGCTTTGTTAAATACTCAATTAGCTCAACAGGTCTGGTTATTTAAATGCCTTTTCCATGTATTTGCAAGTCAGTCATTTACATAGATAGATCATGCGATAGCATACTATGCTAAAGTGAGTAATTATAACCAAATTCTAACACTTTCTTTAAAAGTTTGAACCAGCTTTCTCCCTGAGGCCCATCTTAGATATTAATTTCTTTCTTTCCTTCTTTCTTTCTTTGTCTTTTTTCTTTCTTTCTTTCTTTCTTTCTTTCTTTATTTTGGCAGGTTTCGTTTCTTCGTTTCGTGTTGAGTTTTTTTTCAGTTTTCCACCTTTTTGTTGTTATGAAATAAACTTTGGGGACTTTATCTGTGGCCTGTTTTTCCTCTCCCCTTCACCCGCTCAGCATTCATGACAGAGCAACAGAGGAGATGCAGCTTAAAGGAGCAAACGTTTCCCAAATCTGAATCCAAAACCAGTCTGAACGCTGTGTGGAATATTAATTCAAACCTGTGCGATGGCTTGAAAACACAAACCTTCACAATGACACGTCGAAGACATCAAAGTTTAAAGGGAAACTATCTCATGAAAAATATCAAATGTGGGTTCAGGAGCAGCAAAAGCCTCAAACTTTTGTTTCAACACCAGTCTGGGACACAAGACTTAGAAAATTAACACAAAACAAAAAAAGCAAAAGACCAGAAATAAGCAAAATGTCGAGAATGAGACAAAACTGAGAAAATGTGAAGCCAAAAACGGGCAAAACGACAAAAGAGGACGCAACAAACGACAGACCAGAAGGGCAGCAGAAAGAGTTTTTAATACAAAAATCTGCTAAATCACCTCTGAAGCCTCAAAGTTTTCCAAGAACAGATAAACTCCAACAAAATGTTATCTTTATTGGCATTTAACATTTTCATTTATTTTAGAGCTATATATATATATATATACAGATAGTTACTTATGTATATATTTATTTATATCTTGTGTGGAATTGTGTATATATATATATATGTATAAACATGTATATATGTATAAAAAAGTTTCCCTCTGGGATTATTAAAGTATTTCTGATTCTGATTCCAGTTAACCCTTTAAAGCCTGATCCAAGAATATAACAAAACAGAAAATTACTTTTTTTTTGTTTGAATTCCTTATTTGCCCTTTTAACAAAATATGTACAAAGAAAAAACAGAAATACATTTTTAATATTAATAATTTATTACTCTGCGATAAGTCCAGATTATTTCTTGTGTATTCTTCTGCCCCCTGTTATCAGGTGTATCTGATTGTGTACAATAAGATTTTGAGCAAAGTTTTTACCATTAAATTATGCAAAAGGTGTCAGATGCAAAACATTTCAGAAACCGTATGAATCAGATATGATACATTTGGCATTACAGGGTTAAAGTTTGACAAAGTCTGACATCCAGAGACACACAAAGTCCAAATGAGGCTGCACAAAAGTGCCGGGAGAAGACACAAAACCTCCTAAAAAGTCCCGTTTAATCTGATTGTGTACTTGTGTCTGTCATTTGTCAGACAGCGCTGCACTAAAATAGCTGCTAACGCTCGGCCTGATCTCCATATTTGAACATTTTCATCTGATTACTGCGGATAATGGATGGCCGTGCTCCTCACCTCCATGTGTCACCATTCGGAAGAAAGATAAAGCAGTTTTTCATATCCGCCCCAGTCAGGGCGTCTAATAAAGCAGGTCCTGGCGTGCTGATTGGTGCACAGGCCTGGGGTGAGGTTTACCTTTCACTTGTAATGTGATGCTATTTTCTTTGTGTCTGTTCTCAGGTTTTAGCTTCATCTCTTCGTTTAGGAGCCAGTTTGGGAGTTTTCAAGCCTCTTCAACAAGTCCGGAGGTTTTCTTTAAAGGAGACATATTATACCCTATTTCAACAAGTTAAGCTAGTTCCCTGGTGTCCTAATGTAATGTCTGTGACAAGCTTTGGTGAAAATCCCATAAGGATGAAGCCCAATAGCAGTTCAGTCCCCCTGCCTAACCCTAACCCTAACCTTAACCCTAACCCTAACTCTAACCCAAAACAGCCCCGTTCAGAGCGCTCGCTTTGGAGTGCCTGTCTCTTTAAATGCAAATGAGACACAGGCAACCCACCCACTTCTTCCGGGAGGTGTGCCGGCGTCCGCACGCTAACGCTACCATGCTAACGCTACCATGCTAACGCTCATGCTACCAGGACGTCTGCCACAGATAGGCGGAGTAAGCTGAGGTGGAGGGCAACTAGCAGGTGCTAGCTAACTAGCTTTTTACATTGAACAATAACGTTCTGCTATTGTGCCCAGCTAGTTCAGTTTGAAACAGACGCTATACTGTAGCGTTTTGATTCTATTTCTGATCGAAATCATCACGAACGTACTCGCCGTTCGCCTTTTTCTCTGCGTTGTGCAACAGTAATCATCAACCGTGATAAACACGGTGCCGCATATGACGTTAGCTGTAGCCTCGATGCAGGTTCTTAGGAACGTTAGTCCAGTAGTATGTGGAATTGTCTCAGTCTTACTGAAGATATCAGACTGTGGTTCCTATTCTGCATTAACTTGGGCCTTGTTGATATCGGGTTTTCCTGAGGCATGTCAGATAGGCGGAGTGAGCTGAGGGGGGGGGCAACATGCAGGTGAAAGGCTGGAATATTATAATGAGCTAGAGCTAATGACGTCAGAAACTACCCACCCAAACATGACCGAGTCATTTTTTTTCACACTTTGCCTGCTGATAGGCCCTCCACAGTCCCAAATGTACAGAATCAAATTATTAAAAACTTGGTTTTGCATAATATGCCCCCTTTAACTGGTATCACACAGACTCAGATTTGGGATGTGCCTCTGTAGTTCATCTTTGTCAAACGTCTTCTATTTTCCTCCTCGTGAGGCAGCCGGAGACTCACTCGCTTTCCAAAAAAATGTAATGAGTTCAAATGAAAGCAGCCTGCTCACTTCACCTTTAAGCTTCAGCCTTCTGATCCACTTCACAAGGAGAAAGAGACGAGTTTACCTCACAGTTGTCACTTCCTGGATTGGATGAATGCTTATTTTTCTTTTTCTTTTTAAGCTAATCTTGCTATTCCAAATGCAAATATTCTCAATGCAACACATGAGAACTCATTGATGGCTTTTCAGTCTGAAGAGCCTTTAGGAAAAGAGACAAAAACAACAAGAGCAATTTTGATTTTAAAAAACTGTTAATGGGCTGTTGGGTCTTTCACCACTGGCATGTTTTCCTGACTAAATGAAGGCAAATGCTTAGAGACTTCGTCATTGACATTTCCGGGTGAATATTACATATGTTTATATATTTAGTCTTTGTATAGCTGTGAAGGATAAACCTTGTGAGCATCAAACATTGAGTCATTTTGTTGAAAAGATTGAAAACGCAGCCGGTGAAAAAAAGCGACAAATACAATAAAAAGAATGTTCACGTCAGAGAAAAGCTATATGTTGCTGAAATAATGCCTCCAGAAAAGTCTTTTAAGCAAAAAGCGGAGGGGAAGGAGATGGATGGGGGGTGTTTAAATGTCAGTCTCTATTATATGCAGTGAGCATAAAACACCAGAAAATGGATGGGAAGAAGAGAATGGGAGAGAAATGGCTTTTGGCCTGGAGCCTGTTCACCAGAGAGATGTCAGACAATCAGAGAGCTGTGCGAGGATCAAAGACAGAGCGCCAGTGATCAAACATGGAATATACTGTCAGGTAAACCTCCCCTATTTACTCCGAAAGCTTAAAGGGGCCAGAAATATTGAACATTTTCGGCTAAATGTGTCAGGACTCTGTGATGAAACATCTAAATCGTTGGCCAAGTGGCCTCAGATGAAGAAAAAGGCCTGATCCCATGCTAGCCCTTTAAAGCCCAATCCAGGGAAAATAGGAAGAATATTGGATTTTGATCAAATTAGCGTGCAATAAGTCAAAAATATATTTTGGTGTAGTCTTCTACTGGCTGTTATCAGGTATATCTGAATGTGTACAACAGGGGTTTGAGCAAAGCTTTTACCACTGAATGATGCAAAAAGTCTCAGATCCAAAATACTTCAGAAACCGTATCCATAAAATATGACACATTTGGCATTATAGGGCTAGGATAGACCCAAAAAATATATACATATGATGCTAGCACAATGGAAAAAGAAGATAGTGGTCAGTTATCTTTTTATTAAATCTCAAACAGAGCAAAGTGTGGTTTTAAAAGTTGCCTTTTTACTGTCAAACAGGGTCAAAGCTCTCTATAGGTTTCAACACAGGAGTCCCCCAAGGCTCATACCTGGAGCCCCTTCATTTTACCTCATACACCAGGGGTACTCACACTTTTTCAGCATGGGAGCTACTTTTGAAATGACCAAGTCAAAATGATCTACCCATTATATTTATTGAGAAATATATTGAGGATTCTTACAACTTTTGTTGATGTATAACCACATATTGATGTATAACGACCTATTGCGACGGTAGACTAGCAGACGAGAGAAATGCACTTTGAAAATGTCATCGTGAAAAAAAAGTCCTCCTCCCATTCCGTATGAAAGTGATACGTTTTTTTCTTCTTACTCGGTCCAGCTCCCCCACACATTTTCATAACCTATCTTACGTTTAAGAGGAAATAAACGAGGGAAAACGAGCGAAAAATGAGGATGTAACTACCGACTAGCTTGTTAGCTTGTTAGCTTAGCTGTGCTCAGGGGCGTTGTTTGACCTAATGTGACCAAATTGTACAGAAAAAAATCAGATGTCATCTGACTGGTTGTCCTGTGTATCAATCAAGAGACGGGATGGCTGATAGGTTCACGTATAGTTTTCATTCAAAACAACTCAACTTTATTTGTATAGCGTCAGTTCATGACAACGTCACCTCAACTTGTCATGTGATCTACCGATAGCACCTTAGAGATCGATTGGTAGATCGTGATCTACGTATTGAGCACCCCTGTTATACACAATCTCATTAGGTTCAATCACCTTCTCACATGGCTTATTGGATCAAATCCTATGCAGATGATACCAAACTATATATGTATATGTTATGTATATGTATATGTATATGTATATGTATATGTATATGTATATGTATATGCGTATATTATCCACTGAACCCCAAACCCCCCAAATGGCTGTCACAACAAACTAATTAAACATGTCTTTACTTCCTTCTCCCCTGAACAATTCCAATTTTTTTACCTGCTGAACTTAATGAGCTCAAAGGTCTGCACCCCCCCTCTACCATGCTCCAGATGTTTGCATCACTAAAGTAACTGATTGTTCATTCTCTTGTGTCAGTTTGGATGAAAGCATCTGCTAAATGCAGAAATGGAGATGTGAATTTAAAGTGATGCCGGTGGTCCCTAAACGTAAAACCTACTCGTGATTTTTGAGACAAACTGATCAAATGCTCTGGTTGAAACAATCGTAGTTTATTTCGAAAAGCAAGGCCTGAATTTTTTTCATTTGCATCAGGTACCAGAACATCTGTCCACGAGTCCTCTAACCGTTTAATTCTTTGCCGTTAAACCTCAGTAATGAAACACCAGAGGAATCAACAGATAACAGATTTATGTAAATGATCCCTGCTGTCTTGTTAAACATCAAAATAAATTAATCAACACCTTGCGTTCACCTCCTCCTCCTCCCTCCCCCTCATTGTTCTGCTCGTATTTTTGATAGAACACGACGCGATAGTGGATTTCTGTCATTTACTCCACATTTTAAAGCCCTTCAACCAATTTCCTCAGACACAGATGGCCCCCTAAATGTGATTGGGGGAGGTTTAGTGCAATTGTCTCTATCACTCCGCAGCCATTTGTTACCCCTATCAGCAATTTTCTTTGCACCCGGAAAACACTCAGCCAAGTCAGAGGATTAATGCAAACGCTTAAAATTTAGCAGCTGGTGTAAAATTGAATATTCCAGGCAGTCGGATAAACTCTTCAGTCGGGAGCTGATGAGCACATTTTCTCGCTTTTATGTTCCGCGAGTTAAATTACCGCTTGTAGAGTAAGAAAATCTATCATTTCCACATTAGAGTGAGTGGAAATCAAATATTTACGTCATTTGGAAAGGGCTGTATAGGTAGACGAGGCGTATATTTAGACTGAGGCAATTAAAGATGAAGGGGTAATTATTCTTCTCTTGTCTTTTGTCGGGTTTTTTTGCCACCTGCAAGTTCTTGCAGCCATTGTCTGAAATCTGCCTGGTCACATTTCCC
>CAJRST010041178.1:8637-18771 GCA_907169785.1 Menidia menidia | reverse complement strand
GTTTGAGATTATGATATGGGTAAGAGAAGAAAGAATAAGGATGTGACACTACACCTCTGCCTCTTGGGATCAAATAACCCGCTAAAATGACCTTGTTAATGGTTTAGATATCAGTAAAGTAAACATGAAACCAATGCAGCAGTGTTGGCACATAGAATTGTATCATAACCTGCCTGCATGACTGCATATTCTACTGCAGCCTAACACGTGTTATTGACATTTGATACCACAAAGCTATCCTAAACAGGTTTTGGCATTGGATATTTTTATGCCTGTATATGATAGTTTTCTTTTTCTTTTTAATGGCACTGAACTCATCAACTCATTCATTCACACACTTGCTTCATTTTGTTCCAGGTCTTCTTTTTTTTGTAGAGCCACTGACACAGTGTGAGATATGAGGTAAAGCCTGAACAAGTTGTTCAGCATTGTTTTCAGTCTTGAACTGAGTAAAACAGTTGTTAAATGTGTTAACGTGCACAGCACAAGTTTTGTCTACAAACTTTTGTTCTGTGCCATCGTCTAACTGCCCTGAACCCAAAATGGAGTCATTCATATTCAGAAGGAAAAAAACAATGAAAAGCTAAATTATTGGCAGTTCTAGTCCATGTGCAATAAAAGTCCTACATATAACTCAATTCTAAAAGTAGGTGTAAAATGTTTTGGGAGTGTGCTGACCCTTGAGTTTTGTTTGATTTTTGTTTTTATTTTTTAATGAGCATGGTAACTATGTCAACTATGCTTCAGGCACTGTGGATTTTGTTGACTTAGTCTCATTTTGATCCACCTGAACAGCGTCTCTCTAAAGGAACCATCTAATTTACACATTAGGTCAGTTGACCTACTCAAGCCTAAGATAAACAGCCTCTGGCACACAAGTGGCTTTGATTGACTTGCCTACTTCTGGGCAAGAAGGCTATTTATTTGTTTCCTTTAAGTTCGCCATATTACATGAAAACCTACCGACAAAAATCCAACCAGTGAACAAATCCCTGCAGCTAATTGAAAGCCCATGTATCATAAGCTACATTTTTAAATGCTCTTAAGATATAAAAGCTGAAGTTTTTTTAGATCATTTGTGGAAATATTAATGCTGAGAGACAGACACAGAAAAGACACAGAGAGTCCCAAACGAAACACTGACATGGCCACTGTATCTTTGGCAGAATACAGATCCATACAGGTCTATGTACTAAAGAAAGGAGTCATGGGTTGATAGCAAAACCAGATGGCAGGAGGAAGCCCTCTGGTAAACCTCTGATCTAATATTTCAAATGGAAGACTGATGGAAATAATATGCCACAGACAGCACATCAATCATAATTACAGCATTCATATTACAATGGATTTGTATAAATCTAATTAATGGATATGTATGACCAAATAAAATGAAACAGCCCATTAAATAAAAAGGCTGAATAACAAAGCCTACATGTCAGGTGTAAAATATTTTAGCTTGCAAAAGTTATATGACAAAGGTAAATTTTATACAATGGGGGGATTTTAAATATCTAATAAAAACGAAAGTCTATTGAGACCAATGATAATTCCATTTTAAATCCACTGAGAACACGGTGTGGGACTAATATTAGCACATGTTGATTTTTCACACATGGTTTGCTGAGTCAATTTCTTGACTTCTAGGGTTGCAGCCTCAACCTGATGACCGCCCAGCCTTCTCAGGAGTATACCACTCACCACAGAAATCTAATTACTCTCAACAGAAACAGCAGGATATCAAGATAAGTTGTATTAAAAGAAAATGCCTGGTGAGCAACAATAGAACAAACCGAATTACGGAGAGAATACTCCCAGGACCATGTTTTACAATGTGTTGTGAGAAGATTTTAATTCTTTAGTTAATCCTTAAATCTTGTTTGTCTCTTATTTGAATAAGTAAAAATACATTGAATCATCTCTACTCTGGCATTTTATGTGATAAGCACATTTCAAAATTATGTGACGGACACAAACAAAATATACATTTTATCTGGCAATTCCAAAGCAAACTACTCAAACTGCACTGTCAAGTTCAGATTTAATTGTGCTGCATTTCACTATTGGTCAGTGGTGCTGACATGTGGGCTAGGAAACGGGGAAAAAGCAGGTCAGACGTCAGATGGGACCCCTGCTGACCCTGCCAAAACACCCAACAGGGGACTAAGGAGGGAATCCAATTTAACCCACTGGGCCCTCAGCATCTTGTTAAAGTCAACAAGCTGTCACTCATGTTTTTCATTTTCCCTCATCCACAGTCGTGGTTCCGTTCCTTCACCTTATTCGGTCTCCAAGTCTGTCTCCTTCTCTTAGTACTTCCTTTTCATAGAGAAGGCTTTACAAGTTGTTAATTGATTTTGTTTTAAAATCTCTGATGATTGTGTCTCAGATAAACAAATGCTGTACGTATTATCTAGAAAATCGTATTTAGTCCATGAGATTTCTTGTTCCTTTCTTTTTCCTCAAGCCATTGTCGATTAGCGATCCATGATGGAGCACTCACATCAAGGAGAGGAAGATTAAGGAACCACATGACAGCAGTTTACAAATCAAAGATAAGGTATGACTCATCACATATGGGTGCTGTTAGGTCTGACATAAATTTGTGGAACCAACTCTGAAACTTTAGAAAGCGAATTAAGTTAATTTAGTTAGGCAAAAAACAGACAACCGACAAAATAAGATAGTGGAAAAAGTCAGAGCACAAGATGAGAGAGCTAACAATGAGGGGTTTTACTTACCTTTCATTTTGAAGGTTATGACACCCACAATTCCAAACAGAGTAGGCCACTGTATGGGATACCAGAAAAACCAGAAAAAAGCAACACAAACACTGGCATGGGGTCGATGTCAATGTTAACCTCATGCATTTTCATGTGATCTATCTGGCTCCTACATTTAACCCTACAGTGCCATATGTATCATATTCGATATATACGGTTTCTGAAATGTTTTGCATCTGAGACATTTTGCATCATTTCATGGTAAAAACTTTGCTCAAAAACCTGTTGTAAACAATCATACCTGATAACAGCAGGCAGAAGCCTACGCAACAATCATTTCAACTTATCGCACAGTAATAAAAGGGCCAAATAAAGACTTCAAACAAACTCAAAAATGGCTGTTTTTTCTTGGATCAGGCTTTAAAGGGTTAAGTACACCTTATCTGTTCTCAATTAAGGGTTTGCTTACTTTCTTATTCATGCAGTTGTGACCTGTGCAAGGTCTGACAAATTACAGCAACTGACCTCCTTAAGGCCGTTATTTAGGTCATTGTTCGTGAAACATTTGTCCCAGGTTATTGTGAGGACTCCCACATGAAATATATTATATATCAAACATGACTTCAACAATATCCTTCATTTAAAAAAAAAGATGAACAGCTCATTGTGCCCCGACATTATCTGATCAATATGGAAAAAATAGAGGTTTAAGTCAGAGTCTCCTCAAGTGTAGAGTGTGCATTCTCAATGTGTTAGTACTGCATTGAGTCTCTTTACAAATAGAACTTGTCATTCTAAACATACTTTGGACAAATGGCTCTGTTAATTTCTTACTATCAGATTTATGTATGTACATAATATAACTAGAACAGGCCGACACTTAGATTTTCTGTCATCACTGCAGGTGGTTAATTTTTTTCATACTGCGAAATTGAACAAAGTACAAATGTATTTAATACTTGACCACAATATGAATATAGGCCTCTTGTGTATCTCATTAGATATGCAGAGCGCCACAGTGGAAACTACATATCACTGGCTCAGAGTCAACAGTTTACTCTCATTCAACTTTGCATGTTAACTTTGAAAGCCTGAAAATACCAGATAATCCACGGGATTATCCTTCCAGTGGAAAATCGTCAGAGCAGGAACTCTATTATATAAGAAACACAGTTTAAACCAACGATGATAGATCCTCAAGTATTGAGTGGGAGCCGGCTCTTAAGAACAAAACAATGAGCAAGTGCACGGGGTTGGTTTTAAAACTAAATACATCACACTTTAAGATCACACCTTTTGAGCTGGAGACTCGAAACCTGAACTGTAGTGTCTGTGAAGTTACATATGTATATATCAAGAACGGGCTAAACAATTTGTGATTTTTCCTGCCTCTGTTCTCCACAGAAACACCAGTGATAGATCACAGGTGCTTGATGTCGGGCAAGTGCAGTCTACTGTTTCCCATCATGCTGAGGGGACAGTCCACTTGATGATGATGAATTTCACACAGAAAAGCACAGAAACAGGAGATATCAGTTCCTTCCGTCTTGACTCTCAGCACAACAAAGACGTCCTGGCACAAAGGGATGAAATGGGACCTCTCAGCAGCTTCTTTAATGTGGAAAGTGCAACCATGGTGTGCTGATGGGTTGGGCTGATTGTTGTTATTGTTACATGTACAAGTCCTCACATTCTTGCGTTATTTTCTTATGGAGGTCCGCATACAATTTTACAAAAAAATCTATCAATTTATCATCTATATTACTTATGCATAGTAAGATAGCAGAGTGCTGAAACCTATCCCAGCTATCATTGGGCAAAAGGCGAGGTACAGGTTGCCAGTCCATAAAGAGCCACCACACTCACTCCTATAGTCATTTTAGAGTCTCCAAATAACCTGACATGCATGTTTTTGGACAGTGGCAAGAAGCCAGAGTACCCAGAGATAACGCATGCTTACACAGGCCTCCACAAAGAAAGGATCCCCAGTTCCCCAGGGGTTTGAAGCGGGAACCCTGTTGCTGTGGGGAGGTGATCGTGGTTCACATCATACCACCATGCAGCCACAGGACAACAATTTCAAGAAAATGAGTTTGAGGTTTATATTTCCGTAGAAAAATCAATAGCCTGACTTGGAAGTAAAGCTTACCACAATATATTCTAAGTTTTCTTGATCAGTAATATTCATGTTTATGTTAATGGTAATTGATGGATCTATTTAAAGAAAGTGAGAGCCCTCTGGCTGAAATCAAAAGGCCTGTGTGTCAAAACAACAGTCATGCAGTCTTACAATGCCCCCTAATGTTGTTAGTAGAAACTACCATTCCTTTCAACAGGACCCCTTCAACAGGGAAGAAAACTTCATGAATTATATTTCCAATTTTTCAGAATTTTCTGTGGCATGTATATCTTTTAATATTCTTTTTTACACAGAAGTGAATGTTAATGGCTTAAATATTTGTTGCAGTGCTTAAATGTATCAATAAGTTATCTATAAGCATGTAGACGCTGTGGAAATGTTAGCTCTCAGCAGCACAAGTGGTCATGGTGACATGACTGCTCTGTCATGGTGTAATTCTGTACCGCATAAAAATCCATCCCTTGAACGATGGTTCAAGGGGCTCCACACACATGTATACAGAGACTAAACAGAACCTGTATGAAAGTGTGGACTCAGCAGCGTTGGCATTAAAAAAGTAAACCTTTATTTAACACAAGTGTACAAACGAGAAAGAATAGGTTTGCACATGGGATTTTAAAGAACAATGAGTTTGTTTGAGGGATAGCATCCAGTCCTAGATTTCAGATTTTACTGCAAGTTGGTCTAATTCATTAATTTATTTTTATTCTCTTCACCAGGTGGTTTAATAGACATTCACATGTTAAATCTTGTGACAGAAGAACATTAGGTAGACCCTTCAAATGTAAACAATAAAGGTGTGAGCGAGTGGAGCTTCTGAGTTCTGCCAGGTTTGTCTGTGTATGTGAAACATAGTGTTGAGCAACTAGCAGAATAACAGAAGTTGGATGGTCTTGCTTTGATCAAGATTACTGACATTCAATAACAAAACAACATTATAAAAATAATATACAAAATATTCAATTAAATAAACCCTCTACCCGATTAATTCATCCAAAATGACAACCTGTTATTAATTTATTACCCAGTGATGTAGAAATTGTCAGGTTAGTATTCAATCACATTTTGAGTAAATCATAATCAGTCTGTTTGCATCAAATGTTTGCATTAGACTGCAGAGCATTTATAACCTGCTACACTGATGTCATAAATACTGATATGACATCAAATTTAACAATATAAATCCCCATAAAGAAACCAAGAACTGCAGAAAGTGGATACATTTTTCAAAACAGATTTCCTTTTCAAAGCTGTCTGGAAGTACCCCCTGTTGTTATGATAGTTGAATTACACCTACCTTTGATCCTTTTTTGACTACAAAAAACCCACCACACAGAAGCCAAATAAAGTTGGAATTCTTTTGTCTCACTAGATCAAACTTTTGACCATCAGCAAGCTGACAATTAGGGAGATGAATGGTTTTAACACTCCGGGGGCGCTGCTTCTCTGGATCAGTGTCTCTGTAAAACAAGAAATCAGTTTAGATTGATGAAGATATTTGTAAAGTTTAATTTCAACTGCAACACAAAGCGATCCAGCCATGAGAGAGATTTACCTATACTGCGTGGGCTCAAGACCAGTGGTCCCAGAGAAATGGCTGCACTGTCATGGAAGGAAACATCCCTCCTAAAGCGGCTGTGGTGCCCCGGGTAGCAGTGCTGCAGGAGAACAGCATTAGGGGCTTCTGCCGGTCCACCACTTAATAATCTGTGCTATCTCACCAAGAGCTTAAAGTCATACTTACAGCTGTGCAGTTGTTGTTTCTCAAAAGACACAGGTGAACGTTGCAGTGCACATAAATGGATGTAAAGTTGGTGAAGGTGAACATCCTGAAGGAGAAACGGGCCACGGTGGAGACGCCATTCTGCATCAGCTCAACCGTTCCATCCTCTGGGTTCGGACATCTATAAAAGAGGACATATGCAGAAAAAGAGAGTGTCAGAATTTTAAAGTTGTCCGGATGTAAAGAAGGATGCATGAAGGCAATGAGGAGAAATCGGGTTATTACTCGGCAGTAATGAGATCCCAGCGGACAGGGTAGTTTGCCATGTTGACGGGAGTGGCCCAGCATGAGTCTACAACTGTGGAGATCTGGCGCTGATCCACCCCTTCTGTCCGCACCTCCACGTAAAGCGGCTCATCCACATCCATCTCTATGTTTGTGTCACTGGTGAGGGGGAAACGGAAGCCCGCGTCCTGGTAGGGAATCATCCTCATGTGATACAGGCCACGGCCAGCTGGAAGCTTCTTACTGACAACGCTATAAAAAAAATAATAAAGACATAGTGTGACTACTCCTGAGGATTGCTGCCCAAAATCTCACAGTTAGTGTTTCTTTCTCTGCCTGTTATTGAAAATTGAACAAATTTTCAATGTTCAAAACCAGCTGTGAATAATTCACTATTTATTCACAAGTTTTTCTGATTACTGGGGATGGTTAGTTTATTAAAGACGGTAAAAAAAATAATACACGCAGAAAAGACAGTTGCACCTCTCCACAGGGTTGATGCCAACAGCCATCGACAGAGCCTGATTCAGAGGGTATTCACAACAGAAACGCAGATGGATGTTCCTCTGACGGCTGATTAGACCTCCATGAGGATCTACGTCGCCCTGGATGGTGTTTTCGTACATGAAATGGGTTCCGTTGCTCTAAATATCGAGATGATGAAATGGTGGAAGTTAGAAGTAGAAGTTAAGAACAGTGTTTTTAGTCTGTGCCGACAAAATTCTGGTCCATAAATCATACCCTGAGAACTGTCCCGCAGAGCTGGTCATTATTGTCAAAGTGGAACAGCAGACGTCCGTCCTCGACTGTCCCGTTACAATTCTCATCCCTGAGATGAAGAGCGCCGGAGTGGAAGCCTGCTTCGAACAGCTGGCAGCGAGACACCGACATGCTGCCTGAACTACTGTCGCAGCTGATGAGGGAGTCTGTTGCACCCGAATAAAGTTATTTTTTGGAGGTTGAAGACCAAATAAATCAATTAGTATAGGGTTTTAAAGAGTGGATTTAATAATGCTCAGTCAATCTAAAAAACAAAGTAGAGTTTAAAGAGGCTTTACCATAGCTCTCGTTGTTGCGTCGGTGATGGTGCTCGTCACAGAAGCATCCGTACACTCCATCTTTCTGACCGCACCACTCGTACTCTGTGCATTCCAGCTGATCACATGGGTCTGTGTCATCTAAAAAAACATCACAACATTAGTAAAAGAGGGGATTAAGCCTAAATCAAATCATCTCTACCAAATATTAGCAGACTTGTTGTCGTACCACAATGCAAAGCAGACTGCCATTCAGGGATGTTTAACCCCAAAACAGAGCAGGTTCTCTCATAGGCTGAGATGGCAGAGCACAGCATTCCATTGGCTGGAGTGTAAAGGCAGAGATCATAAAGGCAGGAGGCGAAAAATGGCCGGGGGTCAGAATGCAGGTGGCAGTCCCTGAATGGGCCGCTGCTGTTGGTGATGATACTGCAGAGTTCAGAGTATTCCTCTCTGAAGCGACAGTCACTGAGGCCACCGCCGCTCCGCTCATCAGTGGATCCACATCTGGAAAAGCATTCAAAAAGTCTAAGCTTCAGGGCCTTCTGGTCTCCGGCACTGCACACAGCATGTCTCTGCGAGGCGCAGACTCACTGACCACACTCACCCCGGTCGGCTTGTGGGCGACTTCCAGCTGTGTCCGAATTCGTTGTCATTTTCTGCCCGTGTGCCATTGGGCAGCGCTTTATCATCTGAGGGATCACCGTTAAAGTTCCCACACATCCCTGCAACCCGGTCCTGACAGTGTCTGCCCATTCTGACCAGCAGAGTGCTCCGGCCATCGAACTGGACAACGAAGTCAGCAGCATCGAACACGATGTAACTTCCCTGCCTGACCACTTGAGCTAAGGTTCCCACTGTGGTGGGAATAGACACCTCAGTTCCTTCTACCTATAAAGAGAAGAGATCAGAGAGTTTGAAAGGAAGCCAGGCTGGAGGTAGAAAGTTCTTCCTCTTTGAAATAAGCAAGAGGTTACCTTTACTCTTCTGTTGGGTCCAATCTTGACATGCACACTCTCTGTTTCTTTTGAGAGGTACACATCCACCTCCGACACAAATGACACAAGGTTGTTGCCACGGTGATTGTTAGTGGCTACCACCTTAAACTGGGTTTCATTGATACTGTGACCGACGCTCTCAGTGATGACGTAAGAGCATGTGCCCTGGAAATGGCCCAGCGCTCCATCAAAGGTGATGTAGTGTGGATCACCCCACACAGTGCAAGTTGACATAGCATCATAGCAGCCCAGCTGGCCGTTCCTGATGGTGCACTCTTGTGCAGGAGTGCACGACGCAGGTAAACAGCGCAGGTCATGTGGGGCATGACATTCACACAGCTGCACGCATCCGTCTGTCCAGAAAGTCTCACCAGCCTGCAGAGTGCCAGTAAAAGTTGTGCCTAATGAGTAGCTATCTTTGTGCTTTTCAAAGTTACGAATTTCCTTTGCCTGTAATCTACTGGGAATTTAACGTAAACTGATAGCTCTATTGTTTGGAACCAGATTTCTGTTGTCAAGCTATCAATTACTCCGTGAGTTACAGGGTGTTAGAGCTTAGGTGACTAATTCAAAGAAATTTAAAACTAGGAGCAAAAGAAGGTAACACGTTTGACAAGTTTATCCTCTTTATTTAAACTAATACATTCATAGTAGCCACACAACTGTTATGTAACAAGGTAAGTAAAGATTATATGAAGGCAAAGTGTCAGTATCTACTAAAGTCTACTAAGTCTGTGATAAAACACCAATGTATTAGTACCATAAAGCAAGAGAAAATGTTAAATCCTGCAATTCTGTCCTCTTTACTCTTTCATAAAATAATTTAACCAGATAACTTTGAATGGCGTAATTGTGACTTACATTATAGTAGAAGCCATCATATTGGCAGCCACAGCTCTCCACAGGAACACAGCTGGCCCCACTCCTGACAAAGCCGTCATCACAGAAACATCCCTCTGAGCAAACATGCTCACAGGTGGCATCTGTGCTGCTGGCACAAGTGTGGCCACAGTCTGTTCCACACAGCTCATAATGACTGTTGGTTGGGCAGTCGACTCCTTAAAATAAGAGGAAAAAGCATGTTATCAATTAAAACACTTTTTGCTGTCAGTCAATCATCACATGACTACAGCAAAAAAAGGTCGATTCAAGAACTTGCTGGAATACTTCTGTATTTTAGCTTCATATTTACGCACTGCAGGTGGTGTTCTGTCTCCACGGGTAGATTCTG
>CAJRST010041167.1:0-18781 GCA_907169785.1 Menidia menidia | reverse complement strand
ACCAGAATTCTTTTGATGATGCGTTCGCATAAGCCTCACGATTGAAAGAGGTTCACAGGAACAACGAAGCACGCCAACACGAGCACACACTCCGAGCGGCAATAACGGCAGGGCTTTTTTCACATTAACTTTTCTAATAACATGCCAATCAAGCAGAAGCGGCAGTCAGAAATGTGTAAATATTTCAGCTTGAGGTTCTGCCGTGAGAGTCTGTCGATTAATTATTCACTGTGTTTGGAGGTAATGCACCGCCAGACAACCCCCCCCACCCCGCCCCCCCAACGCACAACCCTGAAATACTGCTGAAAAAAAGAGAGTGAGACCTAAATATAATAATGATCCAAAGGTGGAATGAGTCCTGGGTTATGCATGAAGAAAAATATCAAGAGCGATGCTAAGTCTGAACAGATAGCCATACCCTGCCCATGGGTGCCGAAATGTGCTGGATGATCAAATAATAACGGACATGTGTAGAATGTCTAGAATAACATCCTTATTTCCTGTACAGAGTCATTAAGCTGCTGTGTTGTGAAAAGGTCAAAGTGTTTTATTGCTGCTTGCTCTATGGGAGCCCAGGTGTGTATCTGTGTGTGTGTGTGATTATACCAAGGGGAAACCAATGTGCGAACTAGTGTGTGTGCATTTCTTGATAATGTTTAATAGCTATGGGCCCAATTAGTGTTAACATCGCCCTAATTACGCTGGAGTGGCCTTCACAGTGCGTAAATAAAAACAGTCCGAAGCTGGTGTTAGCCGTTCTTGTGCACAATGGAGTGACCTGATAAAAGTGTTATGTTAACCAAGTGGAAAAGCACGAACTGGACATGGATACCATGAAATAAACCAAGAGATTTGACGAATCTGAGATGATTTCAAGCCAAAGGGAAAAGAAAATAAGTTAAAATGACAATGCCACAAATTTAACAAATCGACACCTTGTGCAGTTTGCCCGAGCAAACATCAGCCTCCATTTTAACAGCTCCGAGATTAAACATTTCTCGAGCACTTGACCGGTTCTTACAGCGGCTTTTCTGTGGTTCTTTTATGAAAAGAGCTGAGTGTGCTGCAGGGCTCAGTCAACCTGTTTCTAAAGATGTAGGAGTAGTTCAAAGAACAAAGCACAGTATGCTCAACCGACAGATTAATGTCATCTCGTGTGACATTTACCGCTGGAGACGATTGGGATCGATGATTGAAAGCAACAGAGAGAGAACCAGAGAAAAGATAAAGAAGGGAAATCAACGGGCAGCGTCTTCCAGAGAGCAACATCACAGATCCCTAGGATGGTATTCCTCAGACTCCGGGATAACGTACATCAAAGAGGGAGGCGGATGAAGCGGGGAGATAAAAGAAGAATATAGCTTGTCGTGGATCTGTGCGATGCATGCATTAAACAGTATTCAGCACACATGTGTGCTGGATAGGTTCTGACGTGAACATGTGAGGAGCTGGCACAGGTCAGTCCACATAGGAATTTGGGATCTTGTGAAGATTTGAGTATTTGTGACACCACCGCTGAGCGGGAATTGACGCCGCGTGACTGCACGTCATTTCTACCCACACATAACGTCCGCTATCTATTCGCTCAGGGACGATAAGCTCGCATGTGCGAAGATTAGCCTCGAAGGGGGAAGTCGAACGGATCTAAGCCTGTACCTTTGAAGACGGAGGGTGGTCTATCTTCCCACCGATCTCGCAGGACTTTAAATCTGTCAAACTGTTTTGGTGGTTATTGAGCTGAACAGCACGATGCCAAACACTAAAAGCAGGTTCAAATAAAAGCATATGCAGTTAAGAGCTGACTAGGAAAAAAAATACCGAAGTACGACAGTTTTCTGAGGACTATCTGAAATGTCATTGATACCTTTGTTCTCTGACTTGGCGTTGATGTTAAAGAGTCTGAATAAAAGCACAAAGAGCAGATCAGATCCTTTTCATCTCTCCTCCCAAGGGCATTTGTCTATGTACGCCTGTCACTTAGCTCGTATTTGACATATAAGGGGGAGTTTGCAAGCTCTAAGAACGAGGTGATGAGTGGGAGATACTAAATAAGTGAGTGCGCTATGATGAGAGCCCTTCAATGGAAAACAAATCAAGCCAAACAAATAATGTCTTCTTTGAGGGAGGTTAATGGAGAAAAAAAGGGCAACACCAAAGGATATTTAATGAGGTGTGTCAAGAACCACAATATGTAGCCAGAGGCGCATCGCTTCCTCCTTCTCATTCTCTAACTGTCCATCTCTCTTTCTCACATTGAGTTTTTTCATCTTAAATCCTTCATTTTAGTTCCTTATTCTTTCTGTGTCTCCGCAGGCTGGCTGTCAAATGAAGCAGGCCGTGGCTGTTACGTAACAATCCATTTGCCGGCTGGTGTGGCCGATGCACAGCGGCAAACATGCCCCTTATCTGCACAGACACTGGTGCTCCCAAACATACACAGACAAACACAGACTGGAGCAGAATGGAAAGCATAAAATGGGTTTTTGCAATAGTGGTCGTCGCGAGTGCATCTTTTAAGCTGAGGAACCAGCTGGACTTCGGGGGGCAATCTGTTGGGTTTAATAACGGTCTGCTTAAGGCATAAACATTCATCCAAGTGCGGTTTAGTTAATCTTTTAAACAAACACACAAAAGGCTGGTAGAAATAAGAGATGCATTTTGGTTTTGTTTGAGGCATGCATTGCCAATCCAACATTCCTAATTTGGATTTCAAAATACTATTTAGTTTTTCTAAGAGGTGGTCTTATTGCATCATATATATTACATAACACACCGTCCCTTGGAAGCCACCTTATTATGGTTGAGGGGCTTTAGTGTCCAAATGATCCTAGGAGCTATGTCGTCTTGGGGTCTGAGAGGGACGGATGAGATGAAGTGCAGCCCAAAAAAACCCTTTTGATGAAAGACAGATAGAATCACTCTTCCCTCGCCCGGACATAGGTCACTGGTCCCTGGAGCCATGCCTTATGGACAGGCTTTAACCCATGGAGCCCGGCCAGGCATAGCCCGAAGAAGAAACATGTGTCTCCCTTCTTATGTGGAATGGCCATACCTATTGACCTGTTGGAGTTGAGAGGGTTGACTCCTTCTGAATTTGAGTGGGGGGACGAGTGCCAACTGTTGCTTGTGCTTATGCTCCTAATAGTAGTTTAGATTACACAACTTTTTTGGGGTCCTTAGAGTGGGTGCTGGAGAAAACCCCTCGTGGGGACTCTCTTGTTCTGTTGGGAAACTTCAATGCTCATGTGGACAATGACTGTCAGACCTGGAAGGGTGTGGTCAGGAGGAAAGGCCCTCCCAGTCTGTACCAGAGTAGTACCACATGTCTTGGACACACTCAGGTGAACCACCACCTATAGGTGGTGAACTTGCTCCAATGGTGGGGGAATCCTGGCTGGGCAAAACGTATTGTGGGGGTCTACTGGGAACGCAGAGACAGAGTCAGACAGACAGAGTCCCCCATGAGAGTCCCACCAGACAGCTTTGAACATGTTTCAAGGGAGGTTAGGATGCCTGCCGGACACCTGCCTGGAGACCCAGAGGAAGACCCAAGACAAACTGGAGGGAATATGCCCCACAACCCAGCCCTGGAAAAACATAGGAATATGGATGGATAGATGGATATATACAAACACAGACTGCTACCGTCTGTTTTTGTTTGAGCTACACAGCTCTAAGGTGTCCAAGTGACCAAGACTTCAGAGAAATTATTTCATACATACATTTGTTATCAGGCTAGAGAGGCCACAAAGATGCCATCAAAAACTTACAAAAATGTCAGCTGTCTATCAAAGTTGTAACCCGTAGTATCTTTCTTTTAAGTGTGCTTATAAAATGAATCAGAAGCATATATTTTAAAGGCAGCCCTTGCTGTTAGTTATTAAAAAAGACAAAGAAAAATTATGGCCATGATGCAGTGATTTAAAATAAAGTTTCACAGTCGTCCCAAATCCCATAAAGGCACACACTGATAACATTAGAGGTCACCTGTCTGCCTGTTTTGAGATTTGTCAGCAGGCAAGCAAAGACCGGCGAGTCTTTGAATTGGTCTCGCCCTATACAGAAGCTTTTAATCTCTCTTAATGTATTTGGCCACTGTTGTTTAACCTACAGGATATTTAACCACGTTATTACCATATTTAATTGTTTATGCAATATTTCTGTTTGGAGATACAAATAATGGTCTACAGGAACATTTTTGGCTTTTGCAGGCATTTTTTTTCCATTCGGAATTCAACAGATTTTATGTGGTGTGCCTGAAGAGGGTGTGAAATTGCACATTTAATCCCTTTGTTTTGAGTCGCCATGTTCATTGTGGATGTGCAGGCATATTTTTACCCTCATATTTCCCCCAATAGTCCTATTATTTTATATCTAGACATATCATTCTGAGTCAAATGTTTCATAGGTTATATGTAGACTGAATTATACAATTGTTGAACTTGGAGCAATATAGGTTTTTCGAAGAAAAGCTGTCCATCCAAATTAAATTATGTGCTTCACTTAACATAGCAACAAACCTGCAATCGCATGTTAAATCAATTAGAAGCAGACAGATTTTATGAGATTATCAGACGAGAATGCTCAGGGAGTCCAGTGTCGTATTTTCACAGTTAAATCCTGAATGGCATGACAGTAAAATGAATTCTGTCCTTTCTCCAGACTTAAATCCCTTATAAGTTTTGAAAAAATACTGGACTATTTTCTTTGAATTTATATTTTGCTTTCATTGAGTGGGATTTTTGGGGGCTTTTAAAATAATTACAATCAATTGCTCTTTAGACTTCCTGAAGGTTGTACATAGTTTCACTTTGAACATTGGCTGCTTCCCAATTCTTTACTTTTATTGATGAAAAATGCCAACGCTAACACAGTTTGACAGACATAACAGTCTCTGACATATTGCTGCATTATCTTCTGTATGCCCTTGTTTTTTGTTTGGAAACCGCATAAGTTGAAGGACAAATAAAAATGTCAGAAAACTGAAAGATATCCTGATGTGCTCATTGGACACGGGCTTCATGAAGGAATTGCTGTCAAAAGACATTCTTAATGAAGGTTAACAGAGAGAAAAAAGAACGAACTATGCCAAAAGATGCACTAAGAGGCCTTCAAATCAGAAACAACAGGTCTTTGTGGAGAAATAAATCCTCCCCTGACTCCATACCTCAACATTACTGAAGCTTTGTTGGATAATTTTAACAGAGAAATTGAATTTTCATGTTCAATATTGCCATTTGAGACACACAAATTTTTGCAATGTATACTGAATTCCATTCATTTTTGCACATAAAGAAAAGACTCAAGAATTTAGCCACTCTGTGCAGTACCGCTCAGTCGTTTATATGGAATCTTACAAGCAAAACAGACAATGGCAACGATCATATTTCTCCACATCAGCATTGGCCTTGAAGGTGAAAGGAAAGGCATTGCACTTCCTTGAGGGACAGGGAAGGGGCAGCTGGTCAGTGCCTTTGGGAGTGAAATGAAAATAATGAAACCATAATGCGGTAAGTTGCAACACTAAAAGAACCACACCCATGACCATAATAGTCAAATTAAATCCACCATGTATTTATACGCATCCTTATATGCACCTATTTGTTTTTCTGTTATGGATTTTGTTGACCATCAGGCTTAGGGGAATGTAATATAATGTACCATTCACATATAATTTCCCATGCTTGCAGCCCAAGGGGGTGCCTGAACCCAAATAGTGTCAGTGAATACAAAGACGCTGCATTTTTCCTGAGGAGAAGTAACACTGGGCAAATACACAAGCAAGTGTTTAGCTGTGGGCTTGTTTCAGAGCCTGTTGAGAGTGTTTGGACAATACACGGTGACATGGTAGGATGGGCCGTGGCTGCTATGAGGACAAACGACTTTGGTCGTGGAAAAGACCAAACCTCTCCAGGCTAAGAGAATTACTCCCACTGTGTGTCCATTCAAGTCCCTTTAAGTAGAAAAAAAAGAGAAAAAAAGGCACTGTACGCATGCTTTCTCAAAGTGAAAGAGGACAAGTTATAGAATTATATTGGAGGGAAGATAGCTGAAGGAAACGTTTGGAGGCTATTATAGCACAAATCTTATTTATTCTTGTCTTATCAACAACAGGCTGATAACAGGGCTGTTGCCCCTAAATGGGGATGGGATTTGATACAGCCTGGCAGCCATGCAGTGACCACATACCAAGGTAGCAGTAACTCTTGAAGCCCATTCTGGCTAAATTCATTTCCTAGAGCTTAGACTCACCACGTCTGCCGTTACTAAAGAGGGACATAAGACAAACGATGAATCTAGCTCATCCTGAATTTGCATCGAAACACCACAAACCGCATGTAATATTGTGGGGGGAGTGGGTGAATGGGGGTTGTGGAGCACAAAATGGCAACAAGATATTGTTCCAGGCAGTTCTTGCTAGTAAACAAACAGCAAACATGTTTTTTTCCATAATTAATTATCAAAGCTTCCCTGCCAAATAATAGATGGGAGGTGGCAGTTCGACTGATCACTTCTGGCTACATCTGCATTGAAGAGGTGCAAAATATAAAGTAAATGTAAATAGTTTAAAATAGAAACGATTTACCTCATAAACGGTAATCATATACCATGTATAGCATGAATGTCATACCCTTCCATTTTCTATACTGCTTATTCCCAATGGGGTCGCGGGAGTGGAGCTAATCCCAGCAGACAACAGGCGACCCTGGACAGGTCACCAGTTCAAAGCCGTGTCACACAGAGACGAACAACCACCCACACTTACATTCAATGCAAGGGGCAATTTGGAGTATCCCTGCGAGAACATGCAAACTCTAAACAGAAAGGTCCTGGGGACACTAACCTCCCCTCAACATACTTCCTACTTCCTTTTCCTATTTCCCAAGATAAATGTCTATTATCAGGTCTGTAGGACTTGGCCGTTTTTTCATTACATACAACGATCTATGTGTATGTGTGGTATTTCCATTAATATACATTGTTAAAATCGAATATCTTATAGTATTTATAGATATAAGAAAGCTCAACTTATCACTAGTATTTTACTATTGTGACACAGAAGAAATAAACATGTGGGCTCCAGCAATAATTTGGTCTTAATATTTACAATAACTTGTCTTGTAAACATAGTTTGTGTCACACAACTTAAAAAAAAAAGAAGCTGTATCAATTTCCTCAACACAGCTACAAAGCGAGCTAATGCATAGGGTATACAGTTTTCTAAAAAGGATTTTGATATCCGTTTGGAAACTGTTTATTAATTAATGTCTGTTTAAAAAGGATTTGTACAGACTTTACTGTAGAACTCCCCCTAGGCAGGGCCGAAGGACACATCAACAACACACTGGGAAATAAACTTAAGTGGATCATTTTCAGTCTGGAGCTGATTCTGTGCAGTACGTTCTCTTCTCTCCTGTTCCATAACATTTCTTTTCCCTCCCCATCATTTCCACTCAGCGGATTAAAAAAAGGGTTTCACGGATGTCAAGAAGTATTAGCTTCCCATACAAAGCTAAAGTGTGAGGATGTAGGGCTAGACCACATCATCTCGTGCTCTTTTTTCCCCCACTCTGTCATTTCGAGAGTTTAGTGCAGCAAACCCTTCCTTGGCTTTTTTTTCGTACTGAAAGAACATGGATTTCACTTTAGAGAAGATTCACTGTGGAACGACATAATCTGCATGCTTCTAAATCCCTAACAGTGTCCTGTTAGCCATTTATACAATGCAAAATAACAGTTGATATTATGGTACACAACTTTTTTTTACATTTGAAAATAAAAATAAATTGTCAAAACTGTCTAACATATTAATTTGGTTCAGGTCCTCAGGGGTCCTGGTCCCCTGAGAACCTGAACCGGGAACCCTCATGCTGTTAGCCAACAATGCTAACCACCACAGAACAAAATGGAATGATTATATGGCTGAAGATTCAGAGTAAACTCTTAAATATTTGGATATTTGGACATGATATCTAATATTATATATATCTGTCAGAATATGTGCAGCTGAGTTGTAAATATATTTGATTTAAAAAAGCGTTCTTGTTGGATTCAGGTCAGCAGGCACACTCGGTCATGGAATTTATCTTTTCTTCATGTATCTTTGCACAGAACAGGGCATCGAAGAAAGCTCTTGTAATACTCCACAAACACTTTAAGAGATACCGAACTGGAGGATGATCAAACAATTTTTGCTGTTAACCGGTTCACATTTCCGTCATTGTGTCATTGTAATCCTAAATTATCATGAAGTTTAAAAAATGTAATAATATATTTCTTACTCCTATCCTGGTTATCCCTGGATAAATATCTTTTGTCAGGTCAGCTCTCTACTTAAACTGTTTTATTTCGTATAACTGAATATTAATAATAACGGACTTGTTTATCATTAGAAATACAATTTAATAGTGATTAACATATATAGTAGAAATTGTGTAAAATACAAAAACATGTATGTCAGCTATGCCATAAGAAATCAATTGAAGAAATTCACACTGTGCTTCACTGCAAACTCATTTTCTTTGTGATAAATCTGTCTGACCCAGAACAAAAAAAAAGACATGGGTTTCAGAACTTTAAGACAACATGTGACACCTCCCTATCAGCAGGCAGAGGTTGGATCTATAGCCTAAAGGGGAGAAGAATAGGCTGGAGAAGAAGGAAGTGATGGTATCAACCATGATGCGGACATGTTAGCAATGTGCCGAAAGAGCAGTGAGATGACCGTTTGCACTCCATTTTCTCTGACAGCTGTTTTCTTGCAGCCAAAGACAGAGCATGTTGGGTAAGCGGAAGATACACAATGAGAAGAAAAAGAAGAAGAGATGAGTGAGTGCACGCGCACAGATAATACACACTTTACCTCTGCCTGTTCCTTGCACCAACCTTCACCTGTTACGTCTGTTTTTACTTTATCTCTTCCATCAACTGCTCTCAGTCTCTGCCCTAATTTTTTTTTTCCGCCTATCTCAGCAAAAGCCGACACAGGCCACACTCTGCCAGCAGGCTGGGCTGCAGGCATTTAAAAAGGGCTGTGCTTCTAATGAGTCGCCCTGAGTGGGGTTTCTAACGTTGGTGCTGTCCCTTGCCTTTAGCAACATTATCAATGAGTGGTGGACAGGAAGGGGTTAGAGTAAAAGCAGGATAATAGAGGGGAAAGGAAAATATCAAAGAGATAAGGAAAGGTGATGCAAAATGTAATGTAGAAGAGAAAAAAAGGCTTTTCCAACTTCAACAACCATGTGTTTCTTGTTCTAAAAATAGTTAGTTAACTGCAGCATTTTTATTTCAGAAAAAAATGGACTTACAATGTAATTTTTATGCACTCACAATGTTTAAGAATCAAATTTAACATCTTGTATGCACGACAGTACATAATATAACTTAACTGTTTGAACAAATTGCATCTAAAATAATAATGAAAGCTGATCGATAAATGGTTTTGGATGCTTTGAATTAATCAACGAACCAAAATTGAATTACAAGCTCATAGAAGGAATGATGAACAAATAATGACTCTGGAAGTGTATGGGTATTTTTGTGAATAAAATGCAAATAAGCCAAAGGTTATGCTCAAAGGTAGAGAACCTTCAACAAACAGGCAAAATGATTCTACATGTTGGTTAAAATGATCCAGATTGATTTAATAAATTACTTATTTACCAAGTTCAAGAGGAAAAAAACTCTTGTTTCCTCTTCTGTTCCCCCTATATGACGATGTGATACAACTATAAAACACAGACATCACAAGCTGTTTTCTTAACTAAAAGTTTGACTGAAAAATGTTGTCATAATTTAATATCACTTTCCTAAAGTCTGTCTGTTTTGTTACACAGCTGTTGGATTTAATTTAAGGGGGGGAAATAAAAGTGTTCATATATAAATAACTGATGAACACATTTACAGTGAACGGGTGTGTAATGGCTCCAAGGATGGCATGACTCAAGGCTGTTTGAAAAGTTTGCTGCCTTAAACCACAATAATGCTTGATACCAGGGTTGAACAACTTAGATGAGACACTGAGAACAAGTGAAATGATTTTACCCGCAGGGTAACAATGTTAGCAATGAGGATTCTTGGTGAGGACCTTCACCGTATGATTGTGAAAGATGGATGCAATTACTTGTATGGGATGAATTTCAAGGAGTTAAGTTAAAATTTGTCCGTATAAATAACACTGGAGCCACACATTTTAATATCCCCTGACTTCTTTTCATGCCGTAAAGCAAAGTTAGATCACTTGTAAATTAGTATGACTGCGAGGCAAAGAGATGGGATTTAAATAATGCTTTGGTTGCTCTGTCAGAAATTCATTGTGCATCTTAAATGTCAAAACATTAAACCTGGACAGGCTGGCTACCCTGTAGTTATCTCTTTAGCACTGGCTTACAGGCAACAACCAAAAAAAAAACCACAGGAGCAGTTAAAGCACAGAGTTGCTTGATGATGCTTTTCACCCTCAGGCTCAGCAGAGAAAAGGCCTGCTCATAAATATCCAACAGGTTGAAACAAACTGGAATTTGGTCCAAAGGCATTAGTTGTTATTGCTATGGTTAATAAGAACCCCAATTCCCCGACATCATAAAATTGTTTTGCAAGGTGCACCATCAGCCTATTTGTTGTCTCGCCTTGAGTCTCGTGTGAAAAAAATCTTACACTTAATGTTTTCGGAGGCTAACAAAAGCTGACGTATTTAAAACGAAAACAAAATGATGTGTAAGATCTACGTGTGAAACGCGAGAGAATGACAACACATGGAAGGGGGATTAATCAGCGGCCTCTTTTGCAGTGACCTATTTTAGATTTTGTGAGGAAAAGAGGGAGATAGTAATTAAATGCATCTCAGCTCACTCAATCCTTTCAACGCAGTGTTTTAAGTGCCTTAAGTCTGTCTGCAGTTTCCAAGATTCCTTGTAATAAAGTATTCAATAGCAGTGAGAAAGTACAGTGATTAAACTGGATATTAGTGTGGCATCTGTGTTGGATGATAAAAGCTTTGACATGAGGTATCACACTGTCATGCAGTTAAGTTAAACATTTTAACCCTTTAAAGCCTGATCCAAGAATAAAACTAAACAGAAAATTACTATTTTTTGGTTTGACATCTTTATTTGGCCTTTTAACAAAATATGTAAGAAGAAAAAACAGAAATGCATTTTTAATATTAATAATTTATTACTATGCGATAAGTCAAGAATTTTTTTTGTGTAGTCTTCTGCCCCCTCTTATCAGGTATATCTGATTGTGTACAATAGGATTTTGAGCAAGTTTACCATTAAATTATGCAAAAGGTGTCAGACGCAAAACATTTCAGAAACCGTATGTATCAAATATTATACATTTGGCATTATAGGGTTAAGGATGTAGTTAGGAGATTATCGACGATTGCTCTTAAGAATGTTTTGAAATGATTAATGTGGAATTTTCCAAATTCAGTTCATATTTCCAATTATTTCTTCTAACTTCTTAATTAATTTGATCTTCTTGTAACTTTAATATTTATAAAGACAAAGCATTTCTAGTGAAAATACTTGATACCCATTACTCTAAACAAGCCTTTTCACTTTCTCTGCTTGCAACCTGTTTCACACATTCTCAGTCACTGTGTGAAGTTGTTAAATATGACTAGGGTTAATTGAGGCACCGTCTGTTGTTGGAAGTTAATTAGTTATAGATTTCATTTCAAAACAAATGATGGCTTCCATTCTTTTTTTTATTATTTTCATTTTTTTTTTAGTTGTGCCAGCCATTTATGCTTGAAGTGCGACATGATAAATGTAGTTTCCGGTAATTCCTGCTGAAAAGAAAAATTACAGCTTTATAGTGGAGAGCGGTTTTATGTTTTTTTGCGGATGAAAAGCTGACGGGAGTAGAAATGATGAAAGAAGTGTGAGCTGCATGGTGTCTGCTCAGCTGCACACAGCAAACAAATACCACATGCACGAGAAAGTGGAGTGCACAATGAGACGGATACAGAACGAGTTGGTATTAATGAGATAGGGGTAAGATGAATGAATAAGTTTTACTTTGTGACCAAGATAACTATTCCAAACCTTAGTTCAATACATCCGGCGAATGAGAAGACAATGAAAAAGTATTTAACTGATCAGTCTATAACCGACTCCCTCTCTTTTTCTCTAATCGTGCCTCTACAAAATCAGCCTAACTCTCCACAATCATCCACACCACTTTACTTGTCATTAGAACTGCACTAATCAACCACCGGCCATTAAAACCCATTCATTCCCTTGTGGAGGCGCGATGGTGACAAGAGGAGAGAGGAGTGATGGAAATTGGCCTTAATGACAAGCATGCAGTGTTTGCTTCAAATATGTTAGACCATAGCCAGAACCAGAGAGAGGGAAAATGAAAGCAATGAGACAACGAATGAGAAACTACTCCACAATGAAGAGTGCACAAAAAAGTGCCATTGACCTTTACAAAATGGGGGCTTACCGATGTGAAAATGGTGCCTGATGCAACTAAGATGCTAATCTAGAAGAGAGTTTGTGCTACCTACATTTCCTGGGGACAAAGTGACACAGTGATGTCAGTCTAAACATTCTAAGTAATAAATCATGACCAGCTGATTGGGTCAGTAAATCTCTTGCATTGACTTCACAATAGCAGTTGATATAGTGGATAAACATAACAAACAAGACAAAATTGTTTAAGAGATTGAATTGTACATTTCCAACTTGGTTAATTTAGTTAATTTCCTGTCATGCAGACAGAAAAATCATCAAATTTAAAGCAGAAACAAATATTTGGGGTGTTTTGTACAGTTTTTGGAGTATTCCATTTATCCTATTCAGACCCTTGGTTTTTACAACCATAATTATACTGGTGTATCGTACATCGTCAGACCTTAGAATGCCTCTATGACTCATTTTGTTTATTGTAATGTGAAAATCAGACACCTGTTCATAGATAAATATGGGTTCTAGAAATAAACAAGTTTCAATTACTGGGACACCCTCCGTATGTTAGTGTAATAAATCATGTTTCCTGAGATGTAGTACATTTTCCTTTTGTTTCTAAACTGTTTTGACACAGAAAATCAGAAAAGGTGTGAAGTTTTTTAGATCAGCTGTTTTAAACAGTGGAGGAAGAACATGCACTATTATGCAATAGTAGAATATGTCATTATTTCATGCCAGATTGGAAAATTGTCAAGGCTATATCAAAATTTGGTGTCTTGTCTGATAAAGTGTAATCTATTTCTTTCACTTCTGGTCCCTCCATAGTAACTGGGGTTCCCAGTCTGTAGGCAGCAGCAAATACAGACAGAGAATGCCCGGCCACCTCAGTAACCACTGCTGTGAGACTGTGAAACTCACAAATCAGGTGCTAGATTTTTCCAAGTGTTTTATAGATGATGCGCTTTTTAAGAAACAAATGAATAATAAACAAGAAAGATGAAGCTAAATTTAACACTGTGAAGCAAGACGACAAGAAGCTGCATTTGAAATATTCCACAAGCAAATGAGCCTCCATTTAAAGTTGAACACCTTTGGAAAACATAAAAAATATTCATAAACAGAAAGTTCTAGAGGGAACAGGATACAGTAGACCATTTCTCACCAAATCATCACCAATAAGACCAATTTTCTACTACTGCCAAATAACTTTCATAAAATACTTGTAAAATAGAACTTGTGAATTGCATATCTTTATATTTTATGTTGGATTAATATTCAAAATCAATTATTTTAATTCAAATAATTGAGGACTGTGTGTAGACAAATGACAAAAAAAAGAAAGAAAATTTAATCAATATCACAGTCCAAGGAAACTTGGAAAACACATGTATGAGCAAAGTGGTTCACTTCAATCAAGAGATCCATCATTAAACAATAAAAATCATTAAATCTTTGTACGAATCCTCCCTAAAAAAAAGTATTCGGTTAATCTCACATACCTACACCTGTTCTCCCCTCGTCCCCATTCACTGGGTGGTAGTGACAGTGGCAGCCATTTTGTGCATGTGTTTTTGTTCCCCCAAGAATAACCGCTGAAAGACTAAGGCGAGTGTTGGGATGGATGCCAGGACAGCGTTTTGGCAGCTGGAGACGTACAGGTCAATGCATGACAAATGAGTGTGTCATGCATACTGCTGAGTCCCAGCAGAGACCTGCCCCCCCCCTCGTCCTCTTGATGAGCACCGCACAACTCGGTTTCATTACAAAGACCCCCTTATTGCTGCTTCCTTCCCCCTTTTTGTGTTTGGCATAAGAGAAATTGTCTTCATCTGATTTTTTTTGGGAAGTGAGGGCTTTGTGGGATGTGGGATGACAGGGAAATCTGTTTGGTAAGCGATTGAATAAGACAGAAGCAAGAGGCTGTGAAACCTGCTGGCAATGAAGGAAAATGATGGCCCGTGTAAAAAAAAAAAAAACAGAAAGCGAATCAGGAAATGACAAGGAGATGGTGCTGATGGCAGGGAGATTAACCCTTTAAAGCCTGATCCAAGAATAAAACAAAATAGAAATTTCTTTTTTTTTTTGGTTTGAATTCCTTATTTGACCTTTTAACAAAAATATGTAAATAGAAAAAAACAGAAATACATTTTTAATATTGATAATTTATTACTATGCGAGGTCAAGATTATTTTTTGTGTAGTCTTCTGCCCCTTGTTATCAGGTATATCTAATTGTGAACAATAGGATTTTGAGCAAATTTTATACCATTAAATTTCGCAAAAGGTGTCAGACGCAAAACATTTCAGAAACCGTATGTATCAGATATGATACATTTGGCATTACAGGGTTAAAGTTGAGAAATCCGAGGAAAGAGTCAACGCAACAAACGGCAAAATATGAAAAATAGAGCCATGAAAGTAACGTTTCAATTTGTAATACGTCACTCCTTCCTTTCAAACTCTGTTATGAGTGTTGTTATGATGTTACGCTCTGGAAAATTTCCCTGATGGGGTCCACAGCTTCATCAAAACACACACCTTACGCACACGGAGCAGAACCCTTACTCTCACTCTGACAATAAATCATCCCATTCTGACTGTTTTTTTATGCAAAGCGAAGCATTGACAGTGATAACAGTTCATTTCATGGCAATTGTTCACTGCCTTTCCCTTTCCCTTTCGTCCTCGTTCCTCCTTCACTTTCTCTTTCTCTTTCTTTGTGACAATAGCAAACTGCTGTCTGCATCACATTAAAAAGTTCAGCAGACAAAAGACAAGCTGTCGGCTACCGTTGCGAGAAAAAACAAGACGCCTGAGGAATTGCTGCATATAAATGTGTATAAATAAATATTTTCAAGGATACTTAATTTGTCTGATAAGACGTGTTGTGGGTTTATATCTCTTAGCCGTATATATGACCTGTGGCAGGCTCGACGAAAACCAAAAGTCGGCTCTGTTAACCTGAAATATCAAAGATGCTGAACCGTGCATTGAACTGAGGGGCAAATAACTTATCCGGTGTTGCCTTACACGGAGGAAACATCCGTCTGAAAAAATGACAGCCAGTGTTTGCCCCGCCAGACAGTTCACAATTTCAACATCTGTCACTTTGAATGTGCCCTAACCGCGTTCAGCAAAGCGACGTATACGCTGAAAGCTACCCTCGGCTGAGGGCGGAAGACAGAACATTATATATGAGGCGCAGCATTTTGCGGCTCTGTTAAATCACAGCTGTCTCCTCCTGTTGTTGCATCCGCTGCTCCGTGTCTACATGTGTTTCTTTGTAGGGGGGCAACGTGTTAACCGGCAGACGCTGATGTTCTCGTGATTGAGCTGGCCGTAAATTCTTTCTCCAAAGGTAGACGGACAACAGTCCATTAAACGCGTCGACCGCCGGGGCTCTGATCGGCCGGTCGAACGGGGTCGACCTTTCCTTACTCTGAAGAGTTCATTTACGGCGTTACAGCACTTGATGGACGCACCTTAAGAGACTTAAGAGCATTTCGCAGCTCTGTGATTCAGACAGCCCACGTTTTTTTCGTCAAATGAAACACAGAGAAAATGTTTCTCCCGACATATCTGCCCATCTGTAATCTTGAGAGTGGACTTTTATAGTTTTTATCAACTATTCTCATACAAAAAAATCTCATAAAAAAGCTGTTATTTAAAATTTTAGGTTAGATTTATACCCTCTTGTCTATTTTTCAAGGAGTTTCTTGAAAATATAGTCCATGACTGCCTGGAGATGACATTTGTTCCATTTCTAATAAGGCACTATATAAATAAAACAGAATTGATTTGAATTGGGTTTCTAAATTCTCTGCCAAATGTCTTCTTGCTCTAACCTCAGATGTATCATGCTGTTATGAGTATTATTGATTTTTCCCAATCTAACATTCAGCAAGGAAGTCAATTGTTCCCAAAATGTCAAACTGTTCCTTTAATCACATGTATGATGACCTACAACTGCCCTGGGTTTACTCTGAGCCTTTCATCTGTGTACAGAACCACCATGGTTGTCAGAGAAAAAAAAAAAGGATGACTGATTACAAATGGTTAGAAGTTTCAATTTTTTTTCAGCCTGACCTAATTTCAGACAAACTCTTGCAGAGGTTCTGTGCACGAGTGTATCTGGGGCTAATCAACACTCCAGATGGCTATAGTTTGGTGGTAATTTGAAATCTGAAGGTGCAATTTAAAAAAAGACAACCTGTTAAAAGCGGTCTGCTCTTAAACAAAACTTTAAAGCTAAAATGTTTCAGTCCACCCACGAGTGCAAAAAGATCTAAAGATTTGGACATACAACTCATTTGTGGCGATAATGGGCTATTTAGCATTGTCATTCACCCATCAAGAACCTCTCTTTAGAAGTTTAGCAGCCAATTACAAAAAAAAACTGGGGTGTCTTTGGAAGGGACTTTAATTAAGGAGATAAGATTATTAATTTGAACTTTTTGTCTTTTACACAACCTTTTTATGTCTTCGGTTTTATGCTACCCCCTCCTACATTTAACCTTCCTTGAAATTCCATCGGCCGTAAAACCGAACGTCCTCTCTGCTGTGTCATCTTTCCAAATCTGTTCTTTTATCTAATCTGCACTAATGCGGGTCGTCGTCAACGGAGGAGGAGGCTCGACTGAGTGAGCGTGAGACAGCAAAACAAAAGCTTTAACGACGCACCGCCACGTTAAATACCTGTGATCATAATCCCACCAGATGGGAGGCTTAATGTAGCATTGCTCCGAGACACATCGGTCAGACACACTCGTATTCCGGCTGTCATTGCTATATTCTGCGTGCTACATTTTGACATTAAAGACGAGAACAAGAACAAAACAAGATGAGGGTAAAATAAAAGCTTCTATCAAGGAAAAAAAACACAATTCCATCCCTTTATTACCACCAGGCATGAATAATATTGCGGTCAGATGAGCACACAACCTATTGATGCCATTTTGGGTTGATGAAGTTCTCACAAAAGAGCAAAGCATTCAGGGCCAGCCACAGGCTCTGAAACCATCTAATCTAATTAATCAAGGATAGCGACCACCCTTAAGGTAAGATAATTATGAACACATTTTTTTTTTCTGCAGGCTGTATTAAATCTTTACCCTGAAAAAAAGAAAACTGATGTAAAGAACTACTTTTTGCCTCGCCTCTGGGCCTACAAAAGCACAAAATGAGAAAGTGAACCACTAATTTAGAGCTATTCAGAGGTAAGCGGATTGCAAAAGGGTTAGGCTTCGAGCTCTGTGCAGATTGCAGTGCAATGTGTTTAATGCAACACAGAGAGGTTGGTCATTTAAAGCAATACCTTTTATCTTAGTCATCATGTTCCTTTTGTTGAAATTAGGCTTCTTCATAATACAAATCGAGTGTCAAAAACACTGACGTAATTTAATGCGTGCATTATTTTCTCTTATATTGCTGATTAAGAGGTCAATAGTTTAAATAATGACAACTATTGTATCTCTATTTTGATTCTTTTTTGCACTAAATGTGGGAGAGGTTATCTTTAGAGGAATTAAACAAACACTTTTAACTGAAAAAAAGAAGAGGAACTTTACCATACTCTACTTAGAAGTGAGACAAGTCTATAGAAAGAGGATGTGAGGAGCTAACCTGAATTTTAGAGTGTCCACAGAGTGCAGTGGGAAGTCTTTGTGGACGTGCCCTCCACAGGACTGCAAACGATTCAAGATGAAAGCAAAGCAGTGCCGTTGCTATGTTGAGAGAAAGCACTTTTAATGTGAGTAAATCTGCTCTCCTGAAGCTGCCTCTTGACTGTCCATCATGGCAACAAATCCAATCAAGCATCCTGTCAAAACTGTCGACTTTGGCTATGGCTGAATAACAGTATTCAAAGAAAAACTATTGTTTTTTCCTTCGTGGAAAAAATGAGGTCCGGAAAAGGCAGTGGAGAGATTTTTGAGCTTTCAAATAAGGATAGCTGCGAGTTTGGGAGAGACTGACCACACGTACACAGTTGTAACATGGGCCTGAACCAATATAACTACAGTCGCTCAATTAATATTGTGCAAAAAGTGCTTTCCTTAACGTATACTTAGCAAAATGTTTCACAGAAGCTACATAATAGTAGCCGTTCCACCCTACATACATAATAGTCTTCTTTTTTCTTTTCTTTTTTTTTATAGAAAGGATTGTCCAGTGTTGCCTACACTAATGAGGGGCATAAAATAGACAATGTAGCTCTTTTTTGTCTTGTTTTGTGCAATCAGAATTTCTAACAAGACTCGGGTCCCATCAAACATTATCCTAAATATGTGGGAATCATTTTGTAGCTCTGGGATAAGGTTAAGTCTGTTGTAAACACTGAATTGACATCTGCACAATAGACAC
>CAJRST010041123.1:0-15717 GCA_907169785.1 Menidia menidia | reverse complement strand
GGGAAATGTGACCAGGCAGATTTCAGACAATGGCTGCAAGAACTTGCAGGTGGCAAAAAAACCCGACAAAAGACAAGAGAAGAATAATTACCCCTTCATCTTTAATTGCCTCAGTCTAAATATACGCCTCGTCTACCTATACAGCCCTTTCCAAATGACGTAAATATTTGATTTCCACTCACTCTAATGTGGAAATGATAGATTTTCTTACTCTACAAGCGGTAATTTAACTCGCGGAACATAAAAGCGAGAAAATGTGCTCATCAGCTCCCGACTGAAGAGTTTATCCGACTGCCTGGAATATTCAATTTTACACCAGCTGCTAAATTTTAAGCGTTTGCATTAATCCTCTGATTTGGCTGAGTGTTTTTCTGGGTGCAAAGAAAATTGCTGATAGGGGTAACAAATGGCTGCGGAGTGATAGAGACAATTGCACTAAACCTCCCCCAATCACATTTAGGGGGCCATCTGTGTCTGAGGAAATTGGTTGAAGGGCTTTAAAATGTGGAGTAAATGACAGAAATCCACTATCGCGTCGTGTTCTATCAAAAATACGAGCAGAACAATGAGGGGGAGGGAGGAGGAGGAGGTGAACGCAAGGTGTTGATTAATTTATTTTGATGTTTAACAAGACAGCAGGGATCATTTACATAAATCTGTTATCTGTTGATTCCTCTGGTGTTTCATTACTGAGGTTTAACGGCAAAGAATTAAACGGTTAGAGGACTCGTGGACAGATGTTCTGGTACCTGATGCAAATGAAAAAAATTCAGGCCTTGCTTTTCGAAATAAACTACGATTGTTTCAACCAGAGCATTTGATCAGTTTGTCTCAAAAATCACGAGTAGGTTTTACGTTTAGGGACCACCGGCATCACTTTAAATTCACATCTCCATTTCTGCATTTAGCAGATGCTTTCATCCAAACTGACACAAGAGAATGAACAATCAGTTACTTTAGTGATGCAAACATCTGGAGCATGGTAGAGGGGGGGTGCAGACCTTTGAGCTCATTAAGTTCAGCAGGTAAAAAAATTGGAATTGTTCAGGGGAGAAGGAAGTAAAGACATGTTTAATTAGTTTGTTGTGACAGCCATTTGGGGGGTTTGGGGTTCAGTGGATAATATACGCATATACATATACATATACATATACATATACATATACATATACATATACATAACATATACATATATAGTTTGGTATCATCTGCATAGGATTTGATCCAATAAGCCATGTGAGAAGGTGATTGAACCTAATGAGATTGTGTATAACAGGGGTGCTCAATACGTAGATCACGATCTACCAATCGATCTCTAAGGTGCTATCGGTAGATCACATGACAAGTTGAGGTGACGTTGTCATGAACTGACGCTATACAAATAAAGTTGAGTTGTTTTGAATGAAAACTATACGTGAACCTATCAGCCATCCCGTCTCTTGATTGATACACAGGACAACCAGTCAGATGACATCTGATTTTTTTCTGTACAATTTGGTCACATTAGGTCAAACAACGCCCCTGAGCACAGCTAAGCTAACAAGCTAACAAGCTAGTCGGTAGTTACATCCTCATTTTTCGCTCGTTTTCCCTCGTTTATTTCCTCTTAAACGTAAGATAGGTTATGAAAATGTGTGGGGGAGCTGGACCGAGTAAGAAGAAAAAAACGTATCACTTTCATACGGAATGGGAGGAGGACTTTTTTTTCACGATGACATTTTCAAAGTGCATTTCTCTCGTCTGCTAGTCTACCGTCGCAATAGGTCGTTATACATCAATATGTGGTTATACATCAACAAAAGTTGTAAGAATCCTCAATATATTTCTCAATAAATATAATGGGTAGATCATTTTGACTTGGTCATTTCAAAAGTAGCTCCCATGCTGAAAAAGTGTGAGTACCCCTGGTGTATGAGGTAAAATGAAGGGGCTCCAGGTATGAGCCTTGGGGGACTCCTGTGTTGAAACCTATAGAGAGCTTTGACCCTGTTTGACAGTAAAAAGGCAACTTTTAAAACCACACTTTGCTCTGTTTGAGATTTAATAAAAAGATAACTGACCACTATCTTCTTTTTCCATTGTGCTAGCATCATATGTATATATTTTTTGGGTCTATCCTAGCCCTATAATGCCAAATGTGTCATATTTTATGGATACGGTTTCTGAAGTATTTTGGATCTGAGACTTTTTGCATCATTCAGTGGTAAAAGCTTTGCTCAAACCCCTGTTGTACACATTCAGATATACCTGATAACAGCCAGTAGAAGACCACACCAACATATATTTTTGACTTATTGCACGCTAATTTGATCAAAATAATTTCTGTTTTTTTTCTTCACATGTTGTTGAGGGGCCAAAGAAAGACTCCAGACTAAAAAAAATCCAATATTCTTCCTATTTTCCCTGGATTGGGCTTTAAAGGGCTAGCATGGGATCAGGCCTTTTTTTTTCATCTGAGGCCACTTGGCCAACGATTTAGATGTTTCATCACAGAGTCCTGACACATTTAGCCGAAAATGTTCAATATTTCTGGCCCCTTTAAGCTTTCTGAGTAAATAGGGGAGGTTTACCTGACAGTATATTCCATGTTTGATCACTGGCGCTCTGTCTTTGATCCTCGCACAGCTCTCTGATTGTCTGACATCTCTCTGGTGAACAGGCTCCAGGCCAAAAGCCATTTCTCTCCCATTCTCTTCTTCCCATCCATTTTCTGGTGTTTTATGCTCAATGCATATAATAGAGACTGACATTTAAACACCCCCCATCCATCTCCTCCCCCTCCGCTTTTTGCTTAAAAGACTTTTCTGGAGGCATTATTTCAGCAACATATAGCTTTTTCTCTGACGTGAACATTCTTTTTATTGTATTTGTCGCTTTTTTTCACCGGCTGCGTTTTCAATCTTTTCAACAAAATGACTCAATGTTTGATGCTCACAAGGTTTATCCTTCACAGCTATACAAAGACTAAATATATAAACATATGTAATATGCAGCCGGAAATGTCAATGACGAAGTCTATAAGCATTTGCCTTCATTTAGTCAGGAAAAGCATGCTAGTGGTGAAAGACCCAACAGCCCTTTAACAGCTTTGTTTTTTTAAATCGGAATAGCTGTTGTTGTTTTTGTCTCTTTTCCTAAAGGCTCTTCACACTGAAAAGCCATCAATGAGTTCTCATGTGTTGCATTGAGAATATATATTCATTTGGAATAGCAAGATTAGCTTAAAAAAAAAAAAAGAAAAAAAGAAAAAATAAGCATTCGTCCAATCCAGGAAGTGACAATTGCGAGTTAAATTCGTCTCTTTCTCCTTGTGAAGTGGATCAGAAGACTGAGGCTTAAAGGTGAAGTGAGCTGGCTGCCTTCATTTCAACTCATGAAAGATTTTTGGAAAGTCGGAGTGAGTCTCCGGCTGCCTCACGAGGAGGAAAATAGAAGACGTTTGACAAAGATGCACTACAGAGGCACATCCCAAATCTGAGTCTGTGTGATACCAGTTAAAGGGGGCATATTATGCAAAACCAAGTTTTTAATAATTTGATTCTGTACATTTGGGACTGTGGAGGGCCTATCAGCAGGCAAAGTGTGAAAAAAAATGACTCGGTCATGTTTGGGTGGGTAGTTTCTGACGTCATTAGCTCTAGCTCATTATAATATTCCAGCCTTTCACCTGCATGTTGCCCCCCCCCTCAGCTCACTCCGCCTATCTGACATGCCTCAGGAAAACCCGATATCAACAAGGCCCAAGTTAATGCAGAATAGGAACCACAGTCTGATATCTTCAGTAAGACTGAGACAATTCCACATATTACCGGACTAACGTTCCTAAGAACCTGCATCGAGGCTACAGCTAACGTCATATGCGGCGCCGCGTTTATCACGGTTGATGATTACTGTTGCACAACGCAGAGAAAAAGGCGAACGGCGAGTACGTTCGTGATGATTTCGATCAGAAATAGAATCAAAACGCTACAGTACGGCGTCTGTTTCAAACTGAACTAGCTGGGCACAATAACAGGACGTTATTGTTCAATGTAAAAAGCTAGTTAGCTAGCAGCTGCTAGTTGCCCTCCACCTCAGCTTACTCCGCCTATCTGTGGCAGACGTCGTGGTAGCGTGAGCGTTAGCATGGTAGCGTTAACATGGTAGCGTTAGCATGGTAGCGTTAGCATGGTAGCATTAGCATGGTAGCGTTAGCGTGCGGACGCCGGCACACCTCCCTGAAGAAGTGGGTGGATTGCCTGTGTCTCATTTGCATTTAAAGAGACAGGCACTCCAAAGCGAGCGCTCTGAACGGGGCTGTTTTGGGTTAGGGTTAGGGTTAGGGTTAGGGTTAGGGTTAGGCAGGGGGACTGAACTGCTATTGGGCTTCATCCTTATGGGATTTTGACCAAAGCTCGTCACAGACATTACATTAGGACACCAGGGAAGTAGTTTAACTTGTTGAAATAGGGTATAAAATGTCTCCTTTAAAGAAAACCTCCGGACTTGTTGAAGAGGCTTGAAAACTCCCAAACTGGCTCCTAAACGAAGAGATGAAGCTAAAACCTGAGAACAGACACAAAGAAAATAGCATCACATTACAAGTGAAAGGTAAACCTCACCCCAGGCCTGTGCACCAATCAGCACGCCAGGACCTGCTTTATTAGACGCCCTGACTGGGGCGGATATGAAAAACTGCTTTATCTTTCTTCCGAATGGTGACACATGGAGGTGAGGAGCACGGCCATCCATTATCCGCAGTAATCAGATGAAAATGTTCAAATATGGAGATCAGGCCGAGCGTTAGCAGCTATTTTAGTGCAGCGCTGTCTGACAAATGACAGACACAAGTACACAATCAGATTAAACGGGACTTTTTAGGAGGTTTTGTGTCTTCTCCCGGCACTTTTGTGCAGCCTCATTTGGACTTTGTGTGTCTCTGGATGTCAGACTTTGTCAAACTTTAACCCTGTAATGCCAAATGTATCATATCTGATTCATACGGTTTCTGAAATGTTTTGCATCTGACACCTTTTGCATAATTTAATGGTAAAAACTTTGCTCAAAATCTTATTGTACACAATCAGATACACCTGATAACAGGGGGCAGAAGAATACACAAGAAATAATCTGGACTTATCGCAGAGTAATAAATTATTAATATTAAAAATGTATTTCTGTTTTTTCTTTGTACATATTTTGTTAAAAGGGCAAATAAGGAATTCAAACAAAAAAAAAGTAATTTTCTGTTTTGTTATATTCTTGGATCAGGCTTTAAAGGGTTAACTGGAATCAGAATCAGAAATACTTTAATAATCCCAGAGGGAAACTTTTTTATACATATATACATGTTTATACATATATATATATATACACAATTCCACACAAGATATAAATAAATATATACATAAGTAACTATCTGTATATATATATATATATAGCTCTAAAATAAATGAAAATGTTAAATGCCAATAAAGATAACATTTTGTTGGAGTTTATCTGTTCTTGGAAAACTTTGAGGCTTCAGAGGTGATTTAGCAGATTTTTGTATTAAAAACTCTTTCTGCTGCCCTTCTGGTCTGTCGTTTGTTGCGTCCTCTTTTGTCGTTTTGCCCGTTTTTGGCTTCACATTTTCTCAGTTTTGTCTCATTCTCGACATTTTGCTTATTTCTGGTCTTTTGCTTTTTTTGTTTTGTGTTAATTTTCTAAGTCTTGTGTCCCAGACTGGTGTTGAAACAAAAGTTTGAGGCTTTTGCTGCTCCTGAACCCACATTTGATATTTTTCATGAGATAGTTTCCCTTTAAACTTTGATGTCTTCGACGTGTCATTGTGAAGGTTTGTGTTTTCAAGCCATCGCACAGGTTTGAATTAATATTCCACACAGCGTTCAGACTGGTTTTGGATTCAGATTTGGGAAACGTTTGCTCCTTTAAGCTGCATCTCCTCTGTTGCTCTGTCATGAATGCTGAGCGGGTGAAGGGGAGAGGAAAAACAGGCCACAGATAAAGTCCCCAAAGTTTATTTCATAACAACAAAAAGGTGGAAAACTGAAAAAAAACTCAACACGAAACGAAGAAACGAAACCTGCCAAAATAAAGAAAGAAAGAAAGAAAGAAAGAAAGAAAAAAGACAAAGAAAGAAAGAAGGAAAGAAAGAAATTAATATCTAAGATGGGCCTCAGGGAGAAAGCTGGTTCAAACTTTTAAAGAAAGTGTTAGAATTTGGTTATAATTACTCACTTTAGCATAGTATGCTATCGCATGATCTATCTATGTAAATGACTGACTTGCAAATACATGGAAAAGGCATTTAAATAACCAGACCTGTTGAGCTAATTGAGTATTTAACAAAGCGATGGAAGAAAGGTGTATATTTTTTTCTCTTTCCTGATATTATCACCATTATAAGTGGCCCGGTTCTAACATCTGGAGGCCTCCTCGATTTCCCTCACAGGTATCAGAGCTGAAATGATGCTGATTATTGCTCCAGAAATCCCATCTCCCAGCATCCCCCTGTTAGCCCGATTCTTTAGTTGGAAACCTGAGAATAAACCAGAGTCGATCAAGAGTAAAAAGTTGACATTTATTGGGTCACAGGTAAAGTATTTCAGCGCTGGGCTCTTCACAGAGGAAACCTCTCTCAGGGTCTCAGTGGGCAAAGAGCCCTGAGATCTGGGGGTGATGGGTCTTTGTCTCCTAAACTGGGCACACCCCTCAAAAGGAGGACTGGACACAACCAAGTCCTATTGGTTAGTTATCTCTAAAACTAACAAGCCGGATCGTAAATTCATGTTGATGACATTGGAATGTGGTACCAAATAATGTGTGTGTGTGTGTTGACTTAAAGACGTAATGCAGCAGAGAAAGAAAAGAGAGAAAGAAAAGAGAGAGCAAAGAGAATCTGTGGTTACAGCCTGAGACTTCATATAGTTATAAAAGAAATAAAACAATTAGTAATCTACATAGATCATGTGATAGCATACTATGCTAAAGGGAGTCCTAACACCCCCTTGCTGAATAATGCAGGGCCCAGTCTGCTGCCTTCCCCTCACTCTGTCGCCACACAGCCCGCCATGCTAACAGCAGGAGGACCGGCCTTCCCACGGCAAACAGCAGAAACCGTACTCAGTCTGTCCGGCATTGTCATGAGGGTGGATCTTAGGGCAGGACTCAGTCGCGGAGATTCGTGAAAACAGGGGTTTATTGTAACAAAAAGCACTCAAACGGAGTGGATGAAGAGAAGGTTTAAAACAAGGCTGTGACAAAAACTATGATCAAAGTATCAAAGAAAGAGTAAACAAGGCTATGGCAAGATTAACAAAACTGTGGTAAAACATGGCTATGACAAAAACAGTAAACAAGGCTGTGAACAAACTATGAACAAAGTATCAAAGCAATAAGGTTAACTCATTGGCTGCCAAAGACGTCTATAGAGGTCTTTTATGTTTTTCAACGAGAGTGTCTGGGGGACGATCTGCTAAAGCTTGTCCGTAAATATCGGCTTCTAGACAGAGTATGTAGTAACAAATGGACCCTCTAGGGGGCAGTGCCACTTTTGATGGGAGATGAGCATAGACTGTAGGCAAATAAGAAAAAGCTAACGGTTCTATGAGAGAACATGTCGCCGGTGAGACGCAAGTCCAGGAAGAACGGAATAAGGTAGAAACACACTTTTTTTTCCTGATGATAGAAGAGAGTCTACTCTTTCTTTTGGTGTGTTCGGTGTTTACATAGTCATAGCACAAACTATTCTGTGGCTCTTGAAAAATCAGTCAAAATGCAAAAAAAATTCTGGCAGTGAGCGACTCTCTGTTCTGAAAATGGCTGCCAGTCAATGAGTTAACAAAACTATGGCATGGCTGTGAAAAAAAAATCAAACCTGACGTGGCGAGGGGTGACGAAAAGTGACGAAGACGCACTGGCTCAGGACATGGGAAACGAGGACTATTTAAACACATGAGGGAGGGGAACCCCAGGTGAACACAATAGGTAATCAAGACATGACCACACACCAGACATTCCCCCAGACGTGACAGGCAGCCGCTCACCCGTTCATCATGAGAGGATCACAGAGCTTATGGGATCAATAAAACCTCCACGCGAGCTTTAATCTACGTCATCTTTAGCTCGGAGAGGAACCCGAACATTCATACACGTTTTCCCAGACACACGAGCACATTTGTCCTGAGTCATAGCAGTGAATTCTGGTTTATGATGCTGCTGTTTCTCTTATATGAGAGACATAAACTGATATAAGCTGATTATTAGCAAAGTGAGCTGACATAATGCGAATAGATGTCGTGGTGCTCTTTATCTTGAGCCACTAAAAGTCTAAGAGATGATGAAATGGAAGTGAGATCCAGCCTGTTTTCCAATGCTTTAAAAGAAGTCGTCACAGGTTTAAATGTTTTCCCTCATTAGATGTCCAATATGACTCTAGACAGCAGCAGAAATGAGGCCCTTTTAATTTACAGTTAACAGTTACAGTTAACCACTTTGTAATATGTTTAATTAAAAATAAACAAAGAATAACATTGTCAAATATTTTTCTTTCAATTTTCTTATTTTTTATTTGAGGTATCTTAACTGCTATGTTGAACTTAAACAAACAAGGAAACATACTAAAACATATAATTTTTGTATTTGATAGTTTTATTCATTTGTAGACATGTCTCCTCATTTAATAAATTTTCCTTTAAAATATTTAATCTTTTTGAGGCACTCTTATCGTCCCATACTATCTATAGCTATAATGAAATAGTTTTCTGTCCTTATATTTAGCTTTTCTTAAAATAAAAAAAGCATATTTCAGAGCTCAAAATAAATTTTAATCCAAAGATATCGCAATGCAGTTTTTCATTAGTGTTTCTAGTCCCAAGTCTAGTCTAGTTTTTTCTATTAATGAATCTCCTGATTGAGAGGCCCGAATCCCCAAAATACCGAGTGAGAGATGTTTGCCTTTCAGTCCAGAACGGAGAGTGTTTGCTACCTGAAAGTACCTCCGGAGTGGGAAACTCGAGGCATAATTTGCCTTTCCCTGCACTCGGTCCACAAGCAAAGAGTCCATTAGGGGGTTTTCAACGAGCGCACAGATATTAGATTATGATTTGCAGCCTTCTTGCGGTAAACGGAGACGGTTGCTGAAACAGATCATTGTTCCCACACTACAAGTGCGTCGGGCAAATTGCAGAGAAGGCCGGGTTCATGTGTGATTTTACGAGGGTGGATGTGCTCATAATTGAGCTGCCTGCGCTCTGACTTTCAAGAGCTCTCCGCCTCTGATGTATTCAATGAAAAACGGCACATCCAGACGTCTCTCGCATTTCAATCAGCAGCAATTTAACCATCAGACTGATGCCCAGTGCTGGGACTGAGGGCCATTAACCATTCAGAGGAGAGGAAACATCAGTGGAAAAGAACAAAACAAAACCCGGGGAGTGAGTTTCTGCCATGTCCAGTGTAGCCTGGACCCGATCCGATATCTGGATCAGATCGGCCGGAAGGAGAAAATGCACATCTAGACTCCAGATCCAGTTTTTTTTTTTTTAACCCTGTAATGCCAAATGTATCATATTTGATATGTTTTCTGCAATGTTTTGTGTCTGACTCCTTTTGCATAATTTAATAGTAAAAACTTTGCTCAAAATCCTATTGTACACAATCAGATACACCTGATAACGGGGGGCAGAAGACTACACAAAACATAATCTGGACTTATCACATAGTTATAAATGGTTAATATTGAAAATGTATTTTAGTTTTTTCTTTGGACATATTTTGTTAAAAAGCCAAATAAAGACTTAAAAACAAAAAAGAGCAATTTTCTGTTTTGTTTTATTCTTGGATCAGGCTTTAAAGGGTTAAAGTCCAATCCCACATAGCATTAACATTAGCATTAGCGTTAGCATCTGTAACCCACAGGTCTGTGTCCTAACCATTAAGTTGTTATCAGAGTAAATCCCTGTTCAACATGAGTCTGACAACTAAGTAAGTAGATAAATAACTTTAAACTTTGAGAGATTAATAGATTTAATAAATGCTCTGATATTTGTATGGGATGGGATCCAACACAAGCATTAGCATTAGCATTAGCATCTGTGACCCACAGGTCTGTGTCCTAACCATTAAGTTGTCATCAGAGTAAATCCCTGTTCAACATGAGTCTGACAACTAAGTAAGTAGATAAATAACTTTAGACTTTAAAACATGCTCTGATAGGCCGGGATCGGGATCGGAAGTGAAAAAATATACTAAACAATACTAAAACTATGTTCAAATGGACACGTTTGAACAGGCAGAACTCTCCATCACTGTGAGATTAATTCTGTTTTCTAACACAAGAATCGGAAACGGAAATTATGACAAACGTTACAGTTCGGTATCAGATGGGAAGTTGGATCGGGACGTACCTAGTCCGAGGGCCAGTGCACACCCTTAAGGATTAGCATTAGCATTAGCATCTCCTAACCCACAGGTCTGTGTCCTAACCATTAAGTTGTTATCAGAGTAAATACTGTTCAACATGAGTCTGACAACTAAGTAAGCAGATAAATAACTTTAAACTTTAGGAGATTAATAGATTTAATAGATGCTCTGATATCGGTATGGGATGGGATCCAACACAAGCATTAGCATTAGCATTAGCATCTGCTCCCCTACAGGTCTGTGTCCTAACCATCCCTAATCCAGACTCCAGATCCAGTTTTTTTAAAAGTCCGATCCCACATTAGCATTATCGTTAGCATCTGCTAACCCACAGGTCTGTGTCCTAACCATTAAGTTGTTATCAGAGTAAATCCCTGTTCAACATGAGTCTGACAACTAAGTAAGTAGATAAATACAGTAACTTTAAACTTTAAGAGATTAATAGATTTAATAGATGCTCTGATATCGGTATGGGATGGAATCCCACACAAGCATTAGCATTAGCATTAGCAAGTAGATAAATACCTTTAAACTTTAACACATGCTCTGATGCTCAGATCGGAAGTCCAAATACAAAATCGGTATCATATCGGAAGTGAAAAAAGCTGGATCAGGACATCCCTAGCATGAGGCCGTGTGGACACCCTTTAGCATTAGCATTAGCATTAGCAAATATTGTCCAGTGTTTCCTCAGATAACCACTCAGGCTGCTGCTTCTGTTTTCTTCCTCTAAGACTTTGGCCTCCTAGACATTATGGAAATAAAAAACAGATTTGCTTGCGTGGAGATGGATGATCCATGCTAATGCGCAGACTGGTGAGAGCCCCCAAACGCATCCATCAGATCGGAGTGAGACTCTGCGGGACGTTGGCAGATAGAGACTCCCTGTAACTGTCAACCCCCCCCCATCAGGCTGCCTCAAGGTGGAAGAAGAAGCTTTGCTAGCAGCATCCTTTGTGGAGATCTGCAGGCTAAAGCGTTACAGTTTGAATAACAACAACATGGAAAATGGTGGGAATTGTTGGGTTTCTGTAGTTAACTTCAAAGTAGGGTCTGACCTGCTCTGTTTTGTTTGCTCTGTTATTAACTCAATTGTTATAGTCACAGTTGCTTCCCTTTAAAGGGTCAGAAGGATCTCTGATGTCAGTATCTGACCAGGGTTAGGGTCAGGGTTGGTGGTCCCTTCTGGAGATATGGGACTCTGAGGCTAATTTTTTCCAAACTCTGTCATCTTCCCTTGTTAATCTTAAAGTAAAGCGGAGCCACTGTCAACCGTGAAAAGTTTAAATCAAACTCTCAACTCAGGGTTTGATTTCACGTCTGGGGGAATGTCTGGTGTCTCGTCATGTCTTGATTACCTATTGTGTACACCTGGGGTTCCCCTCCCTCATGTGTTTAAATAGTCCTCGTTTCCCATGTCCTGTGCCAGTGTGTTTTCATCTTTCGTCTCCCCACGTCATCTAAGGTTTTGATATTTTGCACTTCGCCATAGCCATGATTTTGTCACAGCCATGCCACAGCCTTGTTTACTGTTTTTGTCATAGCCATGTTTTTCACAGTCATGTTTACTCTTACTTTGATACTTTCCCACAGTTTTGTTCATCTTTATTTGCACCTTGCCATAGTCTTATTTTTGCCACAGCCATGCCACAGTCTTGTTAACTTTATTGCTTTGATACTTTGTTCATAGTTTTTTCACAGCCTTGTTTTGAACTTTGTCTACCGTCCACTTCTTTTGAGTGTGTTTTTGTTGAAATAAAACCCTGTTTTCTGAATGTCCGCAATTGAGTCCTCCCCTAAGATCCACCCACATGACATTTGAATTATTACGCTGCACATTTAGATGATATCCTCCATACGGTGCGAGCACAATTATGTCCATTTAAAGGAAGATTAGGCGTTTAAAATCCTTTTTCTTTAATCTTTTTTGTACCTAAGGGGATTGCTGAAAAACGAGTCATAGCTCAGGCTGGTTTTTGTGAACAGGAATGATGTGAGGAGGCTTTAGTGTCTTCAAACAGCTCATTTTTTCCTCTGTATGAATTATTTGGAGGCTGAGTGTCACGGAGGTGGATCTTAGGGCAGGACTCAGTCACAGAGATTGGTGAAAACAGGGTTTATTGTAACAAAAGGCACTCAAAAGGAGTGGATGGAAGACATGGTTCAAAAACAAGGCTGTGACAAAAACTATGATCAAAGTAGCAAAGCAAGATTAAAATGGCTGTGGCAAAAGTATCAAAACAAGACTATGGCAAAAGTGTCAAAATAAAGTAAACAAGACTATGGCAAAACAAGGTTAACAAGACTGTGGCAGAACAAGTTTTGCCTCTCAGATAAGGAAACCTAATTCATAACTCATTTATGGACGGGTTTAGGTTTGAATTCTTCATTTTTCTGCCTTTTCCGTCCTTTGCGTGGTTTATAAATGAACAATAACTGGATCATTTTGGGCAGATATAATTCCACCACCTGGAAACTGAAGCCCTGGAGGTGCGTGGGCTTCGTTTCCTGGCAATGAGAACAGATCTTATTACAGACATTTCTCAATTTTACAAACAAAAAGCTTTTATTTGGAGTTGAAGAAGGACTCTGATGCAAAAACCTTAACAATTAGATTTGAATAAAAGGTAAACTTAAATGCAGCGGGTCAGAAATTAGGAACTAGAGAACTGTGCTTTACAGGAAAACAGGAAGTGAAACAAACCAGAAATAAACCACAAACGGGTTTAAAGAGATATAATAATGTTTAAAGAGATAATTAAAGAGTAAAGAGGTAAACTTAAAAGCAAGGGGTCAGAAAAGAGGAACTAAAGAACTGTGCTTTAAAGGAAAACAGGAAGTGAAACAAACCAGAAATAAACCTTCAAAAAGTCCTGTTTTTTTAATTTAGTTATTTGTTTTTTTTAATTATTTTTTTATTGATTTTCATAACTTTATATAAACATCAACAAAATTATACAAAGACAAACCACCCCAAAACAACAACGGAGCACTGCAAAGTCCACATAAAAAAAAAAATACATACATGCTTACAGCCCACATACACAAAGTACAGTAGTCATGATTCAAAATAGTCACAACTGTCAGACAGTCAAAATGAGTGATATATTGAATATACTGAGAAAAAAAAAGAGATAAAAATAAAATTAGAAAATAAGAAAAATTAAAGTCCTGTTTTTTAAGGAAAAGCTGAAATGGGGGTTGTGATTAACTGCTGTCCGACTGGCCGTTTGAAAAAAAACTAAATCAGATTTAAACGAAGCAGAAAAATAAGCCAGAGCTCTCATCTTCCACAAGGGAAGGAATCCCATGCTTCCCGTTTCCAAATGTCTAAGATGTAGGAATTCCTTTGGTTCTCACATTATTAACCTTAAAGAAAGACTTCAAACCCATTTCACACAGACTCTTTATCTCCAACCCTCTGCAGTGAAGCTGTAAAAGAGAGTTTTATAACAATCTGATGGCAGTTATAGGATTAAAATGGATATTTGTTTCTTATTTTCTAACATCTTTCCTGCTGAAATACATTTACTCTAACTCGGGGAACTAGGAATTCCAAAGTGTTGTGGGAATTTTATTTTGAAGCAAAAGTCTGAGTCCATCTGAGGAAGTGAGAAATAGAAATTTAGTAAAAAAATGAAAAAAGGGAAAGGGGAAAACTTCATGGAGTGAGTGTAGGCAGCAGGACCATACAAGTGGTTCATATGACGTACCAAACTACCCTAAATTAAAAGAAATCATAGTTAGTTCTTCCAGACTTGGCCTTTGATGATTAAAATAATTTAAAAAAAAAGGCGTAATTGTTGTCATACTGTTTTATACATATGTTTAAATCTTATAAGTCCATCATTTGTTATTAATTTCAATGGTACTTGTCTTATTGGAATTTATGTAAGTTGTATTTGTTTTATATTGTATTATTTAGAATCGAGTGTCTTCGCTTTTGTTTTGAAGTTTAAAGAACGGCGCTTTTATTTTGAAATTAAATCCTGTTCTGAGCTCTCGGAGATGCCGAAGAAGAAGAATATTGTCTGAAGTTAAGCCTAATGCGTACTGGAATATAAAAGTTTGGTACAGTATTCAAAGAAAAGTTGGTGCAATGAGGAGAACGGGACGAAATAGAAAAGAGGAAACGGTTATATCTAGGTTGCGTTTTGGACATACAAGGTTAAACAGTAATTTATTTAAAATAAGAAAACATCGAACTGGAAGTTGTGATTTCTGTGGTCAAGAAGAGACGGTAAAGCATGTTTTGTTGTTCTGTACAAAATATTCTGTTGAGAGAAGGAAATTAGTTATTCGGTTACAAGAAAATAAATTACAGTTAAATTTACAAGATAATTTAGAAAAAAATTCTACTTCTAAAGATATAAGTTATATAATTAATTATCTCAAGAATACAAAATTGATAGAAAAGATATAATTTTTGTTTTTTGTTTGTTTGTTTGTTTTGTTTTGTTTTGCTTTGAAGGGGGTATTTAAAGTTAGCATCCCGATCCACACTCCATTCCAGTAGATGGCGGTAATGCACATCTAAAAGTTGCTTGCCAACCGCCATTAAAAAAAGAAGAAGAAGAAGAAGAAGAATATAAAAGTTTGGACAATTCCCTTTTTTCTCGCAGCACGCGGCCAACGAGGTATTTTATTTTATTTATTTGTTTGCCTTTTAAGTATCATTTTGCTATGCTCTGCAGGTTATTGTTTGTCTCATTACTGTTTGTGTTTTTGCTAACATTGCTAATTTTCACGGTGGATTTGGAGACTGCAAATAAACCCGTAAAAGAAAACCACTTGAGTCTGCACGTGCTTGAAGGGAATTACAGGGGCCTTTTCCTCCGTCTGTGTTTCTGTTATTCATTAAAACACGAGGTGATGTAATTAAGAGGTAACAGAGCAAGAATCGTCTATTTTTCATTCTATTTTACCTAAACAAGTAAACAGAAACGAGCTCAGACGGAAACATACCGTGAACACGTGCTTTTCGTTTTACTGCTTTAATAAGCGTAGACCACATTTTATTTTAGATTATTGGTTCCCTCATTTATGTTGCTTCTCTTTATGGTTTCAAGTAATATTCTCTATTTTTTAAAAAGAAAAAAACTTTCTTTCTTTCTTTCTTTCTTTCTTTCTTTCTTTCTTTCGCTAATTTTTTCATAATCTTTATTTATAATATTAATTTATTTGATCTAATTTTAAATCATTTTAAATATTTGGAAATTGATATTGTTGCTTCTCTTTATGGTTTCATGTAATATTCTCTATTTTTTAAAAAGAAAAAAACTTTCTTTCTTTCTTTCTTTCTTTCTTTCTTTC
>CAJRST010041112.1:3172-18889 GCA_907169785.1 Menidia menidia | reverse complement strand
GAAAGAAAGAAAGAAAGAAAGAAAGAAAGAAAGTTTTTTTCTTTTTAAAAAATAGAGAATATTACATGAAACCATAAAGAGAAGCAACAATATCAATTTCCAAATATTTAAAATGATTTAAAATTAGATCAAATAAATTAATATTATAAATAAAGATTATGAAAAAATTAGCGAAAGAAAGAAAGAAAGAAAGAAAGAAAGAAAGAAAGAAAGTTTTTTTCTTTTTAAAAAATAGAGAATATTACTTGAAACCATAAAGAGAAGCAACATAAATGAGGGAACCAATAATCTAAAATAAAATGTGGTCTACGCTTATTAAAGCAGTAAAACGAAAAGCACGTGTTCACGGTATGTTTCCGTCTGAGCTCGTTTCTGTTTACTTGTTTAGGTAAAATAGAATGAAAAATAGACGATTCTTGCTCTGTTACCTCTTAATTACATCACCTCGTGTTTTAATGAATAACAGAAACACAGACGGAGGAAAAGGCCCCTGTAATTCCCTTCAAGCACGTGCAGACTCAAGTGGTTTTCTTTTACGGGTTTATTTGCAGTCTCCAAATCCACCGTGAAAATTAGCAATGTTAGCAAAAACACAAACAGTAATGAGACAAACAATAACCTGCAGAGCATAGCAAAATGATACTTAAAAGGCAAACAAATAAATAAAATAAAATACCTCGTTGGCCGCGTGCTGCGAGAAAAAAGGGAATTGTCCAAACTTTTATATTCTTCTTCTTCTTCTTCTTCTTTTTTTAATGGCGGTTGGCAAGCAACTTTTAGATGTGCATTACCGCCATCTACTGGAATGGAGTGTGGATCGGGATGCTAACTTTAAATACCCCCTTCAAAGCAAAACAAAACAAAACAAACAAACAAACAAAAAACAAAAATTATATCTTTTCTATCAATTTTGTATTCTTGAGATAATTAATTATATAACTTATATCTTTAGAAGTAGAATTTTTTTCTAAATTATCTTGTAAATTTAACTGTAATTTATTTTCTTGTAACCGAATAACTAATTTCCTTCTCTCAACAGAATATTTTGTACAGAACAACAAAACATGCTTTACCGTCTCTTCTTGACCACAGAAATCACAACTTCCAGTTCGATGTTTTCTTATTTTAAATAAATTACTGTTTAACCTTGTATGTCCAAAACGCAACCTAGATATAACCGTTTCCTCTTTTCTATTTCGTCCCGTTCTCCTCATTGCACCAACTTTTCTTTGAATACTGTACCAAACTTTTATATTCCAGTACGCATTAGGCTTAACTTCAGACAATATTCTTCTTCTTCGGCATCTCCGAGAGCTCAGAACAGGATTTAATTTCAAAATAAAAGCGCCGTTCTTTAAACTTCAAAACAAAAGCGAAGACACTCGATTCTAAATAATACAATATAAAACAAATACAACTTACATAAATTCCAATAAGACAAGTACCATTGAAATTAATAACAAATGATGGACTTATAAGATTTAAACATATGTATAAAACAGTATGACAACAATTACGCCTTTTTTTTTAAATTATTTTAATCATCAAAGGCCAAGTCTGGAAGAACTAACTATGATTTCTTTTAATTTAGGGTAGTTTGGTACGTCATATGAACCACTTGTATGGTCCTGCTGCCTACACTCACTCCATGAAGTTTTCCCCTTTCCCTTTTTTCATTTTTTTACTAAATTTCTATTTCTCACTTCCTCAGATGGACTCAGACTTTTGCTTCAAAATAAAATTCCCACAACACTTTGGAATTCCTAGTTCCCCGAGTTAGAGTAAATGTATTTCAGCAGGAAAGATGTTAGAAAATAAGAAACAAATATCCATTTTAATCCTATAACTGCCATCAGATTGTTATAAAACTCTCTTTTACAGCTTCACTGCAGAGGGTTGGAGATAAAGAGTCTGTGTGAAATGGGTTTGAAGTCTTTCTTTAAGGTTAATAATGTGAGAACCAAAGGAATTCCTACATCTTAGACATTTGGAAACGGGAAGCATGGGATTCCTTCCCTTGTGGAAGATGAGAGCTCTGGCTTATTTTTCTGCTTCGTTTAAATCTGATTTAGTTTTTTTTCAAACGGCCAGTCGGACAGCAGTTAATCACAACCCCCATTTCAGCTTTTCCTTAAAAAACAGGACTTTAATTTTTCTTATTTTCTAATTTTATTTTTATCTCTTTTTTTTTCTCAGTATATTCAATATATCACTCATTTTGACTGTCTGACAGTTGTGACTATTTTGAATCATGACTACTGTACTTTGTGTATGTGGGCTGTAAGCATGTATGTATTTTTTTTTTTATGTGGACTTTGCAGTGCTCCGTTGTTGTTTTGGGGTGGTTTGTCTTTGTATAATTTTGTTGATGTTTATATAAAGTTATGAAAATCAATAAAAAAATAATTAAAAAAAACAAATAACTAAATTAAAAAAACAGGACTTTTTGAAGGTTTATTTCTGGTTTGTTTCACTTCCTGTTTTCCTTTAAAGCACAGTTCTTTAGTTCCTCTTTTCTGACCCCTTGCTTTTAAGTTTACCTCTTTACTCTTTAATTATCTCTTTAAACATTATTATATCTCTTTAAACCCGTTTGTGGTTTATTTCTGGTTTGTTTCACTTCCTGTTTTCCTGTAAAGCACAGTTCTCTAGTTCCTAATTTCTGACCCGCTGCATTTAAGTTTACCTTTTATTCAAATCTAATTGTTAAGGTTTTTGCATCAGAGTCCTTCTTCAACTCCAAATAAAAGCTTTTTGTTTGTAAAATTGAGAAATGTCTGTAATAAGATCTGTTCTCATTGCCAGGAAACGAAGCCCACGCACCTCCAGGGCTTCAGTTTCCAGGTGGTGGAATTATATCTGCCCAAAATGATCCAGTTATTGTTCATTTATAAACCACGCAAAGGACGGAAAAGGCAGAAAAATGAAGAATTCAAACCTAAACCCGTCCATAAATGAGTTATGAATTAGGTTTCCTTATCTGAGAGGCAAAACTTGTTCTGCCACAGTCTTGTTAACCTTGTTTTGCCATAGTCTTGTTTACTTTATTTTGACACTTTTGCCATAGTCTTGTTTTGATACTTTTGCCACAGCCATTTTAATCTTGCTTTGCTACTTTGATCATAGTTTTTGTCACAGCCTTGTTTTTGAACCATGTCTTCCATCCACTCCTTTTGAGTGCCTTTTGTTACAATAAACCCTGTTTTCACCAATCTCTGTGACTGAGTCCTGCCCTAAGATCCACCTCCGTGACACTCAGCCTCCAAATAATTCATACAGAGGAAAAAATGAGCTGTTTGAAGACACTAAAGCCTCCTCACATCATTCCTGTTCACAAAAACCAGCCTGAGCTATGACTCGTTTTTCAGCAATCCCCTTAGGTACAAAAAAGATTAAAGAAAAAGGATTTTAAACGCCTAATCTTCCTTTAAATGGACATAATTGTGCTCGCACCGTATGGAGGATATCATCTAAATGTGCAGCGTAATAATTCAAATGTCATGTGGGTGGATCTTAGGGGAGGACTCAATTGCGGACATTCAGAAAACAGGGTTTTATTTCAACAAAAACACACTCAAAAGAAGTGGACGGTAGACAAAGTTCAAAACAAGGCTGTGAAAAAACTATGAACAAAGTATCAAAGCAATAAAGTTAACAAGACTGTGGCATGGCTGTGGCAAAAATAAGACTATGGCAAGGTGCAAATAAAGATGAACAAAACTGTGGGAAAGTATCAAAGTAAGAGTAAACATGACTGTGAAAAACATGGCTATGACAAAAACAGTAAACAAGGCTGTGGCATGGCTGTGACAAAATCATGGCTATGGCGAAGTGCAAAATATCAAAACCTTAGATGACGTGGGGAGACGAAAGATGAAAACACACTGGCACAGGACATGGGAAACGAGGACTATTTAAACACATGAGGGAGGGGAACCCCAGGTGTACACAATAGGTAATCAAGACATGACGAGACACCAGACATTCCCCCAGACGTGAAATCAAACCCTGAGTTGAGAGTTTGATTTAAACTTTTCACGGTTGACAGTGGCTCCGCTTTACTTTAAGATTAACAAGGGAAGATGACAGAGTTTGGAAAAAATTAGCCTCAGAGTCCCATATCTCCAGAAGGGACCACCAACCCTGACCCTAACCCTGGTCAGATACTGACATCAGAGATCCTTCTGACCCTTTAAAGGGAAGCAACTGTGACTATAACAATTGAGTTAATAACAGAGCAAACAAAACAGAGCAGGTCAGACCCTACTTTGAAGTTAACTACAGAAACCCAACAATTCCCACCATTTTCCATGTTGTTGTTATTCAAACTGTAACGCTTTAGCCTGCAGATCTCCACAAAGGATGCTGCTAGCAAAGCTTCTTCTTCCACCTTGAGGCAGCCTGATGGGGGGGGGTTGACAGTTACAGGGAGTCTCTATCTGCCAACGTCCCGCAGAGTCTCACTCCGATCTGATGGATGCGTTTGGGGGCTCTCACCAGTCTGCGCATTAGCATGGATCATCCATCTCCACGCAAGCAAATCTGTTTTTTATTTCCATAATGTCTAGGAGGCCAAAGTCTTAGAGGAAGAAAACAGAAGCAGCAGCCTGAGTGGTTATCTGAGGAAACACTGGACAATATTTGCTAATGCTAATGCTAATGCTAAAGGGTGTCCACACGGCCTCATGCTAGGGATGTCCTGATCCAGCTTTTTTCACTTCCGATATGATACCGATTTTGTATTTGGACTTCCGATCTGAGCATCAGAGCATGTGTTAAAGTTTAAAGGTATTTATCTACTTGCTAATGCTAATGCTAATGCTTGTGTGGGATTCCATCCCATACCGATATCAGAGCATCTATTAAATCTATTAATCTCTTAAAGTTTAAAGTTACTGTATTTATCTACTTACTTAGTTGTCAGACTCATGTTGAACAGGGATTTACTCTGATAACAACTTAATGGTTAGGACACAGACCTGTGGGTTAGCAGATGCTAACGATAATGCTAATGTGGGATCGGACTTTTAAAAAAACTGGATCTGGAGTCTGGATTAGGGATGGTTAGGACACAGACCTGTAGGGGAGCAGATGCTAATGCTAATGCTAATGCTTGTGTTGGATCCCATCCCATACCGATATCAGAGCATCTATTAAATCTATTAATCTCCTAAAGTTTAAAGTTATTTATCTGCTTACTTAGTTGTCAGACTCATGTTGAACAGTATTTACTCTGATAACAACTTAATGGTTAGGACACAGACCTGTGGGTTAGGAGATGCTAATGCTAATGCTAATCCTTAAGGGTGTGCACTGGCCCTCGGACTAGGTACGTCCCGATCCAACTTCCCATCTGATACCGAACTGTAACGTTTGTCATAATTTCCGTTTCCGATTCTTGTGTTAGAAAACAGAATTAATCTCACAGTGATGGAGAGTTCTGCCTGTTCAAACGTGTCCATTTGAACATAGTTTTAGTATTGTTTAGTATATTTTTTCACTTCCGATCCCGATCCCGGCCTATCAGAGCATGTTTTAAAGTCTAAAGTTATTTATCTACTTACTTAGTTGTCAGACTCATGTTGAACAGGGATTTACTCTGATGACAACTTAATGGTTAGGACACAGACCTGTGGGTCACAGATGCTAATGCTAATGCTAATGCTTGTGTTGGATCCCATCCCATACAAATATCAGAGCATTTATTAAATCTATTAATCTCTCAAAGTTTAAAGTTATTTATCTACTTACTTAGTTGTCAGACTCATGTTGAACAGGGATTTACTCTGATAACAACTTAATGGTTAGGACACAGACCTGTGGGTTACAGATGCTAACGCTAATGCTAATGTTAATGCTATGTGGGATTGGACTTTAACCCTTTAAAGCCTGATCCAAGAATAAAACAAAACAGAAAATTGCTCTTTTTTGTTTTTAAGTCTTTATTTGGCTTTTTAACAAAATATGTCCAAAGAAAAAACTAAAATACATTTTCAATATTAACCATTTATAACTATGTGATAAGTCCAGATTATGTTTTGTGTAGTCTTCTGCCCCCCGTTATCAGGTGTATCTGATTGTGTACAATAGGATTTTGAGCAAAGTTTTTACTATTAAATTATGCAAAAGGAGTCAGACACAAAACATTGCAGAAAACATATCAAATATGATACATTTGGCATTACAGGGTTAAAAAAAAAAAAACTGGATCTGGAGTCTAGATGTGCATTTTCTCCTTCCGGCCGATCTGATCCAGATATCGGATCGGGTCCAGGCTACACTGGACATGGCAGAAACTCACTCCCCGGGTTTTGTTTTGTTCTTTTCCACTGATGTTTCCTCTCCTCTGAATGGTTAATGGCCCTCAGTCCCAGCACTGGGCATCAGTCTGATGGTTAAATTGCTGCTGATTGAAATGCGAGAGACGTCTGGATGTGCCGTTTTTCATTGAATACATCAGAGGCGGAGAGCTCTTGAAAGTCAGAGCGCAGGCAGCTCAATTATGAGCACATCCACCCTCGTAAAATCACACATGAACCCGGCCTTCTCTGCAATTTGCCCGACGCACTTGTAGTGTGGGAACAATGATCTGTTTCAGCAACCGTCTCCGTTTACCGCAAGAAGGCTGCAAATCATAATCTAATATCTGTGCGCTCGTTGAAAACCCCCTAATGGACTCTTTGCTTGTGGACCGAGTGCAGGGAAAGGCAAATTATGCCTCGAGTTTCCCACTCCGGAGGTACTTTCAGGTAGCAAACACTCTCCGTTCTGGACTGAAAGGCAAACATCTCTCACTCGGTATTTTGGGGATTCGGGCCTCTCAATCAGGAGATTCATTAATAGAAAAAACTAGACTAGACTTGGGACTAGAAACACTAATGAAAAACTGCATTGCGATATCTTTGGATTAAAATTTATTTTGAGCTCTGAAATATGCTTTTTTTATTTTAAGAAAAGCTAAATATAAGGACAGAAAACTATTTCATTATAGCTATAGATAGTATGGGACGATAAGAGTGCCTCAAAAAGATTAAATATTTTAAAGGAAAATTTATTAAATGAGGAGACATGTCTACAAATGAATAAAACTATCAAATACAAAAATTATATGTTTTAGTATGTTTCCTTGTTTGTTTAAGTTCAACATAGCAGTTAAGATACCTCAAATAAAAAATAAGAAAATTGAAAGAAAAATATTTGACAATGTTATTCTTTGTTTATTTTTAATTAAACATATTACAAAGTGGTTAACTGTAACTGTTAACTGTAAATTAAAAGGGCCTCATTTCTGCTGCTGTCTAGAGTCATATTGGACATCTAATGAGGGAAAACATTTAAACCTGTGACGACTTCTTTTAAAGCATTGGAAAACAGGCTGGATCTCACTTCCATTTCATCATCTCTTAGACTTTTAGTGGCTCAAGATAAAGAGCACCACGACATCTATTCGCATTATGTCAGCTCACTTTGCTAATAATCAGCTTATATCAGTTTATGTCTCTCATATAAGAGAAACAGCAGCATCATAAACCAGAATTCACTGCTATGACTCAGGACAAATGTGCTCGTGTGTCTGGGAAAACGTGTATGAATGTTCGGGTTCCTCTCCGAGCTAAAGATGACGTAGATTAAAGCTCGCGTGGAGGTTTTATTGATCCCATAAGCTCTGTGATCCTCTCATGATGAACGGGTGAGCGGCTGCCTGTCACGTCTGGGGGAATGTCTGGTGTGTGGTCATGTCTTGATTACCTATTGTGTTCACCTGGGGTTCCCCTCCCTCATGTGTTTAAATAGTCCTCGTTTCCCATGTCCTGAGCCAGTGCGTCTTCGTCACTTTTCGTCACCCCTCGCCACGTCAGGTTTGATTTTTTTTTCACAGCCATGCCATAGTTTTGTTAACTCATTGACTGGCAGCCATTTTCAGAACAGAGAGTCGCTCACTGCCAGAATTTTTTTTGCATTTTGACTGATTTTTCAAGAGCCACAGAATAGTTTGTGCTATGACTATGTAAACACCGAACACACCAAAAGAAAGAGTAGACTCTCTTCTATCATCAGGAAAAAAAAGTGTGTTTCTACCTTATTCCGTTCTTCCTGGACTTGCGTCTCACCGGCGACATGTTCTCTCATAGAACCGTTAGCTTTTTCTTATTTGCCTACAGTCTATGCTCATCTCCCATCAAAAGTGGCACTGCCCCCTAGAGGGTCCATTTGTTACTACATACTCTGTCTAGAAGCCGATATTTACGGACAAGCTTTAGCAGATCGTCCCCCAGACACTCTCGTTGAAAAACATAAAAGACCTCTATAGACGTCTTTGGCAGCCAATGAGTTAACCTTATTGCTTTGATACTTTGTTCATAGTTTGTTCACAGCCTTGTTTACTGTTTTTGTCATAGCCATGTTTTACCACAGTTTTGTTAATCTTGCCATAGCCTTGTTTACTCTTTCTTTGATACTTTGATCATAGTTTTTGTCACAGCCTTGTTTTAAACCTTCTCTTCATCCACTCCGTTTGAGTGCTTTTTGTTACAATAAACCCCTGTTTTCACGAATCTCCGCGACTGAGTCCTGCCCTAAGATCCACCCTCATGACAATGCCGGACAGACTGAGTACGGTTTCTGCTGTTTGCCGTGGGAAGGCCGGTCCTCCTGCTGTTAGCATGGCGGGCTGTGTGGCGACAGAGTGAGGGGAAGGCAGCAGACTGGGCCCTGCATTATTCAGCAAGGGGGTGTTAGGACTCCCTTTAGCATAGTATGCTATCACATGATCTATGTAGATTACTAATTGTTTTATTTCTTTTATAACTATATGAAGTCTCAGGCTGTAACCACAGATTCTCTTTGCTCTCTCTTTTCTTTCTCTCTTTTCTTTCTCTGCTGCATTACGTCTTTAAGTCAACACACACACACACATTATTTGGTACCACATTCCAATGTCATCAACATGAATTTACGATCCGGCTTGTTAGTTTTAGAGATAACTAACCAATAGGACTTGGTTGTGTCCAGTCCTCCTTTTGAGGGGTGTGCCCAGTTTAGGAGACAAAGACCCATCACCCCCAGATCTCAGGGCTCTTTGCCCACTGAGACCCTGAGAGAGGTTTCCTCTGTGAAGAGCCCAGCGCTGAAATACTTTACCTGTGACCCAATAAATGTCAACTTTTTACTCTTGATCGACTCTGGTTTATTCTCAGGTTTCCAACTAAAGAATCGGGCTAACAGGGGGATGCTGGGAGATGGGATTTCTGGAGCAATAATCAGCATCATTTCAGCTCTGATACCTGTGAGGGAAATCGAGGAGGCCTCCAGATGTTAGAACCGGGCCACTTATAATGGTGATAATATCAGGAAAGAGAAAAAAATATACACCTTTCTTCCATCGCTTTGTTAAATACTCAATTAGCTCAACAGGTCTGGTTATTTAAATGCCTTTTCCATGTATTTGCAAGTCAGTCATTTACATAGATAGATCATGCGATAGCATACTATGCTAAAGTGAGTAATTATAACCAAATTCTAACACTTTCTTTAAAAGTTTGAACCAGCTTTCTCCCTGAGGCCCATCTTAGATATTAATTTCTTTCTTTCCTTCTTTCTTTCTTTGTCTTTTTTCTTTCTTTCTTTCTTTCTTTCTTTCTTTATTTTGGCAGGTTTCGTTTCTTCGTTTCGTGTTGAGTTTTTTTTCAGTTTTCCACCTTTTTGTTGTTATGAAATAAACTTTGGGGACTTTATCTGTGGCCTGTTTTTCCTCTCCCCTTCACCCGCTCAGCATTCATGACAGAGCAACAGAGGAGATGCAGCTTAAAGGAGCAAACGTTTCCCAAATCTGAATCCAAAACCAGTCTGAACGCTGTGTGGAATATTAATTCAAACCTGTGCGATGGCTTGAAAACACAAACCTTCACAATGACACGTCGAAGACATCAAAGTTTAAAGGGAAACTATCTCATGAAAAATATCAAATGTGGGTTCAGGAGCAGCAAAAGCCTCAAACTTTTGTTTCAACACCAGTCTGGGACACAAGACTTAGAAAATTAACACAAAACAAAAAAAGCAAAAGACCAGAAATAAGCAAAATGTCGAGAATGAGACAAAACTGAGAAAATGTGAAGCCAAAAACGGGCAAAACGACAAAAGAGGACGCAACAAACGACAGACCAGAAGGGCAGCAGAAAGAGTTTTTAATACAAAAATCTGCTAAATCACCTCTGAAGCCTCAAAGTTTTCCAAGAACAGATAAACTCCAACAAAATGTTATCTTTATTGGCATTTAACATTTTCATTTATTTTAGAGCTATATATATATATATATACAGATAGTTACTTATGTATATATTTATTTATATCTTGTGTGGAATTGTGTATATATATATATATGTATAAACATGTATATATGTATAAAAAAGTTTCCCTCTGGGATTATTAAAGTATTTCTGATTCTGATTCCAGTTAACCCTTTAAAGCCTGATCCAAGAATATAACAAAACAGAAAATTACTTTTTTTTTGTTTGAATTCCTTATTTGCCCTTTTAACAAAATATGTACAAAGAAAAAACAGAAATACATTTTTAATATTAATAATTTATTACTCTGCGATAAGTCCAGATTATTTCTTGTGTATTCTTCTGCCCCCTGTTATCAGGTGTATCTGATTGTGTACAATAAGATTTTGAGCAAAGTTTTTACCATTAAATTATGCAAAAGGTGTCAGATGCAAAACATTTCAGAAACCGTATGAATCAGATATGATACATTTGGCATTACAGGGTTAAAGTTTGACAAAGTCTGACATCCAGAGACACACAAAGTCCAAATGAGGCTGCACAAAAGTGCCGGGAGAAGACACAAAACCTCCTAAAAAGTCCCGTTTAATCTGATTGTGTACTTGTGTCTGTCATTTGTCAGACAGCGCTGCACTAAAATAGCTGCTAACGCTCGGCCTGATCTCCATATTTGAACATTTTCATCTGATTACTGCGGATAATGGATGGCCGTGCTCCTCACCTCCATGTGTCACCATTCGGAAGAAAGATAAAGCAGTTTTTCATATCCGCCCCAGTCAGGGCGTCTAATAAAGCAGGTCCTGGCGTGCTGATTGGTGCACAGGCCTGGGGTGAGGTTTACCTTTCACTTGTAATGTGATGCTATTTTCTTTGTGTCTGTTCTCAGGTTTTAGCTTCATCTCTTCGTTTAGGAGCCAGTTTGGGAGTTTTCAAGCCTCTTCAACAAGTCCGGAGGTTTTCTTTAAAGGAGACATTTTATACCCTATTTCAACAAGTTAAACTACTTCCCTGGTGTCCTAATGTAATGTCTGTGACGAGCTTTGGTCAAAATCCCATAAGGATGAAGCCCAATAGCAGTTCAGTCCCCCTGCCTAACCCTAACCCTAACCCTAACCCTAACCCTAACCCAAAACAGCCCCGTTCAGAGCGCTCGCTTTGGAGTGCCTGTCTCTTTAAATGCAAATGAGACACAGGCAATCCACCCACTTCTTCAGGGAGGTGTGCCGGCGTCCGCACGCTAACGCTACCATGCTAATGCTACCATGCTAACGCTACCATGCTAACGCTACCATGTTAACGCTACCATGCTAACGCTCACGCTACCACGACGTCTGCCACAGATAGGCGGAGTAAGCTGAGGTGGAGGGCAACTAGCAGCTGCTAGCTAACTAGCTTTTTACATTGAACAATAACGTCCTGTTATTGTGCCCAGCTAGTTCAGTTTGAAACAGACGCCGTACTGTAGCGTTTTGATTCTATTTCTGATCGAAATCATCACGAACGTACTCGCCGTTCGCCTTTTTCTCTGCGTTGTGCAACAGTAATCATCAACCGTGATAAACGCGGCGCCGCATATGACGTTAGCTGTAGCCTCGATGCAGGTTCTTAGGAACGTTAGTCCGGTAATATGTGGAATTGTCTCAGTCTTACTGAAGATATCAGACTGTGGTTCCTATTCTGCATTAACTTGGGCCTTGTTGATATCGGGTTTTCCTGAGGCATGTCAGATAGGCGGAGTGAGCTGAGGGGGGGGGCAACATGCAGGTGAAAGGCTGGAATATTATAATGAGCTAGAGCTAATGACGTCAGAAACTACCCACCCAAACATGACCGAGTCATTTTTTTTCACACTTTGCCTGCTGATAGGCCCTCCACAGTCCCAAATGTACAGAATCAAATTATTAAAAACTTGGTTTTGCATAATATGCCCCCTTTAACTGGTATCACACAGACTCAGATTTGGGATGTGCCTCTGTAGTGCATCTTTGTCAAACGTCTTCTATTTTCCTCCTCGTGAGGCAGCCGGAGACTCACTCCGACTTTCCAAAAATCTTTCATGAGTTGAAATGAAGGCAGCCAGCTCACTTCACCTTTAAGCCTCAGTCTTCTGATCCACTTCACAAGGAGAAAGAGACGAATTTAACTCGCAATTGTCACTTCCTGGATTGGACGAATGCTTATTTTTTCTTTTTTTCTTTTTTTTTTTTTAAGCTAATCTTGCTATTCCAAATGAATATATATTCTCAATGCAACACATGAGAACTCATTGATGGCTTTTCAGTGTGAAGAGCCTTTAGGAAAAGAGACAAAAACAACAACAGCTATTCCGATTTAAAAAAACAAAGCTGTTAAAGGGCTGTTGGGTCTTTCACCACTAGCATGCTTTTCCTGACTAAATGAAGGCAAATGCTTATAGACTTCGTCATTGACATTTCCGGCTGCATATTACATATGTTTATATATTTAGTCTTTGTATAGCTGTGAAGGATAAACCTTGTGAGCATCAAACATTGAGTCATTTTGTTGAAAAGATTGAAAACGCAGCCGGTGAAAAAAAGCGACAAATACAATAAAAAGAATGTTCACGTCAGAGAAAAAGCTATATGTTGCTGAAATAATGCCTCCAGAAAAGTCTTTTAAGCAAAAAGCGGAGGGGGAGGAGATGGATGGGGGGTGTTTAAATGTCAGTCTCTATTATATGCATTGAGCATAAAACACCAGAAAATGGATGGGAAGAAGAGAATGGGAGAGAAATGGCTTTTGGCCTGGAGCCTGTTCACCAGAGAGATGTCAGACAATCAGAGAGCTGTGCGAGGATCAAAGACAGAGCGCCAGTGATCAAACATGGAATATACTGTCAGGTAAACCTCCCCTATTTACTCAGAAAGCTTAAAGGGGCCAGAAATATTGAACATTTTCGGCTAAATGTGTCAGGACTCTGTGATGAAACATCTAAATCGTTGGCCAAGTGGCCTCAGATGAAAAAAAAAGGCCTGATCCCATGCTAGCCCTTTAAAGCCCAATCCAGGGAAAATAGGAAGAATATTGGATTTTTTTTAGTCTGGAGTCTTTCTTTGGCCCCTCAACAACATGTGAAGAAAAAAAACAGAAATTATTTTGATCAAATTAGCGTGCAATAAGTCAAAAATATATGTTGGTGTGGTCTTCTACTGGCTGTTATCAGGTATATCTGAATGTGTACAACAGGGGTTTGAGCAAAGCTTTTACCACTGAATGATGCAAAAAGTCTCAGATCCAAAATACTTCAGAAACCGTATCCATAAAATATGACACATTTGGCATTATAGGGCTAGGATAGACCCAAAAAATATATACATATGATGCTAGCACAATGGAAAAAGAAGATAGTGGTCAGTTATCTTTTTATTAAATCTCAAACAGAGCAAAGTGTGGTTTTAAAAGTTGCCTTTTTACTGTCAAACAGGGTCAAAGCTCTCTATAGGTTTCAACACAGGAGTCCCCCAAGGCTCATACCTGGAGCCCCTTCATTTTACCTCATACACCAGGGGTACTCACACTTTTTCAGCATGGGAGCTACTTTTGAAATGACCAAGTCAAAATGATCTACCCATTATATTTATTGAGAAATATATTGAGGATTCTTACAACTTTTGTTGATGTATAACCACATATTGATGTATAACGACCTATTGCGACGGTAGACTAGCAGACGAGAGAAATGCACTTTGAAAATGTCATCGTGAAAAAAAAGTCCTCCTCCCATTCCGTATGAAAGTGATACGTTTTTTTCTTCTTACTCGGTCCAGCTCCCCCACACATTTTCATAACCTATCTTACGTTTAAGAGGAAATAAACGAGGGAAAACGAGCGAAAAATGAGGATGTAACTACCGACTAGCTTGTTAGCTTGTTAGCTTAGCTGTGCTCAGGGGCGTTGTTTGACCTAATGTGACCAAATTGTACAGAAAAAAATCAGATGTCATCTGACTGGTTGTCCTGTGTATCAATCAAGAGACGGGATGGCTGATAGGTTCACGTATAGTTTTCATTCAAAACAACTCAACTTTATTTGTATAGCGTCAGTTCATGACAACGTCACCTCAACTTGTCATGTGATCTACCGATAGCACCTTAGAGATCGATTGGTAGATCGTGATCTACGTATTGAGCACCCCTGTTATACACAATCTCATTAGGTTCAATCACCTTCTCACATGGCTTATTGGATCAAATCCTATGCAGATGATACCAAACTATATATGTATATGTTATGTATATGTATATGTATATGTATATGTATATGTATATGTATATGTATATGCGTATATTATCCACTGAACCCCAAACCCCCCAAATGGCTGTCACAACAAACTAATTAAACATGTCTTTACTTCCTTCTCCCCTGAACAATTCCAATTTTTTTACCTGCTGAACTTAATGAGCTCAAAGGTCTGCACCCCCCCTCTACCATGCTCCAGATGTTTGCATCACTAAAGTAACTGATTGTTCATTCTCTTGTGTCAGTTTGGATGAAAGCATCTGCTAAATGCAGAAATGGAGATGTGAATTTAAAGTGATGCCGGTGGTCCCTAAACGTAAAACCTACTCGTGATTTTTGAGACAAACTGATCAAATGCTCTGGTTGAAACAATCGTAGTTTATTTCGAAAAGCAAGGCCTGAATTTTTTTCATTTGCATCAGGTACCAGAACATCTGTCCACGAGTCCTCTAACCGTTTAATTCTTTGCCGTTAAACCTCAGTAATGAAACACCAGAGGAATCAACAGATAACAGATTTATGTAAATGATCCCTGCTGTCTTGTTAAACATCAAAATAAATTAATCAACACCTTGCGTTCACCTCCTCCTCCTCCCTCCCCCTCATTGTTCTGCTCGTATTTTTGATAGAACACGACGCGATAGTGGATTTCTGTCATTTACTCCACATTTTAAAGCCCTTCAACCAATTTCCTCAGACACAGATGGCCCCCTAAATGTGATTGGGGGAGGTTTAGTGCAATTGTCTCTATCACTCCGCAGCCATTTGTTACCCCTATCAGCAATTTTCTTTGCACCCAGAAAAACACTCAGCCAAATCAGAGGATTAATGCAAACGCTTAAAATTTAGCAGCTGGTGTAAAATTGAATATTCCAGGCAGTCGGATAAACTCTTCAGTCGGGAGCTGATGAGCACATTTTCTCGCTTTTATGTTCCGCGAGTTAAATTACCGCTTGTAGAGTAAGAAAATCTATCATTTCCACATTAGAGTGAGTGGAAATCAAATATTTACGTCATTTGGAAAGGGCTGTATAGGTAGACGAGGCGTATATTTAGACTGAGGCAATTAAAGATGAAGGGGTAATTATTCTTCTCTTGTCTTTTGTCGGGTTTTTTTGCCACCTGCAAGTTCTTGCAGCCATTGTCTGAAATCTGCCTGGTCACATTTCCC
>CAJRST010041110.1:20037258-20049795 GCA_907169785.1 Menidia menidia | reverse complement strand
CGGTGGGGTCAAAACACTTGAGTTTCTCTCTAGCTTTTTTTGTAACGAGTAACTAAACCAAACATTGAAAATATAACGGAATAAAAGGATGCAATTAAGTTCAGAAATATAGTCAAGAAAAAGTTATCCAAAAAAATTACTCGAGGAAAGTATAAAGTACTCCAAAATTTTCTTAAGTACAGTAGTGAAGTATTTTTACTTTGTTACTGTACAAAACTAGTGATTTCAAATGATCTGGGCCCTAATGGTCTACACCCAACAACACCTCCACACAAGAGTGGGATTGTTTTCATTAACTGAACCACTGATATCTTCTCCTCTCCTTCCATCTCAATAACCATAGTTAAGTCTTTATCATATTTCCTGTCTTTTACCATCATTTTGCTTTTTACCACTGTCCCGTTTTCCTTTTACCGGTCCATGTTCAAATCCAGGGGCGGACCATGCATTTCACAACTAGGCCTTCAGTAGTGCTCAGTCTGAATCAATCCATCCATTATCATCCTTCTTCCCTGATGGCGTCCCAGTGGTCAACGGGCGAGAGGCACACACAAGGACAAACAACCACCATGGACAGTTCGCCAGTCCATCGCAGGGACACAAGGACAAACAACCACACACACACATTCACTCCTAAGGGCACTTTGGAATGTTTTTTTTGGATTTGTGGGAGGACACCGGAGAACCCGGAGAAAACCCACGCAGACATAGGGAGAACATGCAAACTCCTCCCAGAAAGGTCCTGGGTCCCCTGGGACTCAAACCCAGAACCTTCTTGCTGGGAGGCGACGATGCTAACCACCACACCACCGTGCCGCCCTCAATTCACCCCTCAATAACTATTTTATGGTTATAGAAATCATCTTATTATGTTTAAAAAAATACAGCAGGGATGTCCCGATCCAGCTTTTTGGACATCGATCTGATACATAAATATTATTTAGGAAAAAAGCAACATTTTAGTCACTTCTCGAAAAGTCCGTCTTGAAAATTGCCCTGACAGTAAACCTGCCACCAAATCAATTTTTTCTCCTTCTTCAGCCATTGTGGGGTGATAAAATAGATATTACAACAACACAACTATATTTGAGTTTGTTTGCTAGCTTTGGCTGGTACATTATCTGACTATCCAATCAGCGGGTGTGAATACGGTGACGTTGCCTAAGGCTTTCTAGAATGCCCTGGTGTCACCAACTTAACCAAAATCTGTTGGTTAAAGCAACAGTTTAATCGACATGTATTTTCTGTTAGGGGTGCCGCAGAACGGATTGTGAAAGCCTCCTGGCAGACATCTTGGACTTTGAACCTGCCTAGCAACAAATGATGGCTGAAATATGATTGGTTAAATGCTATAATATGAAAATACATGTCTGGAAGCAGCACAACCAGGAGAAAAGCTATTAAAGGAAGTGGACTGACCACTTAGAGATATTTAATAAGTACTCATGGACAAAATATAATTAACATCAGTCTGTGATTCAGATATTGTTTTAAGCCAGCAGAGAAGGCCTTGCAGGCCCTGACGGCCCACCACTGTTCAAATCCCTGTTATCCATCCTGAAAAGAAAAATACAACAAAAAGCGCCTCCCCACAGGCTAAGCTGAGGGGGAAGAATGAAACACACCAAAAAACAATATAATTTGCTTATAATTCTTAATAAAAAATCCAATAATAATAATAATAAACAGAGATTAGCTAAAGGTTCTCACTCTATTGCTGTAACACAGCTGCAGCAATCAAACAATGCATTCAGGGTATTTCTGAAACCAGACGCATACAGGCTGGTGTGGCTGTAAGCTGCACAGTACCTGGCACGCGTGCTATTTAGACCATAGGGAACACAGCCAAAGTCAGCTGCTGACTCCAAAATAAATGCTTGACCCTGAGTGGTGGACTGGTCATGACTTGGCTTTTCTGAATAAAGCAATGATAATCCAGAGCAAATAAGGGAGCCGCAAAATACAATTTCACAGTAAAAACTGGGGTGTTGGTATGTCAGAGTAAATCTATTAGAACCTTGATAGAGTATTTCCAGCTATATAGTAGCTCTCCAAGAGCAGAGTTAAAGTCAGTTTAAAATCCCGCAGACATTGAGGGGAACCTGAACTCTACACAGTGACTACCACGCGCCAGTTGTCAGGTCTTTAACACAGGAGGCACGTGATGGTAGTCTGGAGCGGGTTGATCTGGAGTTGTGACTGGCTCTGGTAAGTAATATTATGAACATGCTGGATTGGTAACACTGCTTAATACTTGTTTTCCATCTTAACACGGGTATCGGTTTGTGTATGTTGATTGGGGAAATGTTGCCCATTCCTCTGAATGGCTGTCAAGTAGCCACATGTCCCATACAGCTAACGTTAGCAACCTGCTAGCACTTCAGAAGTTCTACATTTCTTTTAGAGTTAAGCCGCACCACTAACGGCGTGTCTTTTCCCTTAATGCTTGTACACACATAAATACAGGCTGTGGTTACGTTGTAAGTTATTATTTACAAGTAACTTATGCTAAACTTTAACCTAAATTAGCTTGAAGCGAAGAAGTTAACTGCAATGGCAGTTGGTCGGTTAGCCATTTTCTGAAGTTGCCAAGGTGTTGGCTTAAATATTACCGAAAGACAAATAAGCTTCACATGCCAGTTAGCCTTGTGTTGCTAGCTTTCACTAAGGAATAAATCTGTAAAGCTGTGCTTGTCAGGTTTTATTCACGCTGTGGCAATTTAGCAAGTGGCATAGTATAAGTCCAGTCTTTTTTCCTCCTGCTACAGAATGTAGCATTCATGTAACGGATATAATACATATTTTGATTACTTTATCACAACTCAACTATGTCTTGCCTTGTTAACAGGAATCGAGCAGATGTGAGTGTAAAGTATGGACCATAGTTCTAAGTAGGCTCAATATAACAATTTAAGCGCATTAATGGGTAACTCATTGCTCAGCTTTTCTTTCTTTCTTTCTTTCTTTCTTTCACCTTTTGTTTATTTCAATAGAATATGCTGCTGCGTGTGTCATTTGGTGGGGAGCAGAGGTATGTCAGGCTTGGTAGCATTTTGTGAAGACCATTCAAAGAAAAACTGCAGAGGAAAGAGGTGCCTCTGCTAGTAGACCTCCCAGGGGAAGTCTACTCATCATTTAATGGTGATGAATTGTTTAGGCCATTAAAATTGTGTTTTGTTTCAAGGTGGTGGGCCAGGCCGTGGTCAGCCCAGACCCTTCACTGCTGAGCAACTGTTAGCGGATGAGGAAGGAGGCAGCTATTGCTGTTCTGACACACTCTGCTGATGAAGACTCTGTCCCTGAGAAGATGGAAGCTACCTTCATTTACCCTCATGCAATGGTCAACCATAAAAAGAGAGCAGCAGATGTCTTCTCAGTCCTCCCAAGGTTTCTCCATACACCAGGACTGGTAAGTCCACATTCTTCATCTCCATTAGCTGAACCAATTAAATACGCCGTAGAGCATGTGTGGTGTAGTCACACACAGACATAAATTAAGGAGTTGGGTTAACTTACCACTAGGGTTGTCACGATACTAAAATTTTCAACTCGATACCGATACTCAGGAAAATACTCGATACTCGATACCATTTTCGATACCACAAGGATAAAAACAAAGACCCCAAAATTTAACTGAATTTTGACAGGTTAGTGTCTTTAATTTAAAACTGACCTGTTACTGATGTTATCGTGGCTGGTGGCCCGAATTAATTACCCTAATCCTGACCCTAATCCTAACTCTAACCCTGACCCTGCCCCTGACCCTAACCCTTCATAATTGTGAGAAACAATTTTGGGGTTAAACTTGTTTGGACTTATTCTACAAACCTATTTAACATCCACTATTTTAACATAATATTATGGATGGAGTTTAATTAAGTGTTTCAAAGATTAATTTCATTATTTTTAAATGAATGTCTATATTGCCATGATGCATTACTATTTTCTTACCTGGGATTTCCCTTTTGGTGACGTAATCAAAATGGCCGATTTGGATGTGGGCTGAGACGGATATGTACTTGATTAATGGTAGCATGTTATTATTAGCCATTAGCCACAGCTAGCAGTTCAAGGCTAACGTCACGTTAATGATCATAAACAACGTAAATAAATACATAAATAAATCTGAAAGAAGGGGCGCAGCAACGGCAGGTCAGCGTCGCGCGCGCGCTTGCGCGGGCTCGCGCGGACTCGCACGGGATCGCGCGGTGGTATCGATACTTTTGAAAATGAGTATCGTATCCGGATACAACATTTTAGTATCGATACTTTTTTAAGTATCGATACTTTTGACAACCCTACTTACCACTGAAACAGAATGGGGTAAGTAAATGAATTAGAATGAGATTTCTAATATACATAAAATGTCTCTGACTGCGTATTAAATGCTGCGCAGGTCATAGTTAAATCAATCTAATTCATTTACTTACCCCACTCTTCTTCAGTGGTAAGTTAACCCAACTCCTTGGTTTCCGCCCCCAAATTGTCAAAAGTCCTGTAGACTCAAGCGAGCAGAAATCAGCTGAACGAGCAAAAATCCACTGCGCGAGCAAAACAGTGTTCCGCGAGCAGAATTCCACTGTGCAAGCAGAGTTATCCTTTGAGAACAAACCAGGCGCTCGCTCGCAGAAACTTGTGCAACTCTCGGTTGTTGAATTTGTGCGCGAATACTGTATCTGCGCGCGGGAAGGTTCCTTTTTGCGCGTGTGAAATAATATAATGTGCTCGTGAGAATGTCTTACACGCTCACAGCATTTGACATAAAAATGACACCATACATCACACCTTTGGTACCTCGTACAGTCCTTCCCTTATTTACTAACAACCATCTGACGTTGGGGAAACAAAGGACACTCCCAGAGTTGCTGAGCTGCGAGTAAGAATAATGCATCAGTGTCTGCTTGGATCAGACAATGAGGTGTTTTCTCTGCAGTGACCAGGGGAGTCCAAACAGCCTTATAAAGCACCTTAAGGTAACTCATACTCTCTGGACCGGCCGGAATCTTCATCTGAAATGTGTCCACGTTCTTTGGGCAGCTTTTCTGGCGTTAGAAAGCACCTGAACAAGTGCCACTCAAGTGGTTCAACTAATTCTGTAGCAGAAAGGGATTTCCACCTGACCACAGTGTTCAAATAATGCCTCTGATGTTGATGTCTGACCAGGCAGATTCTACATACTGCAGTGAAGCTTGGAAATTGTTGTGCAGCTTGGGGATGTCCCGATCCAGCTTTTTGCACTTCCGATCCGATCCCGGCCTGTCAGAGCATGTTTTAAAGATTAAAGTTATTTAGCTTTAATCTTTAGTTATTTAGTTTATTTTTTTACTGATACAGCTTAATGGTTAGGACACAGACCTGTCTGTTTGGAGATGCTAATGCTCTTGTGGGATCAGACTTAAAAAAAGAAGTCTGGATCGGCAGACCAGGTGCTGGAAGCTTTTTCTCATTCTTTGGAGTTTAATTGTACTTTGCGGCTCCCCTTATTTGCTGCGGATTATCAGAAAAGCCAAGTTATGACCAGTCCCCCGTTTAGGGTCCTGCATTTTATCTTGGAGCCAACAGCCAACTTTTGTGAGTTGCTCAGGTCTAAATAGCCCGTGTGCCAGGTGCTGTGCAGCTTACAGCCATACCAGCCTGTGTGCGTCTGATTTCCAAGCGACACTGAACACATCTGCTAATGACAACACCTGTGAGTTTTGTGATTGTGGGGAGCTTTGGCTCATTTTGGGGGTTTTGTTTTTGGTAAATGAAACATGTTTGTTTTTGGGTGGATTCTATCCCTCCCCATCATCTGTGGGGAGGCATTTTTTGTTCCAATTTTCTTTACAGGATGGACCACTCGGTGATGACAATGGACTCTGAACAGGACAAAGAAAATAGCCCAAAGGATTCGGTAGGAAAACAATCCGGATTGACTGTGAGAGAAATCAAATATGAAAAAGATCTGATGATGTTAATAGAAGAAGAGGGTGAGGAAAACACTTCAATGGATCAACTGTTAAAGAGCATTAGACTTGTTTGTGGAGGAATAGTTGGATGTCGGCCATTAGGTCCACAGGCCTCTGAAATAATGTTGACTAATGAAAGAGCAAAAGAAAAGCTCATGGATGGATTGAAATACAATTACAGGGAGGAAACTTGTTAGTTGTGTCATTTCTAAACCTTCCTGTTTACATTAAAGATTAAGAAATACTGTAAAAATAATCTGAGGCTGGTGAGTGGAAGCTGTGTCTAGAATAAAAAGGAGAATGTGGCTGGAAAGATGGATAGCGGATTGAACAAGATTCCTGAGTTTAAGGTTTACAGAAGCTGTGCAGTCTCTCCCATACTCTGCCCAATGTAACACAGCAAAAGGACATTAGCTCTTTAGAGTGATAGATGACAGACAGGTGGAAGTGTGCAGAATATGTCTGCAGACGGGACATCTGGTCAGAGAGGGCCCAAACTTTAACGGTCACCAGTGGAGGACATGGACATTATGCAGGAGGGAGGGTGGAGGGAGATGTGCAGTCTGCTGCCATCTGATCAGTAAATGTGTGTGTGGCTGAGAGTGAAGAGAGCGAGCCACATTCCAGTATGGAGGAGTCTCAGCATGAGCTGGGAGAGGAGGAGCCCAAAGCTCCAGAACCAGAGGAAAGCAGCCTGGAGGCTGATGAAGCTCACAATGAGCTGGAACGGGGTTCAGAGGTAGGGAGGGCTCCAAAAATGGGTCCAACCCTCGATCTGACGGGGAGTGGTCAGAAAATGGGCACTACCCCGGAGGTTAAAGACCACGCTGTGGAGCTGGCACAGAGAGGGCTCCGGCTCAGATGGAGGGGAGCAGAAAGCAGAAGGAGGATGAAGACCAAAGAAACAGAGATTTTACCCCCAGAAACAACCAACAACAAAGCTGCATCCACTGTTGAGAAGAGCAAATGAGCCAGAAAGGGAGCCCCTCTCAGCAAAGAATGCATCCTACTACTCACCCCAAAATGTGTCTGAACCCTCCCAGCTCTGACTCTGAAATGAAGGGTCAGCTCATACAGATGTGAACAAGAACGAGCCTGGAACAATTAGCCAAAAGTAAAACAAAAGCAAAGAAAATGAGCTAAGGGCTGACTGCACATCTTCATCCAAAGCTGAACCTTATCTGCTTTATGTAGCCAGTTTAAGGAGCAATAAAAAAAGAGGATTTTCTTATGAATATAAATAATAATATAATATTCCTGCTAGAGACGTAATGGAATGGGAATTCAATAGAAAAAATACAACTTCGGAAAAGGAAAATTATATCCTACTAATGGGATAAACGATACCAGTGGAGAGGGAATACTAATGAAAGATGATGATTTAATGAATATTAGACAAATACATGATATTGGTAGATTATTAAATATGAATTATAACAAAGAAATCAGACTAATAAACTGCTATGCACCCAATTCAGAATTAGAAAAAGGATTTTGAGGAATTAACTATAGTTATATAAATAACGCCCCCTCTTCACCAGAGTAGTCAGAGGAGGAGCTGCTAGATTGAAAAGGTTTCATGTTTACACACTGACAAACAGGTGGGTGAGCACTGGGAGGCATTAATAACTGTTTCAGATGGTGACATAGCGTGTCAGGGAGCTGAGCAGGTGACGGTGGCCACAACAGAGTCCAGGGTTTTCATCCTGTAGTGCTGGTTTCCACTGCAGACCAAGGGCCCACGCAATGGGCCACAGAGGCCTTCTGTCTCCACCATCCCACCAACGTCCTGACTTTTGACTTCTGGCAGTTTGTAGCTTCAGATGAAACTCTTAAACTTGATTGATTTAATTTTCTGACCTCTTTTCTTAAATCCACACACACTGTCTTATTACATTCCACTGAAACCTGCAAGACGGTGCACTTTTCGATGATGATGCCAACATCTTCAAGGGAATCGTCTAGCTGGGCTCCTTAATGGATTATTTTATAAATGCCCAAATGATCTTTTAAGTTCCGTTTTTTTGTAAAAGCAGAGATGATGTTTTGGAATGTTTCCTCCGTGTGTATTCTGTTCTGATGATTCCTTTTGATAAAATGGGTCAAGTCCTTATGAGAGGGAGGATGGATCCGGCGGTCTGTTTGCTATCTAAAAGGCTTTAAGTCAAGTCAAGTCAAATTTTATTTATAGAGCACATTTAAAATAACCGAAGTTGCCAAAGTGCTGTACAGGTAAAAATAAACATAAAAAGCTAACATAACTAACATTTAGCAGACAGTACGACTGTACTGTCTGCTCCATTGTCGTCTGGTTCCGTAACACTGCCTCAAACGTTTGCGTTAGGGAACGCAAAAATATTGCGAGGTAACGTAAAAGTATTGCAAGCGAACGCAAAAGAAAAAAAAATCCCCATGTCCCCTAGGGTGCTCCGTAATATTGGCACATTTAACATCTTTTTATGTAAACATACCTTAAATTCCACAGCGCTGGCCATTAATTACAGTAATAGTTGTTGTTTTTTTAACGTGTACTTCACTCTAATAAAATAAAGATGACTTCATGCAAAATTACCTTGTAACATCCTTGCAGTGGTTTATTGAGGTTTTTCTTTCACCCAGTGGATCTAGAAAAACTGTTTTTTTGTCTCCTGGCAAGATCACCTAAATATAGTGTCAAAAATTAATAAAGATACTGTAATACTATAGTTATAGTTTTTCAGCAATAAAATGCAGACTGCATCAGTATGTATACACACACACAACCATCCACACACATGCATACACTATGTTTAAATATACATACATACATATAAAACCCAATACCATCAAGTCTTAAAATTTAAAAAATAATTACCACCAGCATCCAATGCTGACCCGCATTGACAATGCCGACGATTAACTTGTATAGCTGTGGGACTATCTGTAAGATAATTAAATAAAAAATGCCAGGTGATTAATGCATATTGTGATGTATTAATTTGTACTTTAACCTGAGATCATAATTTTTAATACCTTTAATTTCGGGTTTCAGTCCTTCCCAAACGCGGGTCATTTCAAAAGTGTCCACGGCACATGCCCTGTCTGCGTTGTTGTCATTATATTTTTTAATAAGCAGGGACAGATATGCATTGATAACCTGAAATTGAAAATGAAAGGTTCAAAAACATATTTAGAAATAACAAAGTTAATGCAAATTTTGTGTGCCTGACTAAAAAGTATATTCAATACATGAACCTTTTCCAGAAAAAAGAATGTTACCACCTCACCTCGCTTTCCAGTTCTCTTTGTGGTCCAGTATTGTATATGTCCCGAAAGAACACTTTGAAGGGCCCAATTTTGGAAAGGAGAACATATGGTTTTTTCCCCTCCCATGCGTCCTTCACATCTATAAAAATCATTTTCAAAGTTGTAGGACTGACATTCTGCAAGGATTAAAATACACTTCAGATACAGCATAATCTTGCTCGAATGGAAACCTAGTATAATATTTGTGCTGTTTTTTTGTTTTTTTAAATATTGTCATAGCCTCCTGACTACCAGGGGGAAAAAAATTGTCACATTACATTTTTCTCTTAATTCCCCAATCTTTGTAAGGTAATTAGAATACTGAAAACATATTTTTATTTTTAAGATATCATGTGTCCACTACAGTGGACATTGGAACGCCATACATGTGAAAAGGAACCTTGATGGCAAATAGTTAGTCCCAGAGAAAATATCAAAAAGTCAACATAAGAATGATTTTTTAACATCCACATAACTGTCCAACATCAGTTTTGTTTTTTTGCTTTGTTGTGCATTGAAGATATCATGTGTCCACAGGGGACATCATAACGCCGTATGTGAAACTGAACCTTGATGGTAATCAGTTAGTCCCAAAGAAAATACCAGGGTTTAACATCCACATAACTGTCCATCATCACCTTTGTTTTGTTTTGTCTTGCCTTGTGCTTATTTGGTATGATACTTCAAAAAGCAATTCCCCTTCTTGGAAACACAAAGGAACACCTTGCACTTCGTGCACATCACGTAGGTTTTGCTCCTGCAGCCGGATCTGCGACACCTTGATGCATGTGTTTCGTCCACCATCTCTGGAAGATGGATTGCGCCATAGTGCCTCAGACTTGCATTTGGCTGCGGTTTCCACTTTTGACGTGGGGGAGTGTAGTCATCTTCACTGTCACTTGTGACTCCTGCTTGGGCCCGAGTAATCAAGCCTTCACCAAGGAGCAGTTTGAAATAAAGGAACTTCAGTGGTTTCTTCCCCAGAAACTGGCGGTCACTCTTATACTGAAGCCAGGAGTTGGTGATTGCCAGGTCAAAAAAGTGGAAAACTGCACGCACTGTCCATTTCCGAGTGCGAGAGGCCATCCTGTAGAAACTCAACATTCGATCAACCGAGTCCACACCCCCCATGTTGGCGTTGTACTCAGCAATTGCCAGTGGCCTTGACACCTGGACAAACCTTTTGTCTTTCTTGGACCATCTTCTGTGTGTGTCCTGAGGTTCAATGCCATAGGCAGAGGATGCCATGGCAACTGGCTTGTTGTCCAACCACTTTATGACAGCAAGTTCAGGAGGGGTTCATCTGACTACCATCTCTGATGCCCCTCTTCCTTTCTTTTTGAAGGGGTTATCCCCTATGATCTTGCAATCCTTTGGCACCCTGTTTTTCATGAGGGTTCCAGTCCCTGTCAGCCCTTTTGCCATCAGTGTCAAGGAGGTTGATTGTGGTGAAGAACCTGTCAAAGAACAGGTGGGTTCCTTGGGGAACAAACTCTCACAGATGAAGAACAGCTTGCTCTCCGATGCCCTTTCCTTCTGTGACTGTGAAGGTAGTCTTGCCTTGGTAGACCACAAAGTCTAAGACCAGACCGGTTGGTGCGGCCAAGACAAACACCTTCAATCCAGTTGGGTGTGGTTTCCCCGGAACATACTGGCGCACTGGGCATCGACCAGTAAAAGGAATCATTTGCTCGTCAATGCACAATTTTCCTGTTCTAGGCAGATTCAGACATCCTTGCCTCACTTTGGTCAAGAGGGGCCTGATTCTCCACAGGAGATTACTAGTTTTTTCAGCGTCCGAAACATCAAGGTCATTGACAATCTTAATGGACTTTCTCAGCTTGTAAAACCGATTTCTGGTCATGGATTCTGCCACAATTTGAACTCTGGCATTTGAGGCCCAATACATTTGAATGTTTGGATATCCTAGGCAGCTCATGTAAATAGAATTCCCAAATAATGTCTTCAGTTCTTCAGGAGTGGTATTTAGTGTTGCTCCAGACACAAGGACTTCACGCTGATTTGTGTAGAGGGCGATTTCTTCAAACACAGAGTCATCAAAATACTGCTTAAAATAATCCATTGGGGTCCAGTGTTGGCGTGTCGTGGCATCATTGCTCTGAATAATGGGAGGATAATCAAGTTGGAATTTGAATCTAAAGAAAACCAATAAAGGGAGAAAAACTAAATTAAAATGAGTCTCAATCTTTAGAGAAAATAAGTTAATGTTTTTTAATAAAAACTCATTGTGTACTTTGAATTCTTGCTCCACAGTGGATGCCGACTGGACTGTTCTGCTTGATCTGACTCCTCTGCCTCTGTTTGCCCTGCCTGAGTTTAATCCTCAGTGCTCTCTGACTCATCTTCCTCTGCTTCTGGCTCAAACACTGCATCTCGCTCTCCTTCATCAGACAACTCAATATCTGAGTTTCCATAAACTATTCGGAGTAAAATCCTCTGCTTCTGAGAATGACTCCCTTTCTTTTCATTTGAAAAAAACAGAACAAAATAGAAAAAATAACTACAAATGTCCACTACGGAGGACATTTCTTAAACACTTAAATACTATGCTAAAATACAACTAAAATAATTCAAAAAATGTTTTAATGTGTTCTTAAGTGACTTATATAAAATATGCCAGCAACATTTAGAGCCAAAATTTGCTCAATAAAAAGTATTTTGCACTTACTTTTCCTTTTCCCATAAAATGTGCTCGAACTGACGGCGGCCATTTTCCAGAATGAGGAGTGAAAGGTACCAAACCCCACCCTTTTACATTTGGTATCATTGAAAAGCCAGAGATGTCCTCTGTAGATAGCAAAAGGAGTTAATGCAGTAGTATGCTGTGGGTGGGAGATATTAAGGTTTACAAATGTCCTCCACAGAGGACAAATTTGAACTACTGGTAGTCAGGAGGCTATATCAGTTTTTCTCTACTCAGATAAACCACACATCCCCACACTGTCAGCACCAGTCGGCCTCCCTGTTGACAAGGGGGGATTTTTTTGGAAACTATAGCAACATTCTGAATGCATTTTCTTGTCCACCAGCAGCCATTGAGGAGAAACCCCGCCCCACCGTTCCCAGCCAAGGAGACACAATAGAGCTGGCCTGACTAGCAGGCAAAGCAGACCATGGGGAAGATTGCTAGGCCAACTAGCCTGGTGGACCGCTCCCGCACTGGTACACACACTGGCTCTGGTTTCTGTTCATCACGTACAAGTCTTTCGCCTTTTACTAAAGACTTCCGTGGAGACCAACGCTAAAGAGTTGCATGTTATTTTTGGTGGGCTTTGCTTGCGTT
>CAJRST010041110.1:20018672-20029279 GCA_907169785.1 Menidia menidia | reverse complement strand
TTATACTTACACACAGTCTATATTTACCAGCAAGATAAAGTTTTCACAATATAGATCAGAATGTTACTAGTTACCGAAATATAATAAATACAAAAGACAATTGAAATGGAGGGGGAAAAACTGCTAAATCTAAATATTCATGATAGAAATAATGCCAGTAGAAACTGTGAAAATGTTTTATTATTTCTTTGCTGTTGCTGAACAGTGTTTAAATTCTATATTTTTATGCCCATGGAGACAGAAGAGTTCTTCAGTCTGTTTGTGAAGCAGGGTAGGCACAAAAGCCTGTCAATAAATATTCCTCTGGCTCTGCCACTGAATCCAGCCACCACAAAGCTGGATCTCGTGATATCTTTCTGTTAAGTCATTTATAAACATAACATTAAATGCAATCACATTTCTTTTCTTCAAGGTGTTTCTTTTCAATTAATCCGGAGAGAGGAACAAAAGTTGATCATAGCAAGAGGAGGAAGATCTTGGCGGTCAACCCAAGAGTCCTCACACTCATCGCTGACCTCGCAGACCATGAGTGGACTTAGACCATACTTTGTGAGTCATTTGATATGATGTGTAATGTTGTTATGTTGCGGTATGTAAAACTGCAGTCACATTTACACTGTAAGATTTCACATTTTTCATCTTCATGTTAAATCTTGCAAATTTATGTTAGACATTTTTTTTCTATATATGTATATAGCAGATGACAATAAAACAGATTTTATGCTGTACCACTGTCACGGCTTAATGAATATGTGGTGATTGACAAGTTACAAGTAAAAAAACGTGAACAGTTTTAGTTATCTATTTCAGAAAGGTTACAGTGGTGCCCAGCACATTTGTTAGAAAGTTTTTATTTCTGTGTGTGTGCGCCAATTCCATATGATATGGATTATTCATTTGAAACACACTGCACCGGGGTTGAAGTGATAATGTTGTGTAATATCTTTTCAAACTTTTGCACTAATATAAGTGCTTGCTGCTTTTTTGAAGATGTGTTACAAGTTCTCTGTAATCAGTGTTCACAGGGTTGTGAGAAGTTTGTACAGCCCAAAAAGTTTTCATTAAATGGAAAAAATGGAATAAAGTTTGGTTTTTGGATATTTTATGTCACTTGTTACTTATACTTTTCCATGTTTTTACCATTAAACAAAACTGGTAACACATTATTTAGCTGCTCTAATCGATTTGATAATTTTACCAAGTAAATTTGCTCTTTTCAATTTCATAATTTGCACTAACTAAACATTTCTTTAATGTTTCAGTTTTAATTTTTATCCAAAAAGTGAGATATTTGTAGTCTTTGTAGTTTTTTTTTTCTTAGTTTTATATAACATTATGGTTTCAAAGTCAGTAATTAACCATAAAATCAGCAATACTGGTGCTCTTTTACCATTGAAGAAAAGGAGAAATATCCTGCATTTTTACAGTTTTTTCCGTTTGAAAAATAACGACAAAACATGTATTAATACAGTAATTTAGGGAAATGTTAGCATGGTAAAACAGTTAAATTTACAGTAAAATGTTTTAAAATTTCATGGCATGAACTGCATCTTATATATACATTTTAGGACAAAATATAATTTTTTATAATTGTAATAATAGTCATTTTTGCAGTGAAAGGTTGAAGAAATAATTATTACCGTAGAATCGGCAACACCAATACTCATCTATAAAAATATCTTACTGTAATTTTGACGGTGAAATTCTGGCAACCACAGCTGCCAGTTAATTACCGTTTAAAATACAGACAAAACCCAGTAATTATACAGGAATTCAGTGACATATTTTATAATTTAGACTGTTAATTTTACAGCAAAATACTTTAATATTTTATGGTTGTAACTGTATTTGTAATATTGTTTTACTGGAAATATTAGGATAAAACTTGATAAATTTCAATGGTAAAAACTCATTTTTACGGTAAAAGGTTGAATAAAACACCATTTATTACTGTAGAATCCGCAATTGTAAAAATGTCAGACTGTAATTTTTACGGTTAAAATTCTGGCAACCGCTGCCAGTATTTTACCGTAAAAATTACATTTTTTTTTTTTACAGTGTTGTTTTAATGATAAAATTTATAGGATTTTGAATCGCCCTCTTTGCTAATTTATCTGCCCTCTCATTTCTTTCTACCCCAATATGCGCTGGAACCAACACAAATATAACTATTGAACCCATGTTTTGTATTCTAAATAATGTATGAAATATTTCTAATAATATGTCCATCCTACTATCTGATTTATTATATTTTAAACTTAATAACGCAGAGCTTGAATCTGAACAAATTACTGATTTTAATGGTTTTATGTCTTCAACCCATTGTAAACCCATTTTTTCCTGTTAGATACTCTAGGTAAGTAGGGGGGGGGTGCCACCCATGTAAAGTTTTGGTGGAAACTTTTGTTAGATTAGATAGGCAGGGTTTTTGTTTTCTTTTGTTTCTTTAGCACAGACGGTAGTGAGGCCCTGTTTTGTTTTATTATTTTCTTTGATTTGGCACCACCTAACCGCCCCTTTCTCCCCCACAGTTTGTGTGAGCCTTCTGGGATTTTCGTTATCAATAAATCCCTCCTTTTTTCAACATTCACCTGGACTCTGTCAAATTGTTGTGGCTGTTGTGTTACTCTCCTCCTCGCAAAAAGGGGGGGGGGCCGTAACAAGTGGGGGCTCGTCCAGGATCTGAATTTTCCCTGAGATGTAGACATCCATAATAAGTTGAGAGATCCTTGTGCCTGTTTAGAAATTAGCTTCAGCTTGGAGGACTTTGTACAGGCTCCTAGCCATGAACAGCTGGAATTGTGTCGTAAGGACGACTTGTTATGTCTGGCTGAGCATTTTGACATTTCAGTGAAGAAACACTTTTCAAAAGCTGAAATTAAGAACATTGTCGTTCAAAAGCTGGTTGAGATTAAAGTCCTGGTGGACCCAAGTAAAATGGATGTAGATGTTTGTGATGTTTCTTCTGGTGATTTAGGACTCCCTCCTTCAAAAGATGAAGGAGTTGCTGTAATGGCAACGCCACCAAGGGGGTTGGCAGAGTCACAGGCAGTAAAAGCAGTCACTCGTGAGTTCAACCCTGGTGATAAAGTTTTGATCTTGCTGCCCATCTCTGGCTCTTCTCTGGAAATGAAGTTCTCTGGGCCATATGTGGTTGAAAAGAAACTTAGTGAAACAAACTACATTGTTCAAACTCCTGATCGCCGCCGCAAGACCAGGCTTTGTCATGTCAATATGATAAAACTGTATCATTCAAGAGAGACCGACCAACCAACCCAGAATCGGGTTGAAACCATTTCCCCTGTAACCTGGGTGTCAAAGTCGGCTGAGGAGGATATGGTAACACGCAAAAATCCTCCACAAGTTGCAAGGCTTAGTAATAGTGAACTACTGGCTAACCTGCCTGACTATTTGTCACATTTATCGGGTGACCAAGTGGAGGACATCACAAAACTCATATTAGACTTCCAATGTCTGTTTGGGGATGTTCCTACCAAGACTAATATGGTGTCTCATGATATTGTTCTTTCCAATCCTGCACCTCCTGACTACCAGTAGTTCAAATTTGTCCTCTGTGGAGGACATTTGTAAACCTGAATATCTCCCACCCACAGTATACTACTGCATTAACTCCCTTTGCTATCTACAGAGGACGTCTCTGGCTTTTCAATGATACCAAATGTAAAAGGGTGGGGCTTTGGTACCTTTCACTTCTTCATTCTGGAAAATGGCCGCCGTCAGTGCAAGCACATTTTATGGGAAAAGGAAAAGTAAGTGCAAAATACTTTTTATTGAGCAAATTTTGGCTTGAAATGTTGCTGGCATATTTTATATAAGTCACTTAAGAACACATTAAAACATTTTTTGAATGATTTTAGTTGTATTTAAACATAGTATTTAAGTGTTTAAGAAATGTCCTCCGTAGTGGACATTTGTAGTTATTTCTTCTATTTTGTTCTGTTTTTTTCAAATGAAAAGAAAGGGAGTCATTCTCAGAAGCAGAGAGGATTTTACTGCTAATAGTTTATGGAAACTCAGATATTGAGTTGTCTGATGAAGAAGAGCAAGATGCAGTGTTTGAGCCAGAAGCAGAGGAAGATGAGTCAGAGAGCACTGAGGATGAAACTCAGGCAGGGCAAGCAGAGGCAGAGGAGTCAGATCAAGCAGAACAGTCCAGTCGGCATCCACTTTGGAGCAAGAATTCAAAGTACACAATGAGTTTGTATTAAAAAAACATTAACTTATTTTCTCTAAAAATTGAGACTCATTTTAATTTAGTTTTTCTCCCTTTATTGGTTTTCTTTAGATTCAAATTCCAACTTGATGATCCTCCCATTTTTCAGAGCAATGATGCCACGACACGCCAAAACTGGACCCCAATGGATTATTTTAAGCAGTACTTTGATGACTCTGTGTATGAAGAAATGGCCCTGTACACAAATCAGCGTGAAGTCCTTGTGTCTGGAGCAACACTAAATACCACTCCTGAAGAACTGAAGACATTCTTTGGGAATTCTATTTACATGAGCATGAACATTCAAATGTATTGGGCCTCAAATACCAGAGTTCAAATTGTGGCAGAATCCATGACCAGAAATCAGTTTTACAAGCTGAGAAATTCCATTAAGATTGTCAATGACCTTGATGTTTCGGACGCTGAAAAGACTAGTGATCTCTTGTGGAGAATCAGGCCCCTCTTGACCAAAGTGAGGCAAGGATGTCTGAATCTGCCTAGAACAGGAAAATTGTGCATTGACGAGCAAATGATTCTTTTTACTGGTCGATGCCCAGTGCGCCAGTATGTTCCGGGGAAACCACACCCAACTGGATTGAAGGTGTTTGTCTTGGTGCGGACCAACCGGTCTGGTCTTAGACTTTGTGGTCTACCAAGGCAAGACTACCTTCACAGTCACAGAAGGAAAGGGCATCGGAGAGCAAGCTGTTCTTCATCTGTCAGAGTCTGTTCCCCAAGGAACCCACCTGTTCTTTGACAGGTTCTTCACCACAATCAACCTCCTCGACACCCTGATGGCAAAAGGGCTGACAGGGACTGGAACCCTCATGAAAAACAGGGTGCCAAAAGAGTGCAAGATCATAGGGAATAACCCCTTCAAAAAGAAAGGAAGAGGGGCATCAGAGATGGTAGTCAGACGAACCCCTCCTGAACTTGCTGTCATAAAGTTGTTGGACAACAAGCCAGTTGCCATGGCATCCTCTGCCTATGGCATTGAACCTCAGGACACACGCAGAAGATGGTCCAAGAAAGACAAAAGGTTTGTCCAGGTGTCAAGGCCACTGGCAATTGCTGAGTACAACGCCAACATGGGTGGTGTGGACTTGGTTGATCGAATGTTGAGTTCCTACAGGATGGCCTCTAGCACTCGGAAATGGACAGTGCGTGCAGTTTTCCACTTTTTTGACCTGGCAATCACCAACTCCTGGCTTCAGTATAAGAGTGACCGCCAGTTTCTGGGGAAGAAACCACTGAAGTTCCTTGATTTCAAACTGCTCCTTGGTGAAGGCTTGATTACTCGGGCCCAAGCAGGAGTCACAAGTGACAGTGAAGATGACTACACTCCCCCACGTCAAAAGTGGAAACTGCAGCCAAATCCAAGTCTGAGGCACTATGGCGCAATCCATCTTCCAGAGAATGTGGACGAAACACATGCATCAAGGTGTCGCAGATCCGGCTGCAGGAGCAAAACCTACGTGATGTGCACGAAGTGCAAGGTGTTCCTTTGTGTTTCCAAGAAGGGGAATTGCTTTTTGAAGTATCATACCAAATAAGCACAAGGCAAGGCAAAACAAAACAAAAGTGATGATGGACAGTTATGTGGATGTTAAACCCTGGTATTTTCTTTGGGACCAACTGATTGCCATCAAGGTTCAGTTTCACATACGGCGTTCTGATGTCCACCGTGGACACATGATATCTTCAATGCACAACAAAACTGTCCAACATCACTTTTGTTTTTTTGCTATGTGGATGTTAAAAAATCATTCTTATGTTGACTTTTTTATATTTTCTCTGGGACTAACTAGTTGCCATCAAGGTTCCTTTTCACATGTATGGCGTTCCGATGTCCACTGTAGTGGACACATGATATCTTAAAAATAAAAACTTTAAAAAAAAAAAAATGTTTTCAGTATTCTAATTACCTTACAAAGATTGGGGAATTAAAAAAAAAAAATGTAATACCTCCTACCTCCTGGTAGGCAGGAGGATATGTATAATGACCATGCTACATAACAATCTGAATGGCGGATGATTTACAATGTTGGGGGGAGGGGTAACCTTCCCGCCAACCGGAAACTGCAGACCTCATGATTTTAAAATGTGAGATTTTCTATTTCACAACCATATATTTTGCTTTAGAAGTCTGACTCTTGCTTCACATTTTTCACCCTAAGCATATTTTAAAGTCGGTCAGCAAATGAAGCTTGAGGAAAAAATGTAGGATTTCAAATAAGGTATTCAGCTAAGAATGTGCACTCTATAAGTAGCATTGATACATTAGATATCAACTTTATTCATGACTTACCCTCCAACACCGATAGAGTGGCATCGTCAAAAGTATCCATCCCGGATTCCGGATTCATCAGCTCCCTGAAGTCTTAACAGGCGGTACCTTAGAACTACCAGGGAAAACCCACAGGCAAACGGAGCTCGTTAGCTAATAGCTAGTGACCAGCGTGTAAAGGTGCACATCAGCTATCAACTAGCTAGCAAATACTCCAACGGACAATGTTTGCAAAACAGTAACCCATTGCAGCGACAATCAATATGTTCTTCTTCTGTTTCTTGGCAGATTTTGTAATATACCGCCATAATATATACCAATTCAATACAGTTTACTGACCTTGTGCTGCTGTTCTTCAAAATTTAACGGTCAAGTAGAGAACCGCAATCACTGACGTCATTGAGGTGGAACCGTTGGAGGATATGAACTGAGGATGCGCAGAACTGATCGGATTTAAACATGAACTTGTTAGTAAAATATTAGTAAAAAGAAAATACATTTACCATCATAAAATTAATTAAGTCACATTTATAATTGGAGAAATGAATTGTTAAATTAATAACAAATGATTGCATGAGTGCCCCCCTCCCCCTCACGGTCAATAGCCCGCGACAACGACGGTGCATCATGGCGGCGTGGAGCTTTATGATATGTTTCGTCTTTGTTGCTTTAAGTCTTAAAGTACTCCTTAGTTATTCCATTATTAAAAGTCACAGTCGCAGCCCGGACTTTTGGGTTTATTGTGGTATTGACGGATGCGAACAAGACTTTAGAGTTTTCAACTCTTTCTTTCGCCACATTAAGCGGACGCATTTTCATTATTTGAGGACTGGATGCCCACCAAGTGGATGGAGTACGACGCCTTCTTCTTGGTCTTTGGGACAGGAAACATTTGCTGTTTCAGTGTTTGCCAGCTGTAGCACTCCTGCAGCGGACAGCACTGTGGCTGTCCCACCTGATCCCTTTCTACCTGAACCGTCACCGCAGCCTGACGCTGACTTCTGCCTTGAGTCTGTAAGTTTCCACAACTCAGTTTATTTTGACTTTTGAAGGCCTATCATGCCAATTAGGTTGTTCTCTGTGCGATGCTGACTTGTGTTAAGTAATTGAAAATGTTGCCCTACATATAACGATATATTTAAAGGGTGGCCGCATTGAATCCACACTGCGAGTGTGCACGTTAATCATGCATGATTTTGAGTATATGATGCACACTTTCTCTTTCATAGGCCTATTATTGTCTCCAGTGAATGCTAAGTTAGTTATCGCCATAATACGTTATACAAGTTAAAACAGACAACAATAATTGCAATAGTCCTACAATTCGAGAAATTAATTATGTGCTCTTTGCACAAGAATAGTCCTAAACATAAAAAATAAAAACATTTAACATTTCCTCTTACCTTAGAAGATAGAGCTGCTCAGGTCCCAGACCAGTGAAGCGAATGTGGGATTAAAATGAAGTTTTCCCCTCTTGTGCGTCCTCTCGAAAAATTAATTTCAAATCAATAAGAACTTTGACTGTGTCCATCTACTCATTCTTAAAAATTGACTTCTCATTATCCAAAGAATATTATTTGTGAATAATTCATTGAAACAATATTTTTAAAAAATATAGAAATTATTTATTAAAATATTCTAATCTAAAATATGGGCCTGTGGCCAATGAATATATGGGTGAAAAAATAATTTACATTTTAAATATTTTCCCAGAGCACTGTCAACCGTGTCATCTCAGGGGTGCAACAGTACCAAACTGCTCTCGTTGACATGCTAAGGGAGAGAATCAGAAGGGTGTTTGAAGAGAATCCAGACAAAAATGCTCAGCTCCAAGGTGAGGCTTTGGCAACGTTTGATGCGTTCTTGGATCCTTTTTCAACCACAGCATATGGACAGAATAAAACCATCCGGGAACTATTCAATCCAGTCAACCCAGAGGAAGTTGTGGTGTCCCAGAAGATTTGTTGGGTAAAACGTGGTCTTTCAAGAGTCATGACCTTAAGAGGCAAAAGTTTTTACTATTTACCACTCATTCAAAGTCTCAAGCAGTTACTGACCAATCCCAGAATCTTCACCATGTTAACCACTGTACCACAAAGAAGTGAGGGATTTTTCTATGATTTTACTGATGGAGCTCTTTTTACATCCCATCCGTTATATTCTCAAAGGCCAAATGCATTGCAAATACTATTGTACACCGATTAAATTGAAATATGTAACCCTTTAGGCCCCCATGCCTCTGCAAATGAATTACTGATGTTTTATTATAGTTTAGGGCAGGGGTGGCGAACAAGTTAGACACAAAGAGCCGAAATCTTTAACTGTGAAAGTCCAAGAGCCACACCACGCGCTGACCTGCCAAGACAGACACACACACACGCGCACACAAACACACATAATTAAAACCATATATTTTTCTAATAACACACTCCTCTTCTTACAACATAACCCTCAAGTGTCCACCCTCAACACACACATCAAATGCAGCTTAGCCAGAGGTAATACAGCAACTACCCTGGAGGTCAGACACCTCCCTCTCCACACACACACAGGCACTGCTCTCTCTATCCCTCGCTCTGACACACGCAACTAATGAACACACTTCAGATACATAGATAGGGCCTGTATAATGTAAATTGATCAATATTGAAATATTCACACAGGCATGTTTAGTCTGATGGTATTTTTTTCAAACTACATCACAGAGTTTCTTACCTTGCTGGAGGGGATGGGGTGATAATCTCAGTGGGATTTCTGGCATCTCTTGTTTCTAGTAATCCTCTGCAAATCAGGTTGGTATTCAGTTGTAGCCACTCGGAGCAGTTCCTTTACGTGAGTGTCAGTCAGAACGGACCGATGCTTGGACTTCACGTGTTTCAAGGTAGAAAACAGGGATTCGCAGACATATGTTGAGGAGAACATCGACAGCAGTTTGAGGGCGGCTCTTTTTACACACGGGTATTTTTCAGTTGGCACAACTCTCCAAAACGCAACAGGGCCTTCTTTCAAAAGAGATTTCAGTCCGTCATCCTCGCGTAGCTCAATCATCTCCAGTTCACTCGCTGCCTCATCAGTGACAAGCGGGGATTTGAGGCAGTCTGCCTCTGCATTAAAAGGCTCGATGAGAAGAGCGATCTGTGGTTTTTTCTGCTGCAGGTCCTCAAAACGCGAAGTAATGCTCCCGTGCAGTTGCGCAAGCATTTTCACGTACTGACCAATATTCATTTTAATGCCAGCCTTCTGCTGGGCGCTGCGCAATGAAGGAAAATGGGACAGATTGCCATTTTGAATGTGCACTTTGAACAGCTTCACCTTGTTAACAAAGGAGAATACACTTTGTGTCAGATCAGGAAGAGTTTTTAATTTCCCCTGCAGGTCCAGGTTTAATTTGTCCAAGTGTGAAAGCATGTCCACTAAGAAAGCCAACTCCATAAGCCATTTGGGGTCTGAGAGCTGAGGGTAACTTTCGTTCTTTTCTGCCATAAACAATTTTACTGGTTCCAAAAGCTCCAAAAAGCGTGAAACCACTTTACCTCTTGAGAGCCATCTTACAGCGCAGTGCAGTGGCAAGTCACCTGGCAAGTCTCCGTCTAGGTCAGCAATGAGATTTTTGAACTGTCGGTGAGTAAGGGCATGCGTGCGGATGTAGTTCACAATCTCCATCATAGGTTTCATGACGTGGTCTAAATTCAGTGTTTTAGACACGAGTTGCTCCCGGTGGATGATGCAGTGAAAATTCCAAAAATCGGGGAAGAGGTCATCACCCTTACAAAGGCCCACAAGGCCGTTCACAGAACCAATCATCGATGGCGCTCCATCCGTGACTATTGCGGTGAGTTTTTCTAAAGACATATTCGCTGTTTTGAATACTTCCATCATTGCTTCTTTTACGTCAGTGCCGCGAGTTCTGTCTTTTAATGGGACAATATCAAGAAGCTCTTCTTTCACCACGCAGTCCTCAGAAATCATTCGTACAAATATTGCCAACTGTGGCTTGTCCTGTATGTCGCATGACTCGTCTAATGCTACACTAAAATAAGCACATGCGTTCAGGTCTGCATGTAGATCAGATTCAAGCGCATTATT
>CAJRST010041110.1:19994107-20007252 GCA_907169785.1 Menidia menidia | reverse complement strand
TGTGTTGTTATGGTTGATATGGTTAGATTATTATGCTGTTAAAAAAAGAGAACTGCCTGTACGAAGCCTGTTCTATTGTCGGACTGCATAAACACAGTTTACAACTGTTGGTGTTGAACCCCTGCACCCTAATGTCTGCTGAGGGTTACACTGTATTTTGGACCAAGTGGCAGCAAAATGTTAAATGAATATCAGTGAATAAAGGAAATAAAAAAATATGTTGGTTGTACGAAATTCATTCATGTGGAACCTGTTGACAAATTAGAATTAGGTCAAACCAATTATTATAAAATAAATTGGATGAAAAAGTATTTTAATTAATTGAACTTAAATTTACTATTTTACTTCTAAATGTAAAATGTGTAGCCTGTAAATATTTTATTTATGTCCAATTAACATAACTGAATTTGATTGGATAAACTTAAATAATTCTTGTTGAACAAAAGTAATTTTATCTAGTTGGGTCAATTCACATTGTGTTAATGTAATACAAGTTCATAAAGTTAGATTACCTTAACATTTTTGCTTTTAACTAACACAGTACACTTTCGTGGAACCTGTTGACAAAATAAATTTAATTAAAGCCAATGTTTCAATTTTTTGAGTGTGAACCACAAACAACACCCTTTTAGACCACATTTACATTTCACATCCAGCCTTCTTCCTCCAATTGTCCTGCAGACTTACCACAGCTACCACAGGCCAGTTTATTGTGTTCTGATCGGCTGTTGAACGGTGGTAGAGGTAGAATTGCAAAACAATCAAATCTGGACTGATCATCCTTCTCACAACGCACTTTCTGGCACCACCACAGAACACCGTACAATAAATATTGTTAAAGGTCTCTGGTCTCCTGAGTGACCCTATGCATGTGGGTCAAGATGCTTCCTCGTTCCGTGACACCCTGGGCCAAACCCCCCCTCTAGCCCCCAACCCACTATAGATAGAATACTGTACATTATTCTTACCATCATTTCAACAAGAAAAGTCTATAAATTTGTGCCTCATTCAGGACATTTATTGTGTTTCTTTTTGTGTTAAAATATTCTAAACTTTATGAAATGTTGAACTTTTTTAAAAATGTTGAATGAAGAATCCCTCAAATCCTGTAAAACGTTTTACCACTTTCAAAGTTTATTACTTCAAAATATCTTCAGACACCATTCAACTTTAACAATGGTTTCAAAGTGTTGAGCTATTTTCATGTGTATCAGCTCCTTATAGTATTTTTTAGCATTTTTTTATACTCAAAATTCTTCCATCAGTCATTTCTGAGTGTGGAATGGACTCCTACGGTACGGAACTTTGGTACAAAGTGCCGCTTCCAACTGACTGGAGAAATGCAGGGAAATCTTTTAGATTTCTTTTTAACTGCAACTGTGTCCACAATCTTTAACTCACTGAAATTATTTTTACAGAAAAATGGAGGAAAACCTATCCTCTTTCTCACATTGTAACTTTCACAGCATTCAGGGTTTAAGTTTTTTAATCAGAGCCTTCAAAGTCAAGAGATACCTTCCAGCTGCCCAACAGAAAGCAGCTCAAGAAGACTTGAGCCCCAAAACCTTAAAAGACAGGCATTAAATATGCTCTAATTTTGTTCAATTTATTTTCTTATAAAGACAAATGAAACGGCTGTTTCATTTGTTTTCGAAGCTGTTGTGCAGGAACAGATCTTTCTTATTAATGAGTTTAACCATTTTTATATTATTAAGATACTTGTACTTTTTTAATCTATTAGCGCTGAACATTGTTGCCATCAATTAATTACTTTAGTAAGTTGAACAGAGGCGTAACTGACAGCTTTTTTAATGTATATGTAGCGTGGAAAATTCATTCCACCGAAAATCCTTAATTTTATATTTTTCCTAATCTATTGTGTAACAGTTTTCTTTTTTTATTATTATTATAAAAAATCGTTAATAATTTTAAGAAAGTCCGCGTCACTGACGTCACTTCCTCCTTCACCAGACCGTTGGTGACTGATACGGAGGAAGGTGAGTTTTCGTCGAGCTCTTGCTAATTTGTTGTTAATAAGCTTGTATATAAAGGCAAATGTTAAGCTGTGTTCAAGCTAACGTATTTGTAAGTTGTTTAGTGGGGGAGGGTTTTTTTTAATAGAGTGGAAAGGTTTTATTGTCGCAGTATTTCTGAGAACAAAGCCGACTGTTTCCCGCGCAATGACTGTCTTTTGTCTTTATTCGCGGGCAGGTGAACCGATGTCGGCCTAAGTTTATTATATGCTGCTGAACGTTTTATTTCCACTCTGTACAGGTATGTTGTTATTTTTTCTTTTATTATTGATTTGACTTTTGTTCTGATTTGAAATATGTACTCCTTCACCAGACCGTTGGTGACTGATACGGAGGAAGGTGAACCGATGTCGGCCTAAGTTTATTATATGCTGCTGAACGTTTTATTTCCACTCTGTACAGGTTCAATAAATATGCCATCAATGATTGGGCTGAATCAAGGCTTCAACGGTCATCATTAAAAACACACACAACGCAGAGTCGAGAGTAGCGGGCGCAGGCAGAGCCGGCTACATATAGACCAGCATAGATACACTGCAAAAAAGGGTTGTCTGAAAACAAGATAAAAACACTAGATTTGAGGTTAAATGTACTCAAAACAAGTGAAATTATCTGTCCATGCAGCAAGACAATTTCACTTGACAAGATTTCTTGAATCAAGATAATTAAATCTAGAAATAAGATTGTCTACAGAGGTATTAGTAAGGCTTAAAATGAGCTGAAAATGCTTGTTTTAAGAACAGATTACTTATAAATGTACTTTATACAGCCCCAAATAAAGTGAAATATACTAAATATAAGCATAAAATGCTGGTTTTAAGATTGGATTACTTATAACTGTACTTTTTTGAGGCTCAAAATAAAGTGAAATATACTAAATATAAGCATAAAATGCTGGTTTTAAGCTTGAATTACTTGTAATTGTACTTTTTACAGCCTCAAAATAAAGTGAAATATACTAAATATAAGCATAAAAGGCTTTTTTTAAGACTAAATTACTTAAACGTAAACTTTTTACAGACTCAAAATAAGTTAAATATACTAAATATAAGCAATTACATATTTTGTTAAGTTACTTTTAGCAAATTAAGCTCAAGATTAGTAAAATAGATATATAAAATTTAGAAGAAAATACTCTACTATTAGAGAAGAATGACTAAGCTCTGTCTTAATGCAAGTTGGTTTATCTTGAAACAAGGTTTACTGCATCTTTAAACCTACAATCTAAAGCTTGTCCTGTTAGAATAATGGTACAGAAATAACAACCAGAATGGCTTATAAGACAACATTTATTTAACATCAGCAAGTCAAGGTTGCTATAGACATTAGAAAGCTTTTCCAAAAAAAAAAAAAAAAAAATCTAAAACCAAAAGAGCAAAAAAAACAAAAACTTCTCAGCCCTCTCAGTTAAATAGCCTTTGAAATACAGGCCTCAATGAAGTAATTGTATAAGCTTGCACAACACACACAAAACTATTGTTGGCACAGCTAACAAGAATAAGAACTGAAATGACAAAATACTCAGCTACTTCTCAATGAAAGACTTCCAATCAGCCATTGCTTTCTTGTAAGCACTAGTGGCATCTTGATCGTGGATTGTGTCACCAATTACCTCTGTTTGAATAACTGACAGGAGAGTAGCAACACATTTCGGATATCTTAAGTGCAAAGTGTAGTAATATGCCATTAACACCAACATCCCGTCTGAGAAATCTTCCTGAGGGAGGGTGGTCACAGGTACGTTACCCACAGCCACGATGATGGTTGATCCATCAGAAAGCAGAACTGGGGAGGAGAGAGGACGCTTCTCCAGGTACAGGGCAGGGTCTTCACCTGACTGGAACAGAATAAAAAGAACAATGTGTAGAGAGTGAGAAGACATAAAAATGTATTGAAAGTCAGATGTATGTGTATTATTAAAAATAGTTTTAGATTAAATTATCTTGTTTCAACCAATGACTTCAGCAGTCTTAAAATAGTCATTATTATTATTATTTGAACATACACAACAATGTGAGAAAATAAGAGGAGAGTAAGGAATCAACACAAAAATGTTCTGACCTTCCGGACATGAAGAAGTGCCTCACAGCTATTCCCAAGCTTCTTTGGTGGTGAAGTTGGTGAGGGGAAAAGGGATGGGAGTGCATTGAAGAGGGCGAGCGTAAACTCCACTAAAGAATAGAACGATTTTTCTGAATATGGTATAAATCACAATACATTTGCATATGGGACAGCAACTTACCTCCACGGACATCCAATGGAAAAGGGGGTTTCAGGGCTTTCTTCCACACACCATAGAACTGCACCTTGGAACAAAAGTCTGCCCATCTTCCTTTCACTTCCTCGATGTATCTGCTGTTGGTGCCACCTACTATGCGCCGCAGCTCATCCATTGCTGAAAACATTGTGCACAGTTATTCAACCATTGGACAATTAAAGCACAGATGGATAGACAGTAATTCAAGTGAAAGTATTGGAAAAAAATCATACATTTCGAACATCTTTAAAGCATGGATATGCCGCAAAGATTTTTGCAGGTCGGTCTTCTTCCCTTGTAACATCTGCATCAAACAAAGCCCGTCTGGCCTCAAACTCAAGGTCCAAAACTTGAGCAACATCGCTTTGATTGGGTTTTGCATTTGACTTATTGTACATGTTGCTCAAGGTTTTGTAGTGCCTAGCCTGCATCTTCAGACTGTCCTGGCCGACTGAAATGGCAAAAAACAGAGACATTTCAATGTAAACACAATTTTATTGCATTATTATGCAGGTCGGTTTTCTTCCCTTGTAACACCCAAATCAAGTCAATGAATTTAATTGAAATAAGGTAAATACAATCAAAATTTAAATTGAATCTCCAACAGTTTAGACTCTGATTTCCCGCTCTGAAAGCCATCATCATGGATAACAGGCTGAGAGGTGTGCTGAGGTGGGCTTACCAACCCAGCACACCTCTGGTTGGTGAAGCTATTACAGTCCTGAGTGAGGAGCCTGAGGCTGATGCGGGTGGCAGCAGAGAGGTTTTGGTCTTTGGCATCCTTGGCACAGAGGGGGGTAGTTGTGCTGGGGATGCTTTTATGGAAAATAATTAAAGAAATCTCAATACAATTAAACACATGATGACAAGCAAAACAGGCAGATAAACACAGTGCATGCCATGAACTCTGGTTCTACAAATACAGACGAGTTGTATGACAGCACCCCTTCATTTTTTGCCCACAATTTGCGCACCTGCACAAGAGTTGTCCTCGCTGAGGTCATCATTGCTCTCAAGACGTACGGTGTTATCACTCGAGTTGCTTGTGTTAGTCCAATCTGTCTCCATGTCTTGGTTGTCTGCTGAAGAGAGCAGTCTTTGCCACTCCTCTTTGTGGTACAGAGCCCTGCCTCTTCCGTGGGGACCTCATATTTTGGAGACGCTTGTACATTTTGGTGTAGATGGTGAGCTGTGGTAAAAGAATGTTGATATATTGTTTGTTTTGTTGCTGACCTGCCCACAGTTTTGGTTTAGATAAAAAATAATACTTACATATGGCATGTTCAGATCATCATCCCGTAACATTGGATAATAGTCTATAATCTTCTGTGACATGGCTCTCATTTCCAATTTTGACGGGTATCTGACTTCTTTCCCCATGGGACTAGCACGCAGGATAGCAACCATACTGGTTATTGTGTTCCTTACAAGTCTGCAACATAGCTCCTTGGACATTTTGTCATTTTTTTCCTTTCCCTTGCAGAGCAGTGCAAAGTATCGACTACGCACCATGTCCAACTCTGAATCTGTGTACACAAAATACTCTGGAGGGTCTGGCATTTTCATTTTTTTATCAGCAGATATGGGGGTTGAGGTTTCAGGCTGGCATGGTGGCATGGCACAATTGCTGGCATATTGGTCCGTGGTATTTTCACACTATTAGGATTATGTGGGATGAAAAAAAATGCATTAGAACCATAAAGAAATATGGTACAATTCAGACTTTACTCATTTGTACTCATTCCAATGTGTGTTTACATTTTCACTGATGAAATTCCAAAGTTTCTTTCTTTTGAGGAAATTCTCTGGGCCAGGAAAAAGATCCCCCAGGTCATCCCGACTAAGGACTTTCAAAGCCTCCTCATCAAGACTGGCAGCTGTGAGATATATGACAAATATACATCTTTAGATAAAGCAACAGCAAGCTACAGTACCAATCAATTTTATTTAGTAAGGCTTTATACACTTTAGCTAGAAGGTAGTGAAGCACCAGAGACTGAGGGCATTTTTGGTTAAATTTAATTGCGACATAGTTAGATTAACATGACATTGTAAAACACCCATATATTTTAGATGAAAGATTGTCATGTATTGACTCCTAAGAGTCCAAGCTTCCAAATAAGGTATAATGACCATGCTACATAACAATCTGAATGGCGGATGATTTACAATGTTGGGGGGGGGGTGACCTTCCCGCCAACAGGAAACTGCAGACCTCATGATTTTAAAATGTGACATATATATTTTGCTTTAGAATTCTGACTTTTGCTTCACATTTTTGCACCATAAGCATATTTTAAAGTCGTTCAAATGAAGGTTGAGGAAAAAATGTTGGATTTCAAATAAGGTATTCAGCTAAGAATGTGCACTCTATAAGTAGCATCGATACATTAGATATCAACTTTATTCATGACTTACCCTCCAACACCGATAGAGTGGCGTCGTCAAAAGTATCCATCCCGGATTCCGGATTCATCAGCTCCCTGAAGTCTTAACAGGCGGTACCTTAGAACTACCTGGGAAAACCCACAGGCAAACGGAGCTCGTTAGCTAATAGCTAGTGACCAACGGGTAACGGTGCGCATCAGCTATCAACTAGCTAGCAAATACCCCGGCGGACAATGTTTGCAAAACAGTAACCCATTGCAGCGACAATCAATATGTTCTTCTTCTGTTTCTTGGCAGATTTTGTAATATACCTCCATAATATATACCAATTCAATACAGGTTACTGACCTTGAGCTGCTCTTCTTCAAAATTTAACGGTCAAGTGGAGAACCGCGATAACTGACGTAATTGAGGTGGAACCGTTGGAGGATATGAACTGAGGATGCGCAGAACTGATCGGATTTAAACATGAACTTTTTAGTAAAATATTAGTAAAAAAAAAAAAACATTTACCATCATACAATTAATTAAATCACATTTATAATTGGAGAAATGTATTGTTAAATTAAAAACAAATTATTGCTTGAGTGCCCCCCTCCCCCTAGAAGATCCTAGAAGATCTGACACTTCTGTACAATGGTGTAAGGATTGACACCCCAAATGGTGAAATTGAGTTGTTTGGTGCTGTGATGGCCGTATGTGGAGACACACTTGCCCAACATGAGATTGCTGGATTTGAACAAGGTGTTGGTTTTGCTTATAGCAAATGTAGACATTGTGAATGCTCCTTTGAGGATATGCAAAGTATTTTTGAGGAGAATAGGTTTGCTGAAAGAACTTTGGAAAAGCACATCAGGCAGTGTGTTGAAATACATAAAGCAAGCACAGAAACATTGAAAGCATCCCTCAAAACCACTTATGGGATTAACAGAAGAAGCAGACTAGTTGATGTTCCGGCATTTGATCTGATCAAACAAACGCCACAGGATATAATGCATGTCATTTTTGAAGGTGTTGCACCAATGGAAATAAAACTTGTATTAAAAAACCTGATTCTGTCAGGACAGATAGAATTAGATGTCATTAATTCAGCTATTCTAAATTTTCCTTACTCACTTCTAGACATACGAGATAAGCCATGTCCTATTAGTGTCAGTACTTTAGCTGCTAATGACAATAAATTAAATCAGTCATGTGGACAAATGTTGATACTTTTAAAAATCCTACCTTTTCTTTTGAATGATATTGACAACGAGTATGTCAAATTTATTCTCGAATTAATTGAGATTATTCAAATTGTCCTTGCTCCTGTTATTTCTTTAGAAACTGTATTACGACTCAGACACATGATTGAGCAACATCTGCATCATTGTGAAGAACTGTTCTCTGAAGCCAATGTAACACCCAAGCAGCATTACATGTCACATCTACCAAGCCAAATCATATCGCTTGGTCCATTAATTAAAAGTATGTGTATGCGATTTGAAGCTAAGCACAGCTATTTTAAGCAGTGGGCTTCTAAGTTAAATTAAAAAAATGTCTGTAAATCGCTTGCAAACCATAATCAGTTCCTTGAATGTTGTCAAAATGAAATAGGCATTGAGCAACCAAATTTTCTAGTGAAAGAGAATCGGGCCTGTCTCAGCTGTCAAAAATATTGATTATGTTAAGAGAAAAGTTAAAGATTTTTTAGGTGTAGAGGTTATGCAATCTGTTGTCTCAGTGAAATGGTACATTCTCAATGGCAATAAGTACATTAGTGGGACATCTATAATTATTGTGGATGTAGATGGTGCTTTCCCAGTGTTCGGACTGATAAAAGATATCTTTGTGATTAATTCCTCTTACGTTGCTTTTGAGTACCAGCGTTATGAGACACTGAATTTGAGTCCAGATTTGCTGGCATATGAGGTGGCAGTTCCCAATGTTGCCCAGGCTACAGAATTTGTGCATGAACTCATTGTCTGTATTTCCTATTTTTCAGTTAGTTTCAAGGAACATATGTTTGTGCCAATAAAATATAGTCTTTGTGATATTATTGCCGGCAGAAGTAGACATTAAATGTAGGAATGATGAGGGATGCATTGATGTATTGGGTGATCAAGTTTGCTTGTTTCCTGTTTTGTGTTTCCTGTGCCTGTTTTCTTAAACATTGGTCATCAAACAATTCCATGGACTGTACGGTGAGTTGTGGTGAAGGCTGTATAATTTATCCTGACATTGTCTGAACATACTTCAAGTCAGAGCAATAATAAACTCTGTTTCTTTCAGAGGCTTTTTGTATGACTCTTGAATCAAGCAACTTGAGATTGTTACTGAATCTTAAAACAAACATTTTCATGAGAATCTGGGGGACAGATGTAAAAGATCTTTTTTCATGCCTATTTGAGACAAAAAGATAAGGTTGTGCTTGATTTAAGATTATAATGTGGAGTTGAACTCTTAAAATAAGAAATTCACTCTTAAAATAAGATAAATTATCTAAGACTTCTAAATCTAAGTTTTTTTTATCTTGATAAGAATCAAATAATTTGCTGTGCAGAATTCTGTTGTGGACATTGACTTCAAATGCTTTCTCAGCATCAGTTAGAGGCTCATCTTGAGCCATTTCTCCTGCTCTAGTTTTCTTTTTCCTTTCTCGTTTCTGAGGCAATGCACTTTCAATTTCTGTTTCCTCCTCTCTTTTTTCAATATTCTCATTTGTCCATTGCACAAAAGTGTCTGCTGCAGCTTTCACACCTGAAAAATCTCTAGCAATGCTTTTCAGGGCCTCTTGTGTTGTAATCACCATACGATGGGCTGAAAGGATATCCATGCCTTCTGTCTGGAGGTATTTAGACACGGGTGTTGTTTGTTCAAATATTTGACGGAATATCTGAGGAGTTAATATAGTTTCGTATTTCAAGAGGCCCTCTTTCAACCCTTGTGCTTTGGCTTGTACTGATGCTTTTTCGTGAGCTTTGTTTTCTATGGATACCAGAGTCAGGACTGCATCTTCAAACAAACAATTTTGTGGTTTCCTAAAATGTCCAAACACCTTTTTTAGAGCATTATGTTTTGACCACCATCTTTTTAGATTTAGACTTCCTTTATTGTCATTGCACAAAAAACACAAGGTAAACCTTAACAACGACATTTCGATTACTTGACTACCAGTGTAACAGAGCTAAGACATTATTCCTGCACAATAAATAGGTTTTCTATAACTAAGCGCTAAGAGCTAGCTATATACAGGGTAAAGAATTATATTTATACATATATATAGCACTGAGTTTTTGCAAAAGAAACATCAATAAATATTGCACTGAGTTATTGCAAAAAGAAACACTAAGTTTAGGACAAAACTATACTAAGGTGCGTGTATTGTCCATGTCCATGGGGGGTGGTTTTAGTGTATGTATGTGTGTGTGGGGGTGGAGGAGTGTTATGTGGCGTTGAGCAGTCTGATGGCCAGGGGGAAGAAACTGTTCAGTAGTCTGCTCGTTCTGCAGAAGATGCTGCGGAACCTTCTGCCCGACGCCAGGAGGGAAACAGTCCATGGTTGGGGTGGGGGGGGTCGGAGAGGATCTGGTGAGCCCGGGATAGACAGCGCCTGTCTGCGATGTTCTGGATGCAGGGGAGCGGCGCCCCCGTGATCTTCTCCCCTGTCCTCCTCACCCTCTGTAGAGACTTTCAGTCAGAGGCCTTGCAGCTCCCAGACCAGATGGAGATGTAGCTGGTCAGCAGGCTCTCGATGGTCCCTCTGTAGAAGGTCTGAAGGATGGGGGGCGGGAGGGATGCTCTCCTAATTCGACGCAGGAAGTGCAGGCGCTGCTGGCCCTTCTTCACCAGTGAGGAGATGTGGACTGACCAGCTGAGGTGGTCAATGATGTGCACCCCCAGAAACTTGGTGCTGCTGACGACCTCCACAGCTGAGTCTCCCCAATTGGAGAGAGGCGTCTATGGCTTCTGTTTTGGGCTTGGTTCTCCCACACATTGACCCTTTGATAGGAGTCTTTGATGAAGACCGCAATTTCGTTCAACAGACTGAACAATGATCCACTTTCAATGACAGTTTGCGTAGTGTCAGAAAGCACAAGATTGAGCACATGTGCATAGCACCATACAGGGACATGAATTGGTGACTGAGATGTCATCAGTGCTGAAAATCCTTTGTATGTGCCTTGCATATTTGATGCCCCATCTGTGGAATATCCTATACACATGTCTTTGTTCAGCCTCAGATGATCCAAGACATCGGACACCAACTTCACAAAGTACTGTCCTGTGGACGCCTCACACCTCACTAGGGCAATAAGCCTTTCGTGTACGGTGTCAGTGCCGTATGTTAAAATGATTGAACACTGATCCTGAGAGGCGATGTCTTGTGTTGTGTCCAGCTGAATAGAGAACATTCCAGCTTTCTCTACAACTGTTGAAATACAATCTTGAATTATGTGGCCAATTGTATCAATGACTGTATTGACAGTGGTTTTAGAGAGAGGTGTGATGAGAGACCCTCGACCTCTTGTTCCACTGGAGTGATGTTGCTGTTTATGTTTTTCAATACATTGGTCAATGTCTTCTTTGAGGCAGACTTCATATTTTCCTAAGAGGATGATCAGCTCCAAAAAGTTCCCATGGTCAATGATGTCATCACCAGTGCAGCGGTTATCAAACTTTTTTCAGTGATGTACCCCCTTAAAATATATTTTTAGTCAAGTACCCCCTGACACAGGCAAAACATTTTTGGAAGAAAAAAGAGGTACAGTGCTGTAAAATCACTGTCTTATTTATTAAAGCCAAACAACTGATCCATACTCCAACCATTGCATGTACAAAAAAAAAGAAAAACAGAAGACGGTGACCACCAGGAAGGCATAAAACCAGTCAAAACTGAAATAAGCTGCTAACGCTGCTAATTTATATTGGTCTCTGTAATTGTAATGAACGTGATAAGGACCCGAAAGCAACCAGAGGCTTACGGTCACTTTAACACGGTTTATTGACAGACAGGGGCTCGGCAGAAGCGTGGTCAGAACAGTCCAGGTTCGATAACGGGTGGTCCAGGCAGCGCAGATAATCCAACTCGTGGTCAGGGGCTGGTCGAGGGTCAAAGCCAGGGGAGCAATCCAGGGGAGCAGACGGGAGCATGTAGTCAGCCAGGCAAGGTCGGAACATAGGGAGACAGGCAGGATCAAGAGACTGGCAGAGCAGATCTCAGGCAGGCGGACTAAACCGACAGGGAGTAGGCAAGCTCGGGAGTCGGAGTCAGACGGGTCGTGATCAGGAAGACAGAATAAGGATATAATGCTGGAAGTACTCACACAAGGCTCGATACGTTCTGGCATTGAGTTCAGGTAAGCACGGAGAATATATGGAGGTGGGAACAGGTGAGGGTGATGAGCGCTGATTGTGGGGTGAGTAGCTGGGCAGGTGTGCAGGTGGGGGTGGAGCCAGCTCCAGAGCCGGGAACATAACAGAAATTGTTAGAAATAGCATTTCTAAGATAATTTGCATGAAATCCTCGAGACATTCTTGTTAAAATGCTTATTTGATTTATTTTTGGGGGGGGGGGGGGGCATTTATAGCAAACATGGAGAGCAAGTGGGAAGAGATCTTCAACCTTGTGTCTAAAGGTTCCTATCCTCCGGAATCTAGCAAAGGGCAAAGGCAAACGCTGAGGAAATTTGCCTCTAAATTCAGCATCCATGGTAAGGCTTTGATATTTTAAACAGACACAACATTTTCTGTGATAATGATATAATGCGTGAATTTTTTCTGTGAAGCTGGAAACCTCTTCTTTGGAGCCTTACCTCGCAGGCAGGCAATAAAGACCAAAGAGGAAGCTTGGAACCTTTTCAGGGAGTTCCACGCTTCACCCATGGGAGGACACACTGGAATTGTGAAAACCCGGAGTTCCATGTGTTCCCGATTTTTTTGGCCTGGTATGACTTCAGACGTACAGAAATGGGTATGTTGCCAAATTCTTAGCAATAAGCTTAAGCTCCAAAGTCCTATAAAACTGAAAAACAGCAACATTGTCAAGGTGTCTGAAAGTGACTAGTGCCAGAGAGTGGGACCTCCTCTGAAGGCAGTCCAGATACTGGAATGCATAAAGGTAACCATCCACTGCAATGCCTGTAGTTTGTTTCTTCTACTCTACTGTTGCTCATTTTGATTCTCATCAACAGGTATCAGGTGTGTGGGAGCTGGTGGGAATAGATCTGACAGCTCCTCTCCCCCTGACATCTTCTGGCTTCCAGTATATAAATACAGCCACTGACTACTTTTCAAAGTGGGTGGAGGCTTTCCTTCTGAGCAAAATGTCAGCAGAGGAAGTCAGCAAGAATCTTTGCACTATCTTTTATCGGCATGGCTGTCCAAAGTGAATCCTCGCAGACCAGGGGCGAGAGTTTGTGAATCAAGTACGCTACATTTAAAACGAATTATAGTTATTTCAAGTTTTAACAAAGGTACCCGTAATG
>CAJRST010041110.1:19968248-19979202 GCA_907169785.1 Menidia menidia | reverse complement strand
TGTCTGGTCTAGTTTCCAGATGTTTTCAGGCCCAGCTTTTCTTTTTCTGTCTCCTATGGTCCAGTTTCCAGATGTTTTCAGGACTCTCCAGCTGAGATCTGCACAGTTTCCAGCAGCATCTCTCTGGATCCTCAGAACTGTTTCCTGTCTGTCTGATGGGTTTTCTGTGGCCTTTTCCCTCAATCAGCTCCAGAACAGATGGTGAGTCTGTGTGACAAAGAGCCTGAAGATCCATTAAAGTATCTATCTATCTGTTCCGGGCTCTGTGCGGCTCCTCTGGCTGCGGAATGTCTCACACGTGGCAAAGACTCTGAGCTTTTTCTTTCTTCTTCTTCTTCTCTTTTTTTATGGCGGTTGACAAACAACTTTTCGGTGCATTACCGCCACCTCCCAGATTGGAGTATGGATCCAACAATCTTTTAAATCCTTCCTAATACACCCGTTCTTCTTAAAAAACTGAAAATATTTCCAAAAACCACATCCCCAGATGACCTTTGAAACAAATCCCCAATCTCCAATTTTATTTTTGTAGCCCACCTAATGGTAAGGGCCCCTGAGTTCTTTTATAACCCAAATACTAATCATTTGTAAAACCTTAATTATTTGTTCTACTGAATAAAGTTACACCATCTTACCTTGTGATGATAGCCTCAAATACACATATACACAGCAATGGAAATATACAAACAGATATGAAAGAATAAACCTTGAATTTAATTAACAATAGCACAGATTTAAACAATCAACAACCAAATCAAATGATCAAATGTCCTATACTGAACCCTCACTCGTTGCAGGCCTGTTGGATGAGTTGAGAGCGATGAGGTACCTTTACTTTTTGTCTTTCACACACTTTTACTGACGTTCACACAGCGTTGAACAAGCGTGGGGTTTCCAAGATGGCGTAGGTCACACTCACGGGCCTCCTGATAGCCACACGTGTCCGCTTTTCTCCTCAGCTCCTCTCCGACTCCGGGAAAACATTAATCCACATATGTCACTCGTCAAACATATTAGCTCCTTACCGAAAACGTCCATGCCCCAAACTGGGAACATAAATACTTTTCTTTCCGTCGGGTTGACTTCGCCAGTCACACACGCGGAGCATTCACCGGGCTAGCGAATGCTAAAAAAAACGGAGCTCACTCGGTTATATTCCAGTGTTTGTCCTCGGTCTGAAAACAACCACGCGTTCATCGAAAAAATGGCAAAACAGGTTTCCGTCAGCGACTATTGATTTAACAGTCCAGGAACTCTATTATAACCACTCACATATCCAACATGCTTCCCTTCGTCGTTTTACTCGCGCTAACCCAACAGACATGGCACATCCTCTACTTCCGGTCACGTCTCACGTCAATACAGAAGTAAACAAGTGAAAGTAGTACACATGCACATCACTTCCCTTAGACCTTCAAAATAAAATACATTAACAATATTGTAAAAATACCTCTTTTAACTTACTCTTATACTTTTAAACAATTTTAAACACATTAACACATAAATGCAATGTACTTATACAACTTAAACTAAATTATTAATACTTTTTAACCATGAAACTTATCACATTTTAACCTTGTTACAATTGTATTTTTCATAAGGGCTCGTCCGGGATTTGAACCCGGGACCTCTAGCACCCAAAGCGAGAATCATACTCCTAGACCAACGAGCCACTTTTGCTGCTTAACCGAAATCACAACAGAAGCCTGAGAAGGAGAGATGATGCCAGCTGCTCAACACAAGTACAAGAAGAGCCTCATCACCATGTCAGTGACTGTTTATGATCAACAACAGCACTTTATGGTGGACACAGAAGACACATGTTCCTGTATAGGTAGAGAAGGATCCACTCCAAGCCTCAAATCTTTGTCCAGATGAACACCTGCAGCATTGGCCAGGAATAGAACTGTGGTTGACTGCTTGGAAAACAGCTATGCTCTCCACCAATCCTGTCTCTGGTCAACTGAAAATAAGAACTCAGTCTATTTATATCACATGAACCTTTACCTGACTTTATTTTGTAAGTCATACGAAATACATTTTGCCATCAGATTTCCTCCTGCTGAAATCCACCAGCAGCTCCTTTGTCTTGGTGGTGTTAGGTGCAGATGGTCAGTTTCACACCACCCAACAAAAGAATCCACAACACTGCTCTCCTCCTCCCTCCCCCACTGACACAGCCAACAGCTGCAGAGTGGTCACAGAAATTCTGCAGGTGACCAGAGTCTTGACCTCAGTGTGATTTGAACACACAACCTTCTGATCTGGAGTCAGACGCGCTACAGTTGTGCCATGAGGTCTGACAGCGTTGCTGTAGTGTTATGTCATTCTGGCTCAGCCACACTGGTTATGGTTTAAGTCATTTCCACCTCTCACATCATTTAGTTGAACTGACAGCTGTTGGACTTTCAGTTTTTCAGTTTTTATTTTGCTTAATAAAGCAACGAAACACCATACATGTAAACTTTAGACCCTTAAATGATCCCATTCAAGCCAATTAAAATCTAATTCAATCTAATTCACTGTAATACATTCATCATGAGGCCCTTCTTGTGCTGGTGTTGAGCAGCTCAGGCTTCTGCACACTCCCTCCTCTGGTGATTTTGGTCAGGTGGCAAAAGTGGCTCGTTGGTCTAGAAGTATGATTCTTGCTTAGGCTGCGAGATGTCCCGGATTCAAATCCCAGACGAGCCATTATAAACTAATTTTAAAACATGCTTGGTAAACACAACAAAGAGGAGGTTCAAATGCTCTGAGGAGGATTAGACAGAAAATGTGGGGCACATCTGGAGGTCTCAGTTAATTCACAAGCTGCTATTTTCATACAGGCATTTATTTACATCTGGGCAAAATAAAGAAAGCAAACAAAAAGGAGGCAGCAGATCATTGAAAAAGACTCAACTTTACTTGGTACTTCATGTATACAAAACAAAATTGTTTGTTGGATTTTAACCTGAGCTTGCAGAGAGAAAAGACTTGGTAGTCAGAATAGTCACTAAATGTTTAATCATAGTGATTTGTGACAGATTTATATCAATTATTTGGTTAAGTGGTTAGCACTTAGTTTCCGCCCGGCCTGCTAATTTAGCCGCAGCCACACACGAAACAAAAAACAGAAAAAAACAAAATACAATAAAAAAAGGAATAGAAGAAAAAGGGGGACAGAAAAAAACAAACAAAAAAAACACCCTCTTAAACACCACACACACATTCACACCTCTCACACTTCACCCTGGGAACCCTCCTGCTGTGAGGCCACAGTGCTGACCACCACACTGCATTACCTCCATTATTTTGTAATCTTTAAAATTCAAGTGTGCAGAGAGCAAAGATATGATGATGTCAGCCTGTAGTTTCTGAAAGTAAGTAAAGCTAATTCACTTGTTTCTATTTATTTGCAAAGGCCTCAGGAAATATGAATATGAAGGTAGACGAAGAGGGCAAAGTCTCCCTGATGGTCTAATGTCTAGGATTTGGTGCTTTCACCACCACGGACTGGGTTCGACTCCCGGTCAGGGAATGGTTTTGTGTTTATAAGAATTTGTATATGAAAGTTGAATGCCTTCAAAGGTATTTTCCACTTTGTGTCTGAGCTGCAGACGGTTGTGTGTTGCTTTGGAAGAGAACACACAGAGAAAAGGGCGCAGAGGACTGTTCTGCGCTTCTCTGGATCTTTTAGATAGCCCTTGAATACATTTTTGCCCTTTATGCATAATTCTCCTTCCCCATTTGAAGCAAAATAGTTCATGTCTTCAACATCCACAAGTTTAACAACGTTACATGACAGAGGTGCCCCGACATTATAATCCTCCTGAGAGGCTTTGATCAGTTTTTTATTTAAAAATTTATTATTAAAAAACTATTAAAAATAAAAAGAAATGTGTAAAGAAAATGACACTTCATTTTTACACAAAGATTCACAAACGTAGACGAGGCAGCATCACTGTCCTCTTATTTTTGTTCTTTTTGTTTCCTCCCTAAAGAAGAAAACAAAAGGAAAGGAAGAGGGGCCCCAGTTTCGGCCGGCCCCAAACAGTTTTTTTCAATGTTTTTAATTTTTGTTTATACCTTTATTCTTCAGGATCGGGATTTGATCTCAGGTAAGTGTGTAGTCATTTTCATGTAAGTAGAGTTGGGTTTTTAACTTAATCTGTTGTGTTGCCAATAAAATTGTGTTTTTAAATCAACGGTGTTGCGGTTTTATTTGTGTGAATCTGTGGCAGGCTCCAGGGTTTGTCCTTCAATCATTTTGTGCAGCTTTTGTACTTTTTAATGAAATGAAATGAAAATATTATATTAAAATAATCCCCCAAAATAACAAACCGAATTAACAAACAAAACATTGTGCCTCCCTTGCTAGCTTCATCAGGCTGGCGGCACAAGTCACAGAAGCAGAATGAGCTCTGGAGCTGCTCTCCCTGATAAACTGCCTCTGGGACTGCCACCAAACTTTCAGCTCCTCCCACAGAACTTTCCCTCTGTGTGTTTCTCCTTTTCCCTTCAACTTTTAAATGGCCCTTTTTATGATTTAGACTCATTCTTGCTTACTTTAACTTAACTCATTGACTGCCAGCCATTTCCAGAACAGAGAGTCGCTCACTGCCAGAGTTTTTTGAGAATTTTGACAGATTTTTCAAGAGCCACAGAATAGTTTGTGCTTTGACTATGTAAACACCAAACACACCAAAAGAAAGAGGAGACTCTCTTCTATCATCAGGAAAAAAATTTTTGTTTCTACCTTATTCCGTTCTTCTTCGACGTGCGTCTCACCGGCGCCATTTCTCGCATAGCGAACCATTGCGTTTGTTTTTATTTGCTTACAATCTATGCTAATCTCCCATCAAAAGTGGCACAGCTACCTAGAGGGTAAATTTGTTAGTCCATACTCTGTCTAGAAGCCGATATTTACGGAAAAACTTTCGCCGATCGTCCCCCAAGTCACTCGCAATTGAAAAACATAAAAGACGTCTATAGACGTCTTTGGCAGCGAATGAGTTAATTTTTAGATTCCCCTTTTGACTTTAACCAGCTCCTCGGATGCATAAGGAAGATTCATTGAAGGGAATCAAACGTGAGCGAGAAGCCTTCTACTAGCAAGGTTGTAGTTGGGATTAAAGGACTGCTTGGACTTCGGGACTCTGCGCGTCATGGTGGGTGTTTACTGCCCCCCAGTGGTCCCAGTCTAGATGACACACACAGCCAATCATTTCAGAGAAAAGATGTCAGCTGATGTTGTTGCTAATTCAAAGTTTAAACCCAGATCCCCTCTTCTGTTTTAATTAGTGGAATGTTTTTAAATGTGAAGATTTATTTACATGAGACTTGATGATGATGATGATGATGATGATGATGATGATGATGATGGTGATGGGCTAAATGAGTCTGAGTGCTCTGCTTTAACACCATATTACAGATTGATTTGATTACTGTTTTATTTTTTTAGTTTATCTTCAATTGTAACACTCTTACTGTCTAATTTATTTTATTTTGAATAGTTTTTTAACACACACACACACTGAAACAAGCACACACATGTTTACTGTTTTATTTTTCAATTTTAATACATACTCACACACACTGTTTTGTTTATTTATTTTACCTTTAGGATTCACTGCTTAGTGTAATTTTTCCCTGGTAAAATAGAAGCTCAAAGTACAACTTTTCATATCTTGATAAATAATTCCTAGGTTATGCGGAACATTATTACCAATATTTCAGAATCGATAGAAGCTCATATATATTCAGTCCTTATATTTTTTCACGAACCAAATATTTATTTGTCAACAATGAAAACACAATACATTAAACTATTTTTAAGCCCTAGCATTAATAATCCTCTGTGAAATAAATGAAAAGTTTGGGACACACCTCCTTTTCACATATCAACACAAAACTGTCTGTTACAAATGTGTTAGCTTAGCATAATGAATTGAAGTGAATGGAAACATTAGCCCACTCTGTCCCACAGTAACAAACTACAGAAACCCCAAGCTGTCCTGTTTCCAGGTATGTCTGAAATAAACATCATCATATGAGAACGATTCCATAGGAGTCATTTTAGGGGAAATCACAGCTTTTGTAAGGAATATAATGACACCGTGTGATATCTAGCCTCCGTTTGAGTTTTGTGACAGTCATTGTAAACTAATCTAACTACACCATATCCATTATTTCTTCAGGGTTGGCTTATAGGGAGAGGAAGAGAGAAAGATGAGGCTGAATGTCCTGTTGTAGTGAGCTGCAGCCCAGCGGGCCACAGTCTGACTGAGCTCGTTAGCCTGAAATGAGGAACACCTGTCTCCACTTAGTCCCTGAGGACAGCAGAGCAGAAAGTGTTTCAGAGCTGTGGAGGATTCCCTGGTCCGTATGCTAGAGATGGGCAAGTGAAGCCTCATGAAGCAATGAAGCTTTCCAACGCAAAGTGTCGAAAAAAGTTCATTACTCGATGCTTCATTCATCACTCACTAGTGACATCTGCTGGTGAAACTGTAACAGCGTTGTTACTCAGTTGGATCATACTTCCAAATATTAGGAAATGCAATATTGTCACAAAGTTTTCATCAAACTCATGTTTAGTAAGAGGAGAATCCTATTTAATTGTCATGTTTTAATGATTAAAATGATTTGTAGCCAATCTAATCCTTGACCATCAGTGGTGGTGTTAGGTTTTCTTTTATGTCATGGACTTATTAGACAATGAAGATATGTGTTACTTTAATGTATTGAGAACTGAGTGACTGTTGCTGCAGACTCTGTATACTTTGAGCTTGAAACTTGCTTCCTTAAAGACAGAATTCTTTTTAAATCATCTCTTCCTAGGAGTTCTAGTTCTGATTCTTAATATTAAGTTACACATAGAGTTTGCCTCTTCTAATGGCTTTTAGTCTGGTTTTGATGTGTGATTCTGATGCATCTCCTGATTAAACAAAAGAAAATATAGAAATTTCTGGATTTTAGGTTTAATTGTTTTTATTTAGGAATAGGACTTTTTTCACTGTTTCAGGTTTTAGACGGTTTCTTCGTCGGCAGATGACCTCCCCCGCCTTGGAAAAAACTCGTTCACACGGCACTGATGATGCAGGTGAACAGAGGAAATTCAGTGCCATACAGTACAAGTGGGGATGCACATGTTTCTGTGTATGCCAATACACCAATGGATCTTCATGTCTCCTTAGGTTCTTTTCAGCAAGGTATCGCTCCACTTCAACAATGGCATCTGCTGTGGCATTGGAGCTATGCCTCTTCTGGTCCACTGTAGTATCTAAAAGAGACCACAGTTCACCTATAAATAAAAACAAAAGATCATTACAGATAATACACAACTCCAAGAGCTGAAATACAGTAGTACAAATGTCACAAGAAAATGTCAAAATATATAAAAACTCACAAGATCTGCTAGCGCCTTCTCCTGCATCTCCTGATTCCTGCAGCTGGACTCCTTCATTGCTTGCAATCAGTGTAGAACATTCTGCTTTCAGCCGCCTTACCGCCTCTTGTGCTTTGCTTTGACTGAGAAAACCAAGAGTTTTGAACCTAGGGTCCAGCAATGTGGCCATTGTCATGACACTTAATGATTCAATATTTGTGACCTGTTCTTTGACACGCCTCAATAGGTTTTCAGACAGAAGTCTTGCAACATCATTTTTGATATTTGCCATCTTTGTAAGCACTGCATGGTGCAGCATGTTCATTAAAGGTATAACCTTGGATATTGACACTCTTTTCTCTTCAGAGAGCTCTGAAGTTGCTTGGAAAAATGGGAACAACACGGGTAAGGATTCCTCAATTATCTCATAATCCTGAGAAGTCAAAGGGATTATATCAGTTTTGAGTGTTGTGAGGGCTGCGGCCACAGGTTCTTTTTGTTGAAACAGACGTTCCAACATAAGGTAAGTGCTGTTCCAGCGTGTGTCCACATCGATTATGAGCTTTTGTGATTGTCTTCCCATCTGTATTTGAGTCCCTTCTAGCCTTTCTTTACCTGTGGTGCTTGAGTGGAAATATGCCACAATTCTTTTAGCCTTTGCGCGGATGTCACAGAGGTCAGGGATCTGGTCAAATGATTTTCGGACTAATAAATTCAGTCCATGAGCAATGCAGATGGAGTGCCTGATCTTTAATGCCTTAGCACATGCAATCATGTTAGCAGCTGCATCAGTACACCAGACAGTTCACCTTATCAGTAATTCCCCACTCCGCCATGTGATTATGCACTACCCTGGCCAGATTGTCAGATGTGTGAGTGTAAGGGAAATGCTCCACTCCAATTAATACAATGCTCAGTTTGTCATTGGGATCAATGAAGTGGCATGTTATGGCCAGGTATGCCTCCATATTCATGGACGTCCACATATCTGCTGTCAGGCTGACGGCAGTCACCTTTTGGATGTCTTCTTTGGCCTTTTCTTTTGTTTTGTAGAATTTATCTTCCACCATCTTTTTTAATGCCTAAAATAAAAAGCAAAATTATTCATTTTAATAACTGAAATGATTTCAAATTACCACATTAGCTGTTATTGTTTACACATATAAACCTTTCTAGTAGGAAGAACATAGGTTGGATCCAGCAAATGAATGAGCTCTCTGAAGCCCTCATCCTCCACTACGGAAAAAGGTTGGGAATCCTTTACAATCAGATTTGCCACAGCCTCATCTAGCACCTGCTTCCTGGAACCTGCAAGACGCATAAATATAAAACAATTTAAATGACACAATAATATACTGATAGATATAAATATGAATGAAATAATTTACAAAACATAAGACAATGTCATACTCTGGCTGGTGTCTCCTGTGTCTGAAGTGTGCTTATTTTCATGCATGGCCCTGTAATGCCTAATCATTGATGATGTGTTGTTGTTGTAGACCAACACCCTGTCACACAGCAAACATTTCACCTGAATTAAAAGGATGTGGAAGTTAACACAACGTTGCTATTAATGAGGGAAATGTAGTCAGATCTTGGGTAAACATTATACAAACCTTATTGTGACCTGTCATCTCATAATACTCCCACATATGAGAGGTTTTTCTCTTTTTTGATGGCTCCATTTCAACCACTGCTGATGAAAACTGTTCTGCTGATACCAAACCACCTACTACAACCCACGAAGCAACAGGATTCATCGCGCTTTTATTTTGAAGACCGACACGCAAAATGAAGCAGTCACGTGACCAATGCAATGCGAAGCCTCGTTTGTTGCCAGTCACGTGGTTTTCAACAAGACAACACAGGCCTCGAAGCGGGGCTTCATTGACACGCCCCCTTATTACTCGGTACAAGCCTCGAAGCCTGGCTTCAGATAGCCCATCACTAGTTACAACGAGAAACACGGAACATGCTGGAGGATCCCCGACTGGACAGCAGAACACATTCAGCTGCAAACCACTTCTTTCTGAGGAAAGTTCAACTAAAAAAGAAAAAAAAACATTGCAGGTAAACTTTCACATGTGTAACTTTGCATGTGTCCACAGGCTGAGAATCAGAGTTTCACACTTTGATTCAGCCAGCTTTAATGCAAGTCAGCTTCTGTTCCACCTCATTAAAAACCTACACACTAACTTGTTCATGTAGTCTTGTTCTTAACATTTGACATAATATATGATACAGCTAAAACTTACTGTTCATGCAGACGCTTGAGGGCGTTTGCAACGTTGCCAACTGGCATGCCTTGTTTGGACAGGAAAAATCTGCCCTGGTCATCCCCGCTGTCCTGCAGACATCCTGGACCAACCTTATGGACGTATGCATCCATCATCTGTGGAGATCAGATAGGAAGTTAATGCTGGATTCTGACGATGAAGTTTGGATCAGTCATTAGTTGTCAATATTTGGAAAAATCTTCAGTCATTCATTGTAAAAATGAAAATTATTCACTATCACTCACACATTGTCAGCATTTTGAAAAAATCAACTGAATCACAATCAGCCGTTCATTGTCAATATTTAAAAAAAAACTATCAGCAATCATTCATTGTCAAAAATTGAAAAAGAAATAATCAGCCAGAATCCATCCCATTGAACCTGTTAGAGAACTTACAGCAGAGTCCTCCTCTGTGAGGAAAACTGTCGTTTTCTGCTTCCTGATCCCCACCTAGAATCCACAGGTGACAGGTGTTCCTCATTTCAGGCTAACGAGCTCAGTCAGACTGTGGCCCGCTGGGCTGCAGCTCACTACAACAGGACATTCAGCCTCATCTTTCTCTCTTCCTCTCCCTATAGGCCTGACCCTGAAGAAATAATGGATATGGTGTAGTTAGATTAGTTTACGACGACTGTCACAAAACTCAAACGGAGGCTAGATATCACACGGTGTCATTATATTCCTTACAAAAGCTGTGATTTCCCCTAAAATGACTCCTATGAAATAGTTCTCATATGATTGTGTTTATTTCAGACATACCTGGAAACAGGACAGCTTGGGGTTTCTGTAGTTTGTTACTGTGGGACACAATGGGCTAATGTTTCCATTCACTTCAATTCATTATGCTAAGCTAACACGGTTGTAACAGACTGTTCTGTGTTGATATGTGAAAAGGAGGTGTGTCCTAAACTTTTCATTGATTTCACAGAGGATTATTAATGCTAGAGGTTAAAAATTGTTTAATGTACTGTGTTTTCATTGTTGAAAAATAGATTATTGGTTCTTGAAAAAAGATAAGGAGAGTGAATATATATGAGCTTCTATCGATTCTGAAATATTGGTAATAATGTTCCGTATAACCTAGGAACAATTTATCAAGATATAAAAAGTTGTGCCTTGAGCTGCTATTTTCCAGAGAAAAATGGTACTAAGCACTAAGCACTAAAAATAAAAATAAATAAATAGACAAAACAGTGTGTGTTCATTAAAAATTCCAAATAAAACAGTAGACGTGTGTAACGGATCCTCCAATGATTAGAAGTGCACCAGAGGTTCAGCCACTCGATTTTATTGTCTGCATTCATGAAAAA
>CAJRST010041110.1:19909440-19959517 GCA_907169785.1 Menidia menidia | reverse complement strand
ATAAATACTTGTATGAATATATTTAAAAAACAAGTAGATCCAAACATTGGAAAACATTATTAGACCATGAAATGCTTCAAATCTGTTTTAAATGGAACTATGTCACAGCTATTAAGCAGTTTTTGTTATTATCAGGGAAACCTTGGAAAAATGGCTAGATATCAGCTCTTAGTTTAAATTCTTATATAATTTAGATATATGTATGAGTATGAATATTCTTCTAGTGAACTGTTTTTGTAACGGGCACATGCAGATCTTTAAAAAAATATTCTTTTAGGGAAATTATCACAAAAAACTGCTATGAGCTATTTTTGTTGTAGTTTTTGTCTAAACAAATGTACCTTTATAAATGTAGCATATAAAATTAACAAGAAAAAAAAAATCAACTGCACAGTCAAACAGCTCCTTCACATTTTAAAAAACAGATAATAAAGGCGTGTTAAAGGTCTGCATTTACATGAGACAGTTAGTCTGACTGGAACATGAAAATGTGCAGAATTCCCAAATCAGCTCCTCTGAACTGGATCCTTTTGAGTTTGATGACATCACAACAACTAGTTTCTTTAAACAAACAGAGTTTATTTATTTTGATTTGGAAATAAGAGGCTGAGAACTGAAGCATAATTTCTTTCCAAAGGCTATTTTATGTTATGCTGAATTTTGACACGTCATTATCACTGCTGTTGCTGTAGTTTCTCTGTTCACCATGTGAACACCTTAAAGATGCCCTGCCACACAAAAGCGTTTTTACTTATATTTTGAAAAATATGTTAGGTCAATATGTACCTACCATATCTACCTCAACTGTCTGCTACAGCCACTGAAAAGATATAAGCACAGAAATCACTGCAGTTAGCTTATCAGTCTGATGTAGTATTGATTGAGCTCATTACTATTTATAAGTTCCCCCAGTTGAGACAGACAGAACAGAATTCAGCTAGCTCAGACAGTGACAGCTTTCATATCCAGCAAGGATGAATGAACGTCAACGTTCTTGTGTGAATGCTCAAACAGAACTTCAGCAATGCACATGTTGCCCAAGAACCCAGAGAGAGGACAGGAAGTGCTGTTATACAGGTTTAATGTCTGTTTGGACAGTGGTAACACTCGCTAGCCTAGCAAAGTTTGAGGTTTTATCTATTTGGACAATGCTAGCGCTCGCTAGCCTAGCTAAGTTCATGCCATGATGCAAAAATTAGTCGATGACAGCTCTCAGCAAGCTGTCTAGTTGTGGACAAAAGCAACGCAAAAGACAACACAAAGTGTATTTTTGTATTTGTATCTTTATTACTAAATGAAAACTTTCAGAGAAATGGGTAACTCCCAGGGGAGCTAAAAGCCCTGACATGGGCTCTGTGATTCACTATGTTAAACTGCTGCAAATTATGATTACTGCAAAATTTTTAAAAAGCTAGAATTTTTTATGTTTTAACAAACACATTTAAGATTATTAAAGTTATGTGTGTAATGTAGTTAGGCTATGCTAGGGTGACCAAACGTCCTCTTTTGCCCGGACATGTCCACTTTTTACATCCTGCGTCCGGAGGGGGATTATAAATTCATGAAAATCTCCGGCTTTCACTGTTTTTCATGGGACCATAATCGTATTCTTAAATCGCCTGGCGCTTTGCACAGAATACTACGGTACTTTGTTGCCCAACGTAATTCTCGAGGGACTGCCTTGAGGGGGGGTCTCACACACACCCACACACACACACACACAGGGAGCAGAGCGACCAGCAGTGGAGACAAAATGCCCAAACGAAAGTGCAGCTTCACAGACAAACTGCAAAAATAAAAGTCCCACGTACCATCCCGGTTGTGACAAGTGGGAGGCTAAGTACACCGTGTGCAAAGCTGGGACAGATGTTTTAGTGTCTAATAAAGGTGAGGAGATCTCTAAGCTCACATGGACACTAAAAAAAACATAAAAAAAGCTGTGCGAGGTTTTTCAGCAAAGTCGACTGCACTGCAAAAAAGGGGTGTCTGAAAACAATATAAAAACACTAGATTTGAGGTAAAATGTACTCAAAACAAGTGAAATTATCTGTCCATGCGGCAAGATAATTTCACTTGACAAAATTTCTTGAATTAATATAATAAAATCTAGAAATAAGCATGTCTACAGAGGTATTTGGAAGGCTTAACATGAGCTGAAAATGCTGCTTTTAAGATCAGATAACTTATAATTGTACTTTATACAACCCCAAAATAAGTGAAATATACTAAATATAAGCATAAAATGCTGGTTTTAAGATCAGATTACTTATAATTGTACTTTTTACAGACTCAAAATAAGGTGAAATATACTAAATATAAGCATAAACTGCTGTTTTCTAAGACTAAATTACTTAAATGTAAACTTTTTACAGACTTAAAATAAGTGAAATATACTAAATATAAGCAATTACATATTTTGTTTACTTACTTTTAGCAAATTAAGCTCAAGATTAGTAAAATATACACTATATTGCCAAAAGTATTTGCTCACCTGCCTTGACTCACATATGAGCTTAAGTGACATCCCGTTCCTAATCCATAGGGTTCAATATGACGTCGGTCCACCCTTTGCAGCTAGAACAGCTTCAACTCTTCTGGGAAGGCTGTCCACAAGGTTTAGGAGTGTGTTTATGGGAATTTTTGACCATTCTTCCAGAAGCGCATTTGTGAGGTCGCACACTGATGTTGGACGAGAAGGCCTGGCTCTCAGTCTCCGCTCTAATTCATCCCAAAGGTGTTCTATCGGGTTGAGGTCAGGACTCTGTGCAGGCCAGTCAAGTTCATCCACACCAGACTCTGTCATCCATGTCTTTATGGACCTTGCTTTGTGCACTGGTGCACAGTCATGTTGGAAGAGGAAGGGGCCAGCTCCAAACTGTTCCCACAAAGTTGGGAGCATGGAATTGTCCAAAATGTCTTGGTATGCTGAAGCATTCAGAGTTCCTTTCACTGGAACTAAGGGGCCAAGCCCAGCTCCTGAAAAACAACCCCACACCATAATCCCCCCTCCACCAAACTTTACACTTGGCACAATGCAGTCAGACAAGTACCGTTCTCCTGGCAACCACCAAACCCAGACCCGTCCATCAGATTGCCAGATGGAGAAGCGCGATTCGTCACTCCAGAGAACGCGTCTCCACTGCTCTAGAGTCCAGTGGCGGCGTGCTTTACACCACCGCATCCGACGCTTTGCATTGCACTTGGTGATGTATGGCTTGGATGCAGCTGCTCGACCATGGAACCCATTCCATGAAGCTCTCTGCGCACTGTTCTTGAGCTAATCTGAAGGCCACATGAAGTTTGGAGGTCTGTAGTGATTGACTCTGCAGAAAGTTGGCGACCTCTTCGCACTATGCGCGTCAGCATCCGCTGACCCCGCTCCGTCAGTTTACGTGGCCTACCACTTCGTGGCTGAGTTGCTGTCGTTCCCAAACACTTCCATTTTCTTATAATACAGCTGACAGTTGACTGTGGAATATTTAGGAGCGAGGAAATTTCACGACTGGATTTGTTGCACAGGTGGCATCCTATCACAGTTCCACGCTGGAATTCACTGAGCTCCTGAGAGCGACCCATTCTTTCACAAATGTTTGTAAAAACAGTCTGCATGCCTAGGTGCTTGAATTTATACACCTGTGGCCATGGAAGTGATTGGAACACCTGATTCCGATAATTTGGATGGGTGAGCAAATACTTTTGGCAATATAGTGTATATATATCAAATTTAGAAGAAAATACTAAGCTCTGTCTTAATGTAAGCTGGTTTATCTTGAAACAAGGTTTACTGCATCCCTCTGGCGCATTATGGTTTATTCAGTGGTAGGTTCTTACAACTACAAGTGAACCTCCTCTGAATCCAAGATGGCTGACAGACAGCCAAACCTGTCGACCACTGCTGGTCTTGCTATTTTGTCAGTCCTTCTATACCAGAAGAAACCTAGAGGTAAAAAAATTATGATGATATGCAGAAATATCTAAGGAACAATATAATTCTTTTAGTTTTGAAAATTGTATTTCAAATAAGTTGTAAATTGCGATTAACGATGTGTCCAATTACCACATTTTCCGCCTTATAAGGCGCACCCAAAAAAACTCAAATTATCCCAAAAGCCGACGGTGCGCCTTATAATCTGGTGCGCCTTATATATGGACCAATATTGAGCCACAACAGGTCTCGCAACTACGGTAAGCAGCCGCCGACTTCATTTTCTTCCGCGCGCGGTGCATGCTGGATATATACCGGTATATATATTTAATTTCCATTTGTTTTTTATGTAAATACCCCAAAATGGCTCACCAAATAAAGAAGACTAAACAGAGTTTCCGAGGGAATAAAGCGAGATGGCAACATTTGGAGGACAAACAGTGGGTTGTTGAACAGAGAGCAGCAGGTATAAGTGTCAGTACAATCACTATTCGAATTAAGGCAACCGCGCTAGCAAGCGAACTTGGCATTGATGACTTTAAAGGCGGTCCTTCTTGGTGCTTTCGGTTTATGAGAAGACGTAATCTCTCCATTCGCACACAAACAACTGTTTCACAGCAACTGCCAAAAGACTACCAAGAAAAGCTGGCCACTTTTCGCGCATATTGCAACAAAAAGATTACTGGAAAAAAATCCGGCCAGAGCACATCATCAACATGGACAAAGTTCCACTCACCTTTGATATTCCCGTGAACCGCACTGTGGATAAAACGGGAGCACGTATGGTAAATGTTCGCACCACAGGGAATGAGAAGTCATCCTTCACTGTAGTTTTCGCTTGCCAGGCTAATGGCCAGAAACTTCTAGAAACTGGTTATTTTCAAGAGGAAGACTTTGCCAAAACTAAACTTTCAAGCCGGCGTTGTCATCAAAGCTAACTCGAATGGATGGATGGATGAAGAAAAGATGAGCGAGTGGTTGAGAGAAATTTACGTGAAGAGGTCGGGTGGCTTTTTTCACACGAGTCGTAGATCGTGTTGATCTACGACTCCATGCACGCCCATATCACAGATGGTGTCAAAAAACAAGTGAAGAACACTAATTCAACACTCGCCGTCATTCCGGGTGGATTGACAAAAGAACTCCAGCCGCTAGATGTTGGTGTAAACAGGGCATTCAAAGCTAGACTGCGAACTGCATGGGAACAGTGGATGACAAAAGGCGAACACACGTTCACCAAGACAGGTAGACAGCGCCGGACGACATATGCCACCATCTGCCAGTGGATCGTAACTCAACTGTTGTCCGAGCTTTCAGGAAGGCAGGAATTGTCACTTAACTGCTGCAGCGACACTGACTCGATCAATGACGACTTCGTCGTCGTTGGAGCTGGGCATGTTGGATCCCGTATTCGCCCAACTGTTTAATTCAGACACCGAAGAAGAAGAATTCCAGGGATTCCTGGATGAGGAATAACTTAGTAAAGTGAGCTTTACATGTTTATTTTGTTAGTTGTGTGATATTAACGTTAGAGCAACGTTGAGTTATTGATATATTGTTATCGCTTTGCACTATTTCGAGTGTTACTATATTGTGATTATTATTATTATTATTGAATCGAGGAAAAGTTCTCCCCCACTATGTGGGGTGTATTAACATTGCACTACATGTTATACCTTAAACTACGCTGGTTTGTAATCTATTAATAAAGTTGAACTGACCTATCTGACTGTTTTGTTGACATTCCCTTTAGCGCAGCTCCATCTAATTGATGTAACCCCCAGCCTCTACTGTAGCGTCTATTGTATGCACCTTATAATGGGGTGCGCCTTATATATGGATAAAGTTTTAAAGTAGGTCATTCATTGAAGGTGCGCCTTATAGTGCGGAAAATATTGGGCGTCATGCATTTCTGAGTATATTTCCAATACAAGTCATGTGGTTTATTAATCTTTTATTATGACTTATCTTGATTGCAATTCAGTGCATTTTGGGTACATTTATGCTAGTCTTTGAAAATTGTAAATTTTTGTGCAAGTTAGTTGTAGTTTGTGTTGGAAAAAAATAATTTTGTCATATTTTTAGACCACAAGTGCAGCAAATAATAGAGAAGACTATAGAATAGTCCAGGAAATTCCCTCCGACTCCAGTGATGATGATTATAGTGACGACAGTGATGATGAGTGGCTGCCTAAGAACAATAGAGATATAGGAAATGAGGATGATGAAGGTGAGCCAGACAGTCGGGATGCAGAGAGTCAGGATGCTGACAGTCAGGATGGTGAGGGCCAAGATGATGAGGGGCAGGATGCAGAGAACGGTCAGCATGATGAGGGAGCTGTGGAAAATGTCCACGTGGTACCTGCCCAGAGAAATGTTCGTAAGACACCTCAAGCGCGTGAATATGTCTGGAAGCTCCAAGACAACGACTTTGATGGAGACTTGCTGCCTTTTCTAGGAGACTGGAGAGTGAATGTTCAGGGAAGGGAACCCATTGATTTTTTTAGCCATTTGTTTCCCATAGCTCTAATTGATGAGAGCTATGAGACCAACATGTATGCTCTGCAGAAAGGGAAAGAAAACCTGGCTGTGACAAGTGAAGAAATGCACATTTTTCTTGGGATCAACATGGTCATGGGGTACATTCGATATCCTCGGGCACGAATGTACTGGTCCAGTGAGGATGGTCTTCGTCTAGGAATAATTGCAGATGCCATGTCTGTAAACAGATATGAGCAAATTCTGAGTTATCTCCACTTTGTGAATAACTATACTTACCAGCCAGCAAACACGGATAGGCTCTTCAAAGTAAGACCTGTGCTAGGTACACCTCAGAAAATATTCCTGGCGGCCGCACACCCTGAAGAATTCCAATCAATCGATCAGCAAATCATTCCCTTCAAGGCCCAACTGTCAATCAAGCAATACATACCAAAAAAGCCCAAACCCTGGGAAGTTAAAGTGCAGGGTCCTCAGGTTATGTGTACAGATTTGAAGTGTAACAGGGTTCAGCAAATAGGGGTCACAGTAGTGATTTGGGAATGGCTGGAGATGTAGTGATGTGCCTTTGTTAGGACATAAAGCACAAAAACCACAAAGTGTTTTTTTGACAATTTCTTTTGCAGCATTCCACTCCTTGGGGCTTTGAAAGACCTAGGCATTTATGGCACAGGAACATGCAGAGCAAACAGAGTGAAAGGAGCGAGTCAGAAACTCAAGAGTGAAAAACAACTGAAAAAAGAGGGCAGAGGAGCTTGTTCTGTTGTGAGCACAAATGGAAACATCACTGTCACACGTTGGCTTGACAGTTCAGTCATCCACATGGCGTCAACTTGTGCTGGTCAGTCCCTGAAGACATGGCCAAAAGATGGCTCAAGAAAGAAAAAAAACATGATGAGTGTCCAAAGACCCTTCTCGGTGGCCCTTTACAATCAACACATGGGTGGGGTGGATCTTGTTGACCAGTGTGTGGCAATGTATCCCCACAGACGTAGAAACAAGTGATGGTACATCCGAGTGTTTTTTCATTTTCAGGATGTGAACATTGTTAATGCCTGGCGCCTCTACCTGATGTCTGCATTGGAAAAAATGTATCTCCTAATCTTCAAAGCTTCTGTAGCCCATGCACTGATAAATGCTGGGTCCCTCCAGCAAAACAGAAAAGGAAGACCCAGTGGGACCCCAGCAAATTCAATTCAATTCAATTTTATTTATATAGCGCCACATCACAACAACAGTTGTCTCACAGCGCTTTCCTAACAGAGCAGGTCAGACCCTACTCTGAAGTTAACTACAGAAACCCAACAATTCCCACCATGAGCAAGCACTAAGCGACACAGGCAAGGAAAAACTTCCTTTTAACAGGCAGAAACCTTGAGCAGAACCATGGCTCAGGGTGGGCGGCCATCTGCCTCGGCCGGTTGGGGGTGAGGGGAAAGAGAGAGCAAGAGAGAGAGAGAGGGCGAGAGAAGGACAGAAAGAGCAGAGAGGGGCAGCCAACACAGCAACACGTAGAATAGATTAAAAATGGCAATGATATTAATGCTAATGATGAGCAGGAACATGGGGGCAGCAGGAAACTCCCAACCACAGATCCAGACTCCACAGCTCTAGGAACACCTGCAGGAAGTGATAGGAGGAGACTCCCAACCACAGATCCAGACCCCACAGCTCCAGAGCCAGGAATATCTGCAGAAAGTGTTAGGAAGAGAGAGAAGAGAGAAGGGGGACGAGAAAGCACACGACTACGGGGAAGGGAGAGAGTCCAGTTAGTAACATTGTTAATGGAATGAGGTTGCACCGGGAGGGAGAGAGAGAAAGGAAAGGGGAGCTCGGTGCATCATGATGCATCCCCCGGCAGTCTAGGCCTATAGCAGCACAACCAGGGGTGGACTTACTCTAACTATAAGCTCTATCATAAAGGAAAGTCTTAAGCCTACTCTTAAATATAGAGACGGTGTCTGCTTCCCGGACCCAAACTGGAACCTGGTTCCACAAAAGAGGACTCTGATAGCTGAACGCTCTAGCGCCCATTCTAGTTTTCAAGACTCTAGGAACTGCCAGTAACCCTTCATTCTGGGAGCGCAGTTCTCTGGTAGGGCAGTAAGGTACTAAAAGCTCTTTAAGATAAGATGGGGCCTGACCATGAAGAGCTTTATACGTAAGGAGAAGGATTTTAAATTCTATTCTGGATTTAACAGGAAGCCAGTGCAAAGAAGCCAAGACAGGAGAAATATGATCTCTTTTTCTGGTTCCTGTAAGAACACGTGCTGCAGCATTCTGGATCAGCTGAAGAGTCCTAATGGACTTTTTTGAAGACCCTGATAACAAGGAATTGCAGTAATCCAGCCTAGAAGTAACAAATGAATGGACTAGTTTTTCTGCATCATTTTTACACAGGATGCTCCTAATTTTTGCGATATTACGAAGGTGAAAGAAGGCGGTTCTTGAAATTTGCTTAATGTGAGAGTTAAACGACATGTCCTGATCGAAGATAACTCCAAGATTTCTCACAGTGGTGCTGGAGGCCAGGGCGATGCCATCCAGGGAAACTATATCTCTAGATAATGCGTCACGAAGGTGTTTAGGCCCTAGAACAATAACTTCAGTTTTAGCTGAGTTTAACATTAGAAAATTGCAGGTCATCCAGGTTTTAACATCCTGAAGGCACATTTGAAGTTTAGCTAGCTGATGAGTTTCATCTGGCTTGATCGATAGGTATAACTGAGTATCATCTGCATAGCAATGAAAGTTGATAGAGTGTTTCCTGATAATATTACCTAAAGGAAGCATATATAAAGTAAAGAGGATTGGTCCGAGAACGGATCCTTGCGGAACTCCGTGGCTAACTCTGGCATGCATGGAGGACTCATCGTTAACATGCACAAACTGAAACCGATCTGATAAATAGGACCTAAACCAACTTAGAACGGCTCCTTTAATGCCGATGAAATGTTCCAGTCTCTGTAGTAGGATCTGATGGTCAATGGTGTCAAAAGCAGCACTAAGATCTAATAAAACCAAGACAGAGACGAGTCCTTTGTCTGATGCCATTAGGAGGTCATTACTAATTTTCACCAGTGCGGTCTCTGTGCTATGGTGAGCTCTAAATCCTGACTGAAAATCCTCAAACAAGCTATTGCTATGTAGATAGTCACACAGCTGTTTGGCTACTGCTTTCTCCAGGACCTTGGAGATGAATGGAAGGTTGGATATAGGTCTATAGTTGGCTAAAACATCTGGGTCCAGGTTAGGCTTTTTCAAAAGAGGCTTAATTACAGCAACTTTAAAGTACTGTGGCACATAGCCTGTTAATAAGGACAGATTGATCACGTCTAGCAGAGAAGTAACGACTAAGTGTAGGACTTCTTTAAGCAACCTAGTCGGGATGGGATCCAAGAGGCAAGTTGAAGGTTTGAATGAAGAAATGATTGAAGTTAGTTGACAAAGATTGAGGGAAGCAAAACAGTCAAAACATATAACTGGTTCTGGTCCTACAGTTACTGAGTTTAAAGATAAGTCGATGCTAGTTGAGGGCAAGTCTTGGTGGATTTTGTTCCTGATAGCTAGAATTTTATCGTTAAAGAAGCTCATGAAGTCATGTCTAGTGAGAGCTATTGGAATACTTGATTCAATAGAGCTGTGGCTCTCAGTCAGCCTGGCAACAGTGCTGAAAAGAAACCTGGGATTGTTCCTATTTTCCTCAATTAAAGACGAGTAATATGCTGCTTTGGCATCACGGAGGGCCTTCCTATAAGCTTTAAGACTATCTTGCCAAGATAAACGAGACTTTTCCAGCTTGGTTGAACGCCAGTTCTTCTCAAGTTTCCGAGATATCTGCTTTAATTTGCGGGTTTCACTAGTATACCATGGAGCTAACCGTCTTTGTTTAAGAATTTTCTTCTTTAGGAGGGCTACAGCGTTAAGTGCTGTTCGCAGCGAGCCTTCAACACTATCAACAAGATGATCAACTTGGGAAGGACTGAAATTAACATAAGAGTCCTCTGTTTCTGTACGACTTGATAATGGATGTAGAGCTGATGGAATCACATCCTTAAATTTAGCTATAGCACTATCAGACAGGCATCTTGAGTAGACATTTTTACCCAGTGGAGGGTAATTCAGCAGTAAAAGCTCAAAAGTTAGCAAACAGTGGTCAGATAAAGACGGATTATGTGGGAACACTATTAAATGTTCAATTTCAATACCATACACCAGAACAAGATCAAGGGTGTGGTTAAAACAGTGAGTCGGTTCATGAATACTCTGAGAGAAGCCAATTGAATCTAACAGAGAGATAAATGCAGTACTGAGGCTGTCATTCTCAACATCCACATGGATATTAAAGTCCCCTACAATAATTACTTTGTCCGTTTTAAGGACTAAAGTTGACAAAAACTCTGCAAATTCAGATAAGAATTCAGAGTATGGACCGGGTGGTCGGTACACTATAATAAATAGAATAGGTTGCAGTGATTTCCAGCTTGGGTGGGAAAGACTCAGAACAAGGCTTTCAAAAGAGTTATAGTTCAATTTAGCTTTAGAGCTGATTACAAGACTGGAGTCAAAGATAGCTGCAACTCCACCTCCTCGACCTGTGCTTCGAGGAATGTGAGTATTCCTGTGACTGGGAGGGGTGGATTCATTTAGGCTCACATATTCTCCATCACCCAGCCAGGTTTCAGTAAGACAAAATAAATCAATCTTATAATCTGATATGAGTTCATTTACAAGCACACCTTTAGAAGAGAGAGCTCTGATATTCAAGAGTCCACATTTTACTCTCTTATTTGCATGCACTATTTCTCTTGTGGTTTTAACTTTTATGAGGTTTCTATAGACAACTCCTCTGTTTACCCTTAATTTTAAAAATTTAAATGACCGGGGGACAGACACCGTCTCTATAGGTTTTTCACTAAATAACTCCTGGAATGGAGGAGCAGAAAAGAGGGTTACATTACAACTCCGCTTCCTCCTCTCAACCCTGGACTGTCACCGATCTAGTCTGCTAACAATGTTGGCTAGGTTTCTAGAAATGAGAGCGGCTCCCTCCCCCGTGGGATGGATGCCGTCTCTCCTAATCAGGCCACGTCTTCCCCAGAAAGACTGCCAGTGATCCACAAAGACCACCTCATTGGCTGGGCACCACCTCGCCAGCCATCGACGGAAAGATGACATGCGGCTAAACATGTCATCACTAACCAGGTTGGGCAAGGGGCCAGAGAAAACTACGGTGTCCGACATTGTTCTAGCATATCTACAAACTGACTCCACATTTAACTTAGTGACTTCTGACTGACGTAACCGGGAGTCATGAACGCCTACGTGGATAACAATCTTACTGTATCTACGTCTACCCTTAGCCAGAAGTTTCAAATAAGACTCAATGTCGCCCGCTCTGGCCCCAGGAATACATTTAACTACACTCCCTGGGGTGTTCAGCTTCACATTCCTCAGAATCGAGCTACCTATGACTAGGGTAGGCTTCTCAGCGGGTGGCTCGCTGAGTGGGGAAAATCTGTTAGCTACTCGAACAGATTGAGGGGACACTAGGTGCTTAGACTTTTTACGGCTATTCCTCCCTCGGACAGCCACCCAGCTTCCTTTTCCTGGCTGCTCAGGAGAAGCCGGAGGGGGGGAGGGAGGGGGGACGGCTATCAGCTAACTCAGGTCGGTCCGCACCGACTACCTGGGACTGGCTACACTTAGCTAGCCTAGCTAAGGGCTGCTCTACTACGGTGCGGAGCCGAGCTTCTAACGCACTGAGCCTCGCCTCTATGTCTAGAAATAAACTACACTTGTTACACATACCACTACCGTTAAAGGAGGCAGAGGAGTAACTAAACATCAGACACACCGAGCAAGAAAGAGCAGGAGAGCGAGAGGGAGAAGCCATCGCTAGCTGTTAAAGTCGTTAACGGCTAAACAAAAGTACGGTAGAGCCACCGGAACTTTTGTTACATCCGCTATAAGACAGAACAGCAGTCACCCAAGATGGAAAGAACTATTGGTGCTTAGGCAAACTTACTGAAATATAATTACGTTATATGGTAGTTAGCGAGAGCAGAGAAAAAAGCGCTACCACCACACAAACACCGCTAACACCGGAAACGGAAATGGGTCGATACGCTTACCGCTACGCTTGCGCCAGGAGACCAAAGCGCAGAACAGTGACCAAAGTACCCAGTGAGGTCAGGTTCAGCACAGGAAATCATTGGCCCAAGCTCACCAAGTCAAAAATGCAAACAGATGCCACGATGCTGCATGTACACGGAAGACCAAATACATCTGCATGCAGTGCCGTGTGGCACTGTGCCCTGGATGCTTTGCCAACTTTCATATAGCCTAGGATTGATGAACTGAGCATACACTGAGGTTTGGAGAAACAGATGTTGAGTGATGCAGAGACTGTCCGTTCTTGTTGCTGAAAACATAATGCTTGTCTAATGAACTGGTAATACCAGTCCTGCATCCTTGAAGAAGTATGGAGATTCACAAAAATGTTTGTTCCTTCCTTTTAGAGATGAGGTGAGGGACGCTAAATGGCTGTACGCTGAGAATATCAAACAACAGCTCTCAGCCAACGACTCTATCTGTCGTTGGACATTCAATATTTTATTTTATTATTTATTATTATTAATATTATTTATTTTATTTTATTCTATGTTTTTATATTTTTATTTCTACATTGTATGTCGTTTCTTGTTTCTCATAGAAGTGTTGTGCACCTAACACCAAATCAAATTCCTTGTAGGTGAAAAACCTACTTGTGTCATGTCGGGTGGATGCTCTAGCCCACATGCAGAACACAACAGGGGAGGCAGAGGATCAGGTGAAGGGGTTTATTGACAGGAAAACGGCTGGGAAGCCGGCGAGGGGGGAAACAGAGCGGCTCGGGTCCCACGGGTGTCAGCGGTGCGGTGATTGTCAGCCGAGGGGTTCTGGAGACGCTGGCGCTTGGATGGCTCGGGCAGGTCCAGGTCCTCTGGGCAAGGGAACCTGGCGGCAGGGAGCAGGAAGGTAAATATACTCGGAGTTAAACACAGAAACAGACTGGCTCAGGAGGGCTCGGAGTTACCATTACTGGCTAACACTCAGGCGTCGAAGATCTGGCAGCCCGCTCCTTAAATGCAGCCGGGTGGTTTCACTCAATTGGGATCAGGTGTGCTGGTAGGTGTCAGGTGAGACCGGGGATGTGCAGCAGGCCGCCTCTAGTGGCGGAGAGGTGAGTGTGAAGTGCAATGCGGATCAGTGAACCCCGGACCATGACAGTGCCCCCCCCTCAATGGTCGCCACCTGGCGGCCTATAGGAGCACGAGGGGAGAGAGGAACGGTAATCAGAGATAAGGGTCGGGTCTAGGATGAGGGAACCGGGAACCCAGGACCGATCCTCCGGACCGTAGCCCTCCCAATCGACAAGGTATTGCCACCCACGACCTCGTCGACGGGAGTCCACGATCCGGCGGATGGAGTAGGCCGGATGGCCACCAACTTCTCGGGGGGAAGGAGGGGGCTCAGAAGGTGGGCAGAGCGTGCTTGTCCGGACGGGCTTGATTTGGGAGACGTGGAAGGTGGGGTGGATGCGGAGGGATGTGGGGAGGCGGAGACGGACGGCAGACGGGTTGATGATGACAACCAAACCTTCTGGCCAGGGGAGTAAGTGGGGGCCGGAATCCTCCTGCGGTCAGCCCTTCGCTTGTTCTGCTCCGCGGTTCAGTTGGGGTTGTGGATGGTGGCCCCCCAAATCCTGTGGCAACGGCGAATGTGGTGGCGTACGGAGGCGACGGAGATGTCTTTCTCCTCGGACGGGAGGAGAGGGGGTTGGTACCCAATGGATGCCTCGAATGGGGAAAGACCTGTGGCAGCTGAGACGTGGCTGTTGTGCGCGTACTCAACCCACGGGAGGAACTGGACCCAATCGGACGGATTGGTAGAGGTGAAACAACGGAGAGTGGTCTCCAGATCCTGGTTTAGGCGTTCCGTTTGGGCATTAGACTGTGGGTGAAAACCAGACGTTAGTGAAACTTTTGCGTTGAGGGCAGCACAGAAGTTCTTCCAAACCCGTGAGATAAACTGCGGCCCTCGGTCCGACACGATCTCCAGGGGGATGCCGTGGAGACGGAAAATGTGCTTGATCAGCACTTAGGCTGTTTGGAAGGCTGTAGGTAATTTGCGGAGGGGAACAAAATGACAGGCTTTGGAGAACCTATCAACGATAGACAGGATTGTGGTCATACCTTTGGAAGGTGGCCGGCCAGTGACTAAGTCGAGGGACACATGGGACCATGGGCGTCCAGGTACAGGAAGGGGTTGGAGGAGGCCAGACGGGGGTCGATGGGACGACTTATTTCGGGAGCAGATCATGCAGGCTAGGACGTATTCCCGGACGTCCTTATGGACAGAAGGCCACCAGAACCTCCGGTTCACCAAGGCCACGGGATACCAGGATGGGCCGAGAACTTGGAGGCATGGATCCACTGAAGGAAGCGGGCTCGGAAAGTAGATGGGACGTAGATCCTGTTGGGTGGACAAGAGTTAGGAGCTGGCTCGGTTTGTTGTGCTTGCTTAATAAGATCCTCGACCTCCCAGGTAACTGTGGCAACAGTGCAGCTGGGAGGGAGGATGGTGGCTGGAACCCTCTCCGAGTCGTCCGGTGAGTGTATGCGGGAGAGGGCGTCTGGCTTCACATTGCGAGACCCCGGACGGAAAGAGATGGAAAGGTTAAACCGGGAGAAAAATAATGACCACCGTGACTGTCTGGAGTTTAACCTCTTAGCTGATTGCAGGTAGGACAGGTTTTTGTGGTCTGTCCAGACCAATACTGGGTGCTCTGCTCCCTCCAGCCAATGCCTCCACTCCTCCAGGGCCAATTTAATGGCCAGCAGTTCGCGGTCTCCCACGTCATAGTTCCGTTCCGGGGGGGACAGTCTGCGTGAGAAGAAGGCACACGGGTGAGTTTTATTATCTTGGGAAGATACCTGGGACAAGACGGCTCCAACTCCGGAGTCAGAGGCGTCGACTTCCACGATGAACTGCTTCGAGTGGTCTGGTTGGGTGAGAATGGGAGCTGTGGCGAAACGGTTCTTAAGGCCCTTGAAGGCCCTTGAAGGCCGCGTCAGCTTCCGGGGTCCAGCCGAAAGGAACCTTAGTGGAGGTGAGAGCTGTTAGGGGCAGGGCAGTTTGGCTGTAATTTCTGATAAAGCGACGGTAGAAATTAGCAAACTCAAGGAAACGTTGTAGTTGCTTTCGGGTCTTAGGTGTGGGCCATTCTAGGACTGCCCGGATCTTCTCCTCCGAGGCCCTCACCTCTCCGCCCCCCAGGACGAAGCCAAGGAAGGACACCGATGGCTTGTGGAACTCGCATTTCTCCGCCTTGACGTACAGTCTGTTCTCCAGGAGGCGCTGCAAAACCCGGCGGACATGATGCCTGTGGTCGTCCACTGATTTGGAATAAATCAGGATGTCGTCAAGGTACACAAAGACAAAGATGTTCAGAAAATCCCTTAGTACATCATTTACCAGGGCTTGGAAACAGGCAGGGGCGTTAGACAGACCAAAAGGCATCACAAGGTACTCAAAATGTCCCAAAGGTGTTTTAAATGCCGTCTTCCACTCATCCCCTCTACGAATGCGGAGCAGATGATAGGCATTTCTTAAGTCCAATTTAGAAAAAATGGTGGCACCATGAACCGGTTCAAAGGCTGAGGATAGCAGAGGTAGAGGGTACTTGTTCTTCACCGTGATGTTATTTAACCCCCGGTAATCTATACATGGTCTTAGAGAGCCATCTTTCTTACCCACGAAGAAGAAGCCCGCTCCCAGGGGCGAAGAGGAGGGGCGGATAATGCCAGCTGCTAGCGACTCCCTGATGTACCTCTCCATGGTTTCTCTCTCGGGGCGTGAAATGCTATACAGGCGGCTTGTGGGTAATGGGGCTCCAGGTAGCAGGTCAATGGCGCAGTCATAGGGTCTGTGAGGAGGTAACGACAGGGCCTTGGACTTACTGAAAACCGGGGCGAGGTCATGGTATTCGGGAGGGATGGCTGACAGGTCGGATGGATCCGCCTCCTGGGGGGTGGCTGACGGTGAACCTGGGGGAACAGCTGAACGGAGACAGGATAAGTGACAGGTGGTGGACCATGACTCGACGTACCTGCAGCCGGGTGGTTTCACCCGGCCCCGGACCATGACAACTTGGCAATAAACCTAATTCTGATTCTGATTCTGATGTTTGGAAAGCTTCGATGGAAGCTTTGCAGTTGTGAGCACAGTTTGTTTTCTTATTTACAGTTGTGAGCGCAGATTATTTTCCTCTTTAGGCCTAGATAATAGGTCTGTAGAATGTTAAAGTGTGTGAAACTATAGTTAAGTGCTTTTCAAAGCATAAAATGAATTTAATTTGATTGATTCTTCCATCAAGTTTATACTGTTTATGTTGAGTGTTTAAGCGCATGTAGTCCAGTATAGTGGAGATGTCTGTAACTTTCTGAAAGAATCATATTTTTGAAAAAAAAGTGATTTTTTTTTTTTCATGCTCTAAGAGGAGAAAAAACACATTTTAAAAAATGTTGGACTCAAGCTTTCATAATTCATGCATCAGAGGTTTCAACTTTAAAAATCTAAAGCTTGTCCTGTTAGAATAATGGTACAGAAATAACAACCAGAATGGCTTATAAGACAACATTTATTTAATATCAGCAAGTCAAGGTTGCTATAGACATTTGAATAATTTTCCCAAAAAATAAAAATACTAATCTAAAAGCAAAAGAGCAAAAAAAAAAAAAAAACTTCTCACCCTCTCAGTTGAACGTATCCTTTGAAATACAGGCCTCGATGAAGTAATACCTCAGTGACATTGTTTAAGCTTGCGCAACACACACAAAAGTCTTTCTTTCGCCACATTAAACGGACGCACCTTCAGTATTTGAGGACTGGATGCCCACCAAGTGGATGGAGTAAGACGCCTTCTTCTTAGCCTTTGGGACAGGAAACATTTGGTGTTTCAGTGTTTGCCAGCTGTAGCACTCCTGCAGCGGACAGCACTGTGGCTGTCCCACCTGATCCCTTTCTACCTGAACCGTCTTCGCAGCCTGACGCTGACTTCTGCCTTGAGTCTGTACGTTTCCACAACTCAGTTTATTTTGACCTTTGATGGCCTATCATGCCAATTAGGTTGCTCTCTGTGTGATGCTGACTTGTGTTAAGTAATTGAATATTTTGCCCTACATATAACTATATATTTAAAGGGTGGCCGCATTGAATCCACACTGCGAGTGTGCACGTTAATCATGCATGATTTGAGTATATGATGCACACTTTCTCTTTCACAGGCCTATTATTGTCTCCAGTGAATGCTAAGTTAGTTATCGCCATAATACGACGTTATACAAGTTAAAACAGACAACAATAATTGCAAAAGGCCTACAATTCGAGAAATTAATTATGTGCGCTTTGCACAAGAATACTCCTAAACATAAAAAATAAAAACATTTAACCTTTCCTCTAACCTTAGACGATAGAGCTGCTCAGGTCCCAGACCAGTGAAGCAAAAATTAAGTTTTCCCCTCTTGTGCGTCCTCTCAAAAAATTCATTTCAAATCAATAAGAACTTTGACTGTGTCCATCTACTACTACTTAAAAATTGACTTCTCATTCTCTAAAGGAAGAAGCTGTTGCTGTGACATCCAGAACCAGACCTGATTGCAAGATCTGCAGCGGCTTTTGCCATCAGTGTCCGGGAACAGTGCCACTTGTCACAGGTAAATTTGTCTTGATGGGCAAATGCTTTACTATTAGTGTCATAATTGTGAATAATTCCTTTAAACAATATTTTTTTTAAATATATAAATTATTTATTTTAATATTTTAATCGAAAGTATGGGCCTGTGATCAATGATTATATTGGTGAAAAAATAATTCACATTTTAAATATGACCTTAAGAGGCAAAAGTTTTTACTGTGTACCACTCATTCAAAGTCTTAAGCATTTAGGCCTTTAGGCCCCCATGCCTCTGGAAATGAATTACTGATGTTTTATTATAGTTTAGGGAATATAGATCCAAAATTTAGGTTGAAGTTGGCTGCAATAAGACTCCTTGCTATTGCCAAGGCAAATGATATTTCTCAGTGGGGTATTGATGTTATACTAAAAAGAATCCTAGAAGATATGACACTTGTGTCACGTCTGGTGTCTCGTCATGTCATGATTACCCATTGTGTACACCTGGGGTTCCCTCCTCATGTGTTTAAATAGTCCTCGTTTCCCCTTGTCTTGTGCGAGTGCGTTTTCGTCTTTTTCGTCTTTTGTCCGTCGTCTCCCCCACGCCAGGTTTGTTTTGCCATAGTCTTTGTTTTCGTCATAGTTCTGCCATAGTCACAGTTTTGCCACAGTTTTGTCAATCGTTATTTTGTTACTTTGCCTCCGTCTTGTTTGCTCATTGCTTTGTTACTTTGATCACAGTTTTCCACAGCTTTGCTTTGTACTTTGTCTGGACTCTGGTTTTTGTTACAATAAACCTTGTTTCCCCTCATCTCCGCACCTGAGTCCTCCCTTCAAGAACCACCCACCTGACAACGGTGTTAGGATTGACACCCCAAATGGTGAAATTGAGTTGTTTGGTGCAGTGATGGCCATATGTGGAGACACACTTGCCTAACATGAGATTGCTGGATTTAAACAAGGTGTTGGTTTAGCTTATAGCAAATGTAGACATTTTGAATGCTCCTTTGAGGATATGCAAAGTATTTTTGAGGAAAATAGGTTTGCTGAAAGAACTTTGGAAAATCACATCAGGCAGTGTGTTGAAAAAGATAAAGCAAGCACAGAAACATTGAAAGCATCCCTCAAAACCACTTATGGGATTAACAGAAGAAGCAGACTAGTTGATGTTCCGGCATTTGATCTGATCAAACAAACGCCACAGGATATAATGCATGTCATTTTTGAAGGTGTTGCACCAGTGGAAATAAAGCTTGTATTAAAAAACCTGAGTCTGCCAGGACAGATAGAATTAGATTAAATTAATTCAGCTACTCTAAATTTTCCTTACTCACCTCTCGACATACGAGATAAGCCATGTCCTATTAGTGTCAGTGCTTTAGCTGCTAATGACAATAAATTAAAGCAGTCATGTGGACAAATGTTGATACTTTTAAAAATCCTACCTTTTCTTTTCTCAAATTAATTGAGATAGTTCAGATTGTCCTTGCTCCTGTTATTTCTTTAGAAACTGTATTACGACTCAGACACATGATTGAGCAACATCTGCATCATTTCAAAGAACTGTTCTCTGAAGCCAATGTAATACCCAAGCAGCATTATATGTTACATCTACCAATAGGCCATAGGCTGAAGCTCAAAATGTGGCTAGAAATAGGATTTCGCTCCACTATCCTGGGGACTACTTTTCGATAGCACTTTTCCAATCTTGAATATGTACTGGAGCTGGGAAAAAAAGTTCTCCATGGGATTCCTGCCAGTATTTGAGAAAATGGATGCCAAAGGTGGCAGTTTACCCAAAAAAGTGACGATTTTGGGTCTTCTACCATTTTCAAACCCTTGTAACTTTTTTATTATTAAGCCGATCGTACTCAAATTTTTCATTCCCACAGACATTCATACTTACTCTGAGCTTCTAAAGTGGCAATGTTCTGCGTGCTTTAAGTACGGAGTTATTGTAAATGAAAACATACACTTTTGAACAACTTCACAATCTCCCAAAATGTATCTTTAATGCACATGAAAATTGCAATTCTTTGAATTTTCAATTGAAAAATTCTAATAGCAAGATATCCCTTTGTGTCTGGTTAACTAATAACTATGAAAAGTGGTGTGAATTTTATCACCTAGCAAACCAGTTACAATATAGGCCATAGGCTGAAGCTCAAAATGTGGCTAGAAATAGGATTTCGCTACACTAACCTGGGGACTACTTTTGATAGCACTTTTCCAATCTTAAATTTGTACTCAAGCTGGGAAAAAAAGTTCTCCATGGGATTCCTGCCAGTATTTGAGAAAATGGATGCCAAAGGTGGCAGTTTACCAAAAAAAGTGACGATTTTGGGTCTTCTACCATTTTCAAACCCTTGTAACTTTTTTATTATTAATGCGATTGTACTCAAATTTTTCATTCCCACAGACATTCATACTTACTCTGAGCTTCTAAAGCGGCAATGTTCTGCGTGCTTTAAGTAAGGAGTTATTCTAAATGAAAACATACACTTTTTAACAATTTCACAATTTCCCAAAATATATATTTATTGCACATGAAAACTGCAATTCTTTGAATTTTAAATTGAAAAACTATAATAGAAAGATATCCCTTTGTGTCTGGTTAATTAATAACTATTTAAAGTGGTGTGAATTTTATCACCTAGCAGACCAGTTACAATATTGGAAGCAAAATTTTCGGAAATAACAATAAAAACTAGAAGAATCTTCAAGTAAATTGATACTGTTTATTCAATGGATCTGATATCAACTTAAGCAATCATGGAATTAATGAACAAATAACAAAAATAATAGTAACAACCCCCCCACCACCACCACCACTACTCCATCCCCACACCAACAAGAGTTACTTCTTCTGTTTGTTGCAACATTTATGAATATTTACAGAGAGAATTAATCATCTTCAGAAAAACTGAGAGAGAATAAGAGCCTACATATAATTTTTCAATTACTTTTGAACAATTCTACCAAGCACTAAGCATGCCAAAGTTGATATCTCCCAAATTTTATACATGTACATATATAATTATAAAGACCGATTCTAACCATTTATAAAACTATTGACAAATGGCAATAGCAATGACAACATGATTTTGAAAAAGGGGAACATTTTCAGATGCCTCATAACAATAGGAAGAATAATAATCATAATTATTGATTATTTATAAGAACAATGGAAAGTATTAATATCACAACATTAAAAAATGAACTCTTATTTATAAGCTACAAGATTGTTTTTTTCACATTTACTGCAAAATTCAGTTTACTATGGACAAATATTCAAATTGGTTTTCAGAAATGAAATGGTTTCAATCAGCTAACCCGAGGGTTGTGAATTCACTCCTCTGAGGCAAGACATAATATGGAAATGTACAGGGAATTAAAGAAGGCACAAAGACATTTCTGTTTTTAAACAATTACTTTTGTTGGACCCAGCAAGCCTTGAGATGTTAAACTTTTTAGGATAACTTCGGGTTGTTACGACTTGAGAATTACAATAGAAAACACAAAGAAACTATGAATCATCAAAATCATAGGAGTGATAGGAGTCTCCTCCTATCACTTCCTGCAGGTGTTCCTAGAGCTGTGGAGTCTGGATCTGTGATTGGGAGTTTCCTGCTGCTCCGTGTTCCTGCTCTGCTACTACTCTGCATAGTGTTATTTCTGTCATAACTCCTATCATTATCATTACTTCAGCTGCTTTAACCAAACTCCCTAGCAAATAGAGAGTTAAAGTTCAATCATAAACCAGCTGCCAACAAATAATATCAAATACATTTTCTCTGTTTTACCAGACTGAACTGGTAGTTGGGTGACAAATTTAAAATCTAACCATTATTTGACTAATCAATTAATTGCCTATCATCACTTCAAGTTCATAATAATGCCTTTTATTATTATTGAGGCCCTACACATAGCCTTCATACACCTACTTCATAATGAAGGCTAGGGCTGGCACCAATTACACATGCATTTTTTTTTTATCAACAAATGTATTACTTTTGCTTTTGATTATAAGCCACAAACAAAGATGCTGTCTGCAAATTATCTAATCACCAGTATTTATAGTTTCTGCTTGGACCAATTTACCTTTCTTTGTCTTGTGTCCCTCGGCCAACGTGCGGTCAATTCCGTCAATACACTTACGGGCACATACGACCAGCTTCTTCCACGAACAACTGTTAGTGGCTGTGTCCGTTCTTTGTCTACCGATTATATGTGTGTGATGCATATATAATCCTCATTTTTCTTGCGTTTTTTGTCTGATCAACGGGAACGCGCTGCTCCATGGGAGCAGCCATGTTTTTTGTTGTTCTTCTGTTCTCGCCTCTGAATGGGAGAGCGCACCTGAAGGACGCGCTCTGATTGGCTAACGGCTAGGCGGCTTGATTCGAGCGTACTGTACCGGTGTGATCAGGCTACCGATATAGTTACATTTTTAAGTAATTATTGTAAAAATACTGGCGCAAAGCGATTGGAGAACTTTTGGTTATGAGCTCAAAATGCACTAAGGATTTTTTTGCAGGTGTCATTTAATAGTCCCTAAATAGGTGTAGCGAACTTGAACGATACAGGCTTCAGCCTATGGCCTACAAGCCAAATCATATCTCTTGGTCCATTAATTAGAAGTATGTGTATGCAATTTGAAGCTAAGCACAGTTATTTTAAGCAGTGGGCTTCTAAGTTCAATTTAAAAAATGTCTGTAAATCACTTGCAGTTCCTTGAATGCATTGAGCATCCATTGAGCATCCAATTTTTGCTAGTGAAAGAGAATTGGGGCCTGTCTCAGCTGTCAAAAATATTGATTATGTTAAGAGAAAAGTTAAAGATTTTTTAGGTGTAGAGGTGTCTCAGCGAAATGGTACATTCTCAATGGCAATAAGTACATTAGTGGGAGATCTATGATTATTGTGGATGTTATGGTGCTTTCCCAGTGTTCGGACTGATAAAAGATATCTTTGTGATTGATTCCTCTTATGTTGCTTTTGAGTACCAGCGTTATGAGACACTGAATTTGAGTCCAGAACTGCTGGCATATAAGGTGGCAGTTCCCAATGTTGCCCAGGTGTAACGCTAATTGAGGCTAGGCGCCTGACTACGGCCAAATTAAACTAGTATGACAATCAGAAAGGTTCGACTGAGGAGCCCGTGTGTGAATAAACACAATCCAACAAAAAGTACAATTGAGTTATTGTATTTTAATGTTACTTTTGTTTAATATATATATATTTAGGAAGGTATTGAATAATAATAATAAGATTTTCTTATAACCGTAAACAATAACCACAACAAAAACAACAATAACAAACAAACAATTGAACCCTTATGAGACAAGTCCGGGTTTTTCTCTTTTCTTTTTTCCTTTTAAGGTGACTAATGCTTCACCAACAATAGTCCGAGGGGTGTTAGTCCATGATCCGAAAGAAAGTAAAAATGAGAGAATTAAAGGTCCAGGGGGGGAGGAGAAAAAAAAAAGTCGGTTCCAGTAAATCCTACCGCACGGCTGCGGTGATCCAGTGGTAGCTCGCCATCCTGACTTGAACCCGTGGGGAAAAAACCTGACCGTCAAGTGGTGGTCACAACGCAATCAAAGCAATCCTTCGGCTGCTTTAATTTGAGTCAACGTCGCAATATAATTCGGCGATTTGGTGAAACGCCAACGGAAACAGCTAGCCACAGCCACAGCAGCAACAGCAATGGAGATCAGAGCTCACCCTTGACCCGGAACTTAAAGGGTGGCTTCCCGTTTGACCCGCCAAAATAAAATATGAATAATTATTTTATGCAGGTTACACAGGCTACATAATTTGTGCATGAACTCATTGACTATATTTCCTGTTTTTCAGTTAGTTTCAAGGAACAATGCCAATAAGATATAGACTTTGTGATATTATTGCCCGCAGAAGTAGACATTAAAATGTAGGAATGATGAGGGATGCATTGATGTATTGGGTGATCAAGTTTGCTTGTTTCCAGTTTTGTGTTTCCTGTGCCTGTTTTGTTAACAAACATTGGTTATCAAACAATTCCATGGACTGTATGGTGAGTTGTGGTGAAGGCTCTATAATTTATCCTGACATTGTCTGAACATACTTGAAGTCAGCAATAATAAACTCTTTTTCTTTCAGATGCCTTTTGTGTGACTCTTGAATCAAGAACTTGAGATTGTTACTAAATCTTAAAACAAGCTTTATTTTCATGAGAATTTGGGGGACAGATGTAAAAGATCTTATTTTAATAGTTATTTACCTCATTTTAAGATTTAATGCCTATTTGAGACAAAAAAGATAAGGTTGTGCTTGATTTAAGATTATAATGTAGAGTTGGACTCTTAAAATAAGAAATTCACTCTTAAAACAAGATAAATTATCTAACACTTCTAAATCTATTTTTTTTTTATCTTGATAAGAATAAAATAATTTGCAGTGTGAGTACTTTGTTCAACCTGGGTAAACAGAGGATGCTGTACATGCAGCTGAAAGTTCAATGGCATTTCATACTGTGAAACACCACAACGGCTACAGGTCCACAGATTACACCAGTACCTTGCTAAAAAAAAGCATTTTTAGACTCTGATATTGCTAAATGCATATTGTTGAGCAACCAAAAACTGCTGGGAAAGCTCAGAATCACAGCAAAATATGTATGGGAGGACAATGAGGATGAGGGAAAAAAGCAGAATGTAGAAGAAAGCAGGAAGTAGAAGAAAAAAACAGGAGGAAAAAAAGCAAGATGAATAAAACAACTGTTAAAAGTATAGATCATTTTTGTTTGTTGAGTTTGTATCGTTGTCATTTCTTATTTTAAGAGGGGGTTAAAAGGTAATTTGTTGAAGTTGTATTTTCTAACACATAAAAGGTCTTATTTAGAACATTTTTTATTTTATTTATGAGTAAAGGAAGGTTATAATTTTGTTACTGGTTGTTACAGATTTTGTTTTACTACCCAAGTCCTTTTTTGTACCATTGAGGTATAGTAAAGTATGTTCATGAACATCTGAGAAGCCTGTCTGAATCGTCTCGAGGCTGGGCAAAGTGTCCTCCTTTCTGGAAATCAAAATATGGTCACCCTAGGCTAGGCTCTCATTTGGTAGCTGTTAGCCAACCAGAGTCAAGCACATTAGCATGTTGAATATTCATGAGTACTGGCGCAAATCCAGCAGGCGTTCTATAACATGTTAGAATGGCTTGAAACAAGGTAACCGAGGCATTTTCTCCACAAAAAATGTTACAGAGTCCATTCTAGAACTTCAGACATAATCACAAAAGTAATGAAATACGTGTGGCATGGCACCTTGGTAGGTTCAGTCCATGGTTTTAATCTCAGCTTTTAGAATGACAAATCAGACACAATTAGGCTTAATTAGTTTTTAAAAAAATAGTTAAAATGACAGAGAATTGGAAACCACATTCAAAGCAACAAGTCTAAAATCTAAAATCAATTTTCAAGTTCTTAAAACTTTCAGATTTATTATTCTTTATGTTTAGAGTGAAATGTGTTTTTTTAAATCATATTTTTTAAACCTGGGCAAGTAAATAAAGATGCTTTTACAGTAATGGTCAGACAACACTACACACAGTAGAAAGTAGATTTAATAATAATAATATTAATGAAACATTTAATGATTTGAAAATGACACATATAGTATTTTATATTCTCATCTTTCATTGAAAAAAGTCTGTGCTTTGATTACACCAAAGTCTAAGTGCACTGTTTTTAGAGAACATTGTAGTTTAAAATTTCTGCTGTCTGGAAGCAGCTGTGACTCCTGTTCATTATTCAGAGCATCAAACACACTCACTACACATTTAAACTGTAAAACGTCTCATTAACTCAAATGAAAAAAGCTTATTAACAACTTAACCTTAATTTAGTGACATATATTTACATTTTGGGGTTAGTTTGAATGACAGAGATCACAGAAAAGCGTCTGTGCCGACAGCAGAGATGCAGCATCAGCACCGGTCGGATGGTCTGGTCCCTGAGACCATAGACCAGGGAGCTCAGACATTTGGGGAGGATGATGAGACAAATGTAGAGAAAAACCTGGATGTTTATGGCCAGAACCCGTTCCAGGTGAGGGGTCACAGCGATGAGCAGCGTGCCGTGGATCAGCGAGGACATGCTGAGGCCCAGCTGCAGCAGATGCAGCAGCAGGGTTCTGCCAGCCTTCTTCGCTGAACCTCTGTCGGAGGAGGCCGACCTGGCCGCCACGCTGATACCGATGTAGCAGAACGAGACGGCGGCGGCTGCCGATGCAAACAGAAAGTAGGTGGACGCTTTGTCATACAGGTCGGCGCTCTCATTCAGAAACACGCTGCTCCTGCCGCAGTAGTCTGACATCTGCATGGACTGCACGTCTGCAAAGTGCATGTTCAGCATCAGAACCAGCTGGATCAGGCAGTTCACAGACCCAAAGCCCCAGAGCACACAGACGGCCACGCTGGTGTTCCTCAGGGTGATGACGGCGGCGTGCCTGAGCGGGTGGCACACCGCCACATATCTCTCAATGCACATGAGCATCAGCGTGAGGAAGGAGACGCCGTGGGGGAGGCTGTAGAGGGCTGAAAGGGTGGCGCACAGCGGGTACAGCATCTTCAGTCCACAGGCTGACAGCAGGAACATGGACTGGTTGTGAGCCAGCTGCACAGTGTCTGCCAACAGCAGGTTAGACAGCAGAACATAACGGGAGGTCTCTGTGAACACCGGTTTGCTCCTCAGAGTGAACAACATGGTTCCGTTGATGAGGAGGAACGCACAGCAGGGCAGCGTTGTCACAACGGACAGCAGCACGATCCCGAGCAGGCCCTGGAGCTGGACGCCAGCCGTGCTGTTGGTCAGAGGTCGATTGGTGTCTGACATCTTAGACAGACATTAAGAGCTGAGAGCAGGAGAATAACTTCATCATCAGAAATGTTAGCAGGAGCAGCAGCAGATAAGGTGACCTGTCAGACCCACAAACAGCCCCGCTGGCTGGGCCAGAGCTGCCGTGCTTCTCTGAGCTGCCACAGCATTTATGCGCTCCGCCCTCACACCTCCCATCCCAACCCTACAGAGAAACCAGGCATTCAGCATCGGAGGGGGGGGGGGATTCTATGGTATCACACCACTGTGTTTGTGTGAATGGAAGCAGCAAAGGCAACATTATAAAAACCAAAAATATAATAATTTCATGCAATGCTCAAATAGCTATATGCAGTTAGCCTAGTTAGCTTAGCCTTGTTGCTAACCCAGAGGTTTACATTTGCACCTGACCTCAGTCGTTCCTTTTGGCATTATTTTTGTTTCTCTTGGGTACAAAGAATAACCTCAAACAATAAAGATTTAGATGTTTATTTCTGTTTTTGCATTTAGACGCTTTTATCTAGAGTGACCGAAAATGCAGACACAACATCACATTTGGCATCAGGCTAACAACAAGCTACACAGTCAGACTCTGTTAGAGGCCAGAAAGTAGTCAGAAAGTACAGAAAATGTGGTAGAGGTCTTAGACTTTCTTTATTCCTTTATCTTCCACAGGAGGTGAGATAGGCCTTTACTCTTACAATGTTTAAATCCAGGCTGAAAACATGTATTTAGCTGTGCATATGAAAACACTTTTTTATCTAATAAATTTATTTTGTTGATTTATTTTCTTTCTTTGTTTTCTTCTTTTAAACTATTTGTAAAGCACTTGTAATAGTCTTGTACATGAAATGTGCTGTGAAATAAACCGTCCTTGCCTTTATGGTCATTGTACAATCACATGTATCTTGGCAACTGGGTGCAACTAGGCCTGTATGTAGGATTGGTTATAAATAATCTGTGGATACCTAAACTATATAATTATAAAAATAAAAGTGCTGAATAGTTTTATTTAGTCTAAAAGATATATGGAGTTGGGATCTGAATATAAACAATGTGAGTTATAAAAGAGACAGTGTGGTAGCAGCAGAGAATGAGACTAAGTTTGAAATAAAAAATCTGGAGTGCTGCAAGTGGATGGTTTATGTTTCATCACTTTCTGTCTACAAGAATCAGAATAAGGAAAGAAAACATGTCATTTTACAGTTTCCCCCTGCCTTTTCCCTCTCTACACTTAAAAAACATTAATCCCTGTCGTGGTGCATCAGGCTTTTGATGCTATTTTGCCGCCACCTGTTCTGTCCATGTGTTTTCTACATGGTCCCAGTGAGGCTGAAGGTCTGCTTTCCCCAACTGTTCTAAAATGTAATAATCACTAGATCATGAAGAAATTAAGTGGATTAACTAGGTTTTCTTACTTTACTGGAACATGAATGTATTTTTGATCTGTATCTGTTTTGGACACAAACAGCACGGTGGTGTGGTGGTTAGCACCATCGCCTCACAGCAAGAGGGTCCTGGGTTCGGGTCCCTGAGGGAACCAGGACCTTTCTGTGTGGGGTTTGCATGTTTTCCCTGAGTCTGCATGGGTTCTCTCCCACTGTCCAAAAACCTGAATGTTAGGTTGATTGGACATTCTAAACTGCCCATAGGAGTGAGTGTGGTGGTTGTTTGTCCTTGTCTGTCTCTGTGTTGCCCTGCAATAGACAGGCGGACTGTCCATGGTGGACCCCGCCTCTCACCCCATTAGGGAATAAGTGGTTACGATAATGGATGGATGGACTTAAAGCTGGTTTGCCGCTCTCTTGTTTTGTCCATCGATTTTCGTAAACCCTTATTCTCTAATGGGGTCGCGGGGGAACTGGAGAAGCCACGCAGACATAGGGAGAACATACAAACTCCAAACAGAAAGGTCCTGGTTCCCATGGGTAATTGAACCCAGAACCCTCTTGCTATAAGGTAATGGTGCCAACCACACCACTTTACCACTCTCTCTTGTTTTGTCCACAGCGTAAATAATGTGCAGGAGATTCTCCACTTAAACAGCTTATTTTTGGCCTGCGTAGTCATTACCCAGCCTCCAGTTTGACAACATGGAGCTGCATTGTTCCATTAAATTGAAAAATTTAGAGAAAAAAGTCATAAGTGAAAGTTGAGAAAGTTAGAAGGGTCCTGAAGGCTCCAAAGATGCGCGTTGTTGTTGTTCTCTGAGAAGATTCCACTCAGCTGAGCATTTCCCCTGAGGCCTCATTTAGATGCATTAATATTCAACACATTTTCATTACTGCTCCCAGTAAACACTGACCCCACTGATCCATCCCGGTGATGAGTCAGCGTGAAAGTTGTATTTCTGGGGCTCAAAGTTCAGCTTTACCGTCTAAACTTAAAAATAAACTTTTGTTTGGCTCGTCACCATGTTACAGATCGGTTTATGACCATTCTTTTCTGACCCTTTCTTAATAAGGTTGAAACAAAATGAGAAGGTGGCTTTTTAAACACTTTTTTGGTATTTGCTAGTTAGTATTTATTAAATTTGTCCCCCCTTTATTTTTTTAATCACATCTCTTAAGAGGCACCACCTTTATCCCATTCAGTTTGCATCAAATCAAAAGTACCAGGTTTTGGGTTTTCTGTTCACCTTGGTAAAACTAATGGCTGTAATGGAAATACTGTTTTTTAGCCCTCTGAGGTGTTATAGGACTCAGAGCTCAGACACTTGAGGGCTCATTTAAATGCATTAAGCATTCAGTCTTTGTAAATATTGACTGCTTGTGTTCACAGTTTGTCCCAACGTTTCATCAGAAAACAACTTCAGAATAAAACTGCTGATTGTACTAAAAATTCTAAACTCTGATAAATGTATCATTATTTTTTATGAAGATATTCAATGACTGAATGCATTTTAAAGCAGTTAGATAGAATTTCAAATAAAGTTTCTGTTGTGTCTGAACAAGCAAAGACACCTGAGTCTTGAACGGCTTAAGCTAAGTTTGGGTTTTATCTTAACCCTGGTCAACGTCTGTAAGTCTAAAGTCGGTTCAAAGTTCTCAGGATGGGACCCCTGAAATGAGCTGCTTTTGAAATAGTCACCTTTGTGCAGTGAATATGCTGTTAAAATCCAGCTGAGTTTTTGCTGTCTCACTGGATCTGCCGGCCAAGGTGGGCCCAGGCCGGGATCTGATCCAGCTCTGATCCGACCCCAGGTGTGCCCGGGCCGGGATCTGATCTGGCTCTGATCAAGCCCCAGTTGGGCCTGATCCATGCCAGACTCTGATCCGGCTCTGATCTGACCCCAGACTTAGCTCTGATTGGATATTTTTTGTATTTTATTTCCAAATGGAATCTGAATTAAATGTTTAGGCTTCACAAGTTTCACACTTGAGTGAAAAACCAGCAGAAAGGTGCTGATTTAATCTGTTGAATTCAGCTTAATTCAGACATAAAAAGTTAAAGGCCACTTTCAATGTTTCACTCAAAGTGAGCAAAGGTGTTCTTTTGTGTTTTTCTGTTGATTTTCAGGTTCACATTCAGGAAACTGGCTGTTTAGGGTTTGTGTAGCATTTGTGTGTTTCATACAACAAAAGCTGGAACACAAACTGAACGTTTTCCACATTAATGCAGGCAGAAAATGGCTTTTCACAGAGATTCAGTGTTTTGAATGATGATGAAACCTCCTCATTAACTGTCACCCAAACACCACCAACAAGGATTCAGAAGCCTTTTCAGAACAAACAAGCCGGAGCTGTTTGTCTCCACTGAGGTTCTGGTGCTATGTGACCCACTATGGCCTCTAATAGAGACTGATGGGAGCATCTAATCCTCCAAATGTCTACCTGAAACATCCATCAGTAAGATTCTGAATATTTAATGGAGCTAAATGAAGTCTCAGGAGACTCGGTCATGTGTGGGCTTCCTCTCTGGGACACGTCCACAGCAACAAAAACACACCTATGAGAAGTTAGCACGATCTCAACTTTCATGTGTTCTGAGTATCTGTCATAGCAAAGAAAAAGTAAAGCCATCAGTAGAAGAAGAAGAAAAAGCTGACACCCGTCCACATGCACAGGATTTTTTAAAGGGGAAAGAAAGTTAAAGACAATCATCCCTATCCATCCATTATCGTTACCGCTTGTTCCCTAATGGGGTCGCAGGGAGAACTTGAGGCGATCCCAGTGGTCAATGGGTGAGAGGCGGGGTACACCCTGGACAGTCCGCCAGTCCATCGCAGGGCCACACACAAGACATACTGGGACAAACAACCACGCACACTCATATAGTTAAAAACAATCAGATGCACTGAAAGGCTGAGCAGAAAATAACTACATATTCACCATGTTTTCTTCCTCAGATGTTCAATTCAGTTCAAAAAGCTTTATTCATCCTGAGGGACAATGCCAGGTGAAAATGAATAAATTGAACTAAAGTAGTGAACAGTTGTTTAAAGTGACCAGTGATTAATTATAGCAGCTTCATTAATTACAACAAATAAGTAATACACAGATAAACTAGAAATGATGAGTGATATATTGATAAAGTGAAGAAGAAGAGCGATCAGCTTTTAACGTCGGGGAATATTCCAGCAAAGTTCCATCTCATAACCTGCTTAGTGTGTTCCCTCTTCCAGCAAAATGCTAAAAATCAAAAGCCATGGAAAATAAATGGAAAGGTTAAATAATACATTTACCTTTGTTTTGATTAAAAACACTAACATCTACCCTTAAAGGTTTTATATGTACATGCGCCCCCCCCCCTTCCCCCAATTGTTCTAAAATGAAATGACCACTAGATCATGAAGAGATTCAGTGGATCAACCAGGTTTTCTTATTTTACTGGAACATTAATGCATTTTTTTATCTGTATCAATGGAAATAGAAAAAGTGTCTTCTTTCTGATTAAGAAGAAAGTAAGGCTCAGAAATAGATTTTCCTGTTTCAAACCACTATGGATTACAAATTAACAAATCTATAACCCTGGTTTGCAGCTTTCTTGTTTTGTCCGAAATGTAAACAATGCGCTGTAGATTCTCCACTTAAACAGCTTATTTTTGGCCTGCGTGGTCATTATCCAGCCTCCATGTTTGACAACATGGAGCTGCATTGTTCCATTAACTTGAAAAATTTAGAGAAAAAAGTCATAAGTGAAAGTTCTGAGAGTTAGATGAGTCCTGAAGTCTCTAAAGATGCGTGTTGTTGTTGTTCTCTGAGAGGATTCCTCTCAGCTGAGCATTTCTCCTGAGGCCTCATTTAGATGCATTAATATTCAACACATTTTCATTACTGCTCCCAGTAAACACTGACCCCACTGATCCATCCTGGTGATGAGTCGGGGTGAAAGGTGCATTTCTGAGGCTCAAAGTTCAGCTTTACCGTCTAAACTTAGAAATAAACTTTTCTTTGGCTTGTCAGCATGTTACAGATTGGTTTATGATGTTTGATTTTTACCACCATTCTTTTTTTACCCTTTCTTAATAAGGTTGAAACAAAATGAAAAGGTGGCTTTTTAAACACTTTTTTGGTATATACTAGTTAGTATTTATTACATTTGTCCCCCTTTTATTTTTTTAATCACATCACCAGCTTTTTAAAGTTTTCCCATCCAGTTTGCATCGAATCAAAAGAACCAGGTTTTGGGTTTTCTGCTCAACTGATTATTGTTAGGGGTGTAGATTAGACAGTAGAAGTTTCTTTCTGAGCCGCTTTTGAAATATTCACCTTTGTGCAGTTATAGAGAAAATCCAGCTAAATTCTGCCGGTCAAGGTGGGCCCAGGCCGGGATCTGATTTGGCTGTGATCAAGTCCCAGGTGGGCCTGATCCAGACCAGGCTGTGATCCGGTTCTGGTCCGACGCCAGACTGGGCTCTAATTGGATTTTTTTATTTTAAATAAAATCTGAATTAAATATTTAGGCTTCACAAACTGGAGTGAAAAACTCTACAGAAAGGTGTTGATTTAATCAATTGAATTCAGTTTAATGCAGCCATAAAAAAGTTAAAGGCAACTTTCAATGTTTATGTTTATGTTTATGTAAAAGCGTCTGCTAACGCTTTTATCCAAAGCGATTTACAAAGTAGACACAATTTTACAGTTTTCATCAGTATGACAATAAGTTCTCTAGAGGAAAATCCCTGGTCAGAATCAGTGGTGACAGGAAGAGAGAGAGAAGGAGTGCAGAAAGAGATTTAGAGGGGTACAGAGGTATGGGTAAGAGTCAGGACCAGAGATGCTCTTTGGACAGGTGGGTTTTTAAGAGTTTCCTAAAGATAGAAAGGGACGCTGTTGTTCTTGTAGCGCTTGGTAGGTCATTCCATCATCTTGGAACAACACTTGCAAACAGTCTGGACTGTCTTAAGCGTGGTGTGGGCACTTCTAGACCACAATCCATTGATGACTGGAGTGACCAAGTTTTGACATAAGCCTTTGCAAGAGGGTTTTCCACATTAATGCAGGCAGAAAATGTTTTTTGACACAGATTGAGCGTGCTGAATGATGATGAAACATCCTCATTAACTGTCACCCAAACAGCACCAACAAGGGCTCAGAGGCCTTTTCAGGACAAACAATCCAGAGCTGTTTGTCTCCACTGAGGTTCTGGTGCTATGTGACCCACTATGTCCTCTAATAGAGACTGATGGGAGCATCTAATCCTCCAAATGTTTACTGGAAACATCCATCAGTAAGATTCTGAATATTTAATGGAGCTAAATGAAGTCTCAGGAGACTTGGTCATGTGTGGGTTTCCTCTCTGGGACACGTCTACAGGAACAAAAACACACCTATGAGAAGTTAGCACGATCTCAACTTTCATGTGTTCTTGTGTTCTGAGTATCTGTGATAACAAAGAAGAAATTAAAGCCATCAGTAGAAGAAGAAGAAAAAGATGACATCCGTCCACATGCACAGTATTTTTTAAAGGGGAAGAAAAGTTAAAGACATTCAGGTCCACTGAAAGGCTGAGCAGAAAATAAATACATATTCGCCATGTTTTCTTTCTCAGTGTCAGGATGGGTGGTTTGTTTTTTGTTTTGGAAGCTTGCCGCTTCCCACTTCCTCCACCAGATGCCGCCTAGGAGCAGAGCCCCTGGAGAAGCGTGCGGTCGAACCCTGGGACACACCTGCGGCGCATTTGCTGACGGAGGCTGGGAATATTTAAGAAGCGGCGAACTGACACTTCCTTGCCTGAGTGTTTGTTTACCTTGGTAACAAATCGTTCCCGAGTAAGGCCTTCAGTGTTTTCTCACGAAATAATCGCCTCCTGTGCCTGTTCCCTCTCGTCAGGTCTCCCTGGATTCCTCCGGAGTTTTCTCTGAAGAAAAGGTTCGGTGGATCGTTTGCTTCGGACCACGGTCAGCCGCCCACTCGCTCCCCACCCGGTCTGTCTTGCCTGTCCGCCCTCCAACGGTTCACTGCCTCTCCACGCCGCCCTGGTCCCCTCCGTTCAATAAACTTTATTAGTGCTTACAAACGCGTCTCCTGACTGTGTTCGTGCATGTGGGTCCGTAAACTGGAACCAAACATGACACTCAGATATTATTAAATTCAGTTCAATAAATGAATAGATATAACTAAAGTAGTGAGCAGTCTGGGTGGAACGGTGGTGTGATGGTTAGCACCATCGCCTCACAGCAAGAAGGTTCTGGGTTTGTGTACTGGGTCCCCAGTACCTTTAGCATGTTCACCCTGTGTCTGTGTAGGTTCTACAGCTTCCTCCCACTGTCCAAAAACCTGCATGTTAGGTTGATTGGACATTCCAAATTTGTCGGGGTGGCCCTGCAATGGACTGGCGGACTGTCCAAGGTGTACTCTGCCTCTTGCCCATTGACCACTGGGATAGGCTCCAGTTCTCCCCGCGACCCCATTAGGGAATAAGCATTGACGATAATGGATGGATCGTGAGCAGTGATTAATTATAGCAGATTCATTAAAATACAACAGATAAGTAATACACAGAGAAATACAAAATTCTACGTGATAAAGTGTCCGGCCTTTAACGTTCTAACAAAGCTCCATTTAATAACCTGTTTGGTTTGTTTCCTCTTTCAGCAAAATGCTAAAAATCCTTTGACAATAAATTGACCAGTTAATTGATATGTTTACTTAAATAAAAACTAACATTTTCCATATGTTTTATTTTTGTGAAGGCCACACTCTGAATTCAGCTATAGCTCTTTAACGAAAAAAGTTTAAACTCTAATAAATGTATCATTATTTTTTATAAAGATTTTCAATGACTTAATGCATTTTAAAGACTGTCTCCATCAGTTAGACACCTGAGTCTTGAACGGTTTCAACAAAGTCTGGCTCTGATCAAAGTCTGTAAGTCCAAAGTCGGTTCTGAGTTTTCAGGATGCGACCCCTGACATGAAGATTGACTATTGTTGGGGCACAGTAAAAGACAGTAGAAGTGGCTCTCTGAGCTGTTTTTTAAAAATTCCCCTTTGTCCAGTAAATAAACAAAGCCCGAAAATTCTTGTTCATATAAACTTTTTTTACAAGATGTATATTCTAATTGGGGTTTCTCTATTTTTTATTTGCGGGTCGTATGAGGATCTATTCTATATCTGCCGGAGAGTTTTTAAGCCCAACTCTTTCTTTTGTCCTATACTTGTCCAATTTCCTCAAATGTTTTAAGGACTCATTGCACAAGTTTTCAGCTAGCTCTATTTCCACTTTAAACTGCTGCTTGGCTGGGCTAGACACAAAACTGTCTCATTCCCTTGATTTAGAAACCCTTTTTCCCAGAAGGATTCAGTGGCAAAAGAAAACACAAAGTGGACTGAAAATTATTTTTAAAAAGCAAGCTCAGAGACAGTTGAATATTTTGCATGGGGTATATTGAGTGCAGCTCCAGGCTTTGGCCCTGCGGCCCTGAGGAGGAATCAGAAAATGGCTTCCTCAGTGGCCCAGTAACAGCTGGTTTGTGCATAGCAGGAGGAGGGATTTGAGCTTTGGTTGGAGATGAATCCAAACATGATAGGTTTGTGTTGAACATGCTGTTGTGACGCTGTGCTGACGTAAACTGGGTGTGAGGACTGAGCTCATCTTAATTTATGAGGGTGGATAAGCTGCTCTTCAGTCCTGCAGGGTGACCATCCTGCTGCATTTCTGCATGATCAGGAGGCTGATGTGTGCATATGTAAGCTGACCCTCATGACTGGAAGGCAGACAGCCGGACTTTTTGTAGGTTCATAGATGCGATCCTCTCTGAGATGTCGACCCCGACTGTGGTTAATGTGAGTGGGGCTGGGCAGTACCAGGGCCCCCTGGAGAAGGCCCTGTTCTCCACTCTGACCACGCTGCCCTGCTGCGTCTTCCTCTGCATCAATGGCACGATGCTGTTCACCCTGCGCAGCAAGCGCCTGTTCTGTGAGACCTGCCGATACGTCCTGCTCTTCAACCTGCTTCTAGCAGACACCGCTCAGATGGCCCTGAGCCAGTTGCTCTACCTTTTGGCTGTTTGCGGGCAGACGCTGTCCTATCCGGCCTGTGGGGCTCTGACCTCCCTGGCTAACCTCACCACTGTAATCTCCCCGCTCACGCTGGTGCTGATGGCCCTGGAGAGGTATGTGGCGGTTTGCTGGCCGCTGAGGCACCCTGCAATCGTCACCATGGGGAACACGGCTCAGGCTGTGCTGCTGGCCTGGGCCTTCAGCACGCTCAACATCCTCATCAGAGGACTCCTGCTGTTAGAGTTCCCTTTCCAGGACCTGCCAGATTTGCAAATGAGAGGATTTTGCTCCTACATGGCCATGCTGCTTGGTCCTGTCTCTGACCAGTATGACAAAGCTTTCACTAGCTTTTTGTTTGCCTCCTCTGGTCTGGCAGTAGTTTTTACCTATGTGGGTGTCATCATAGCCGCAAACTCGGCGTCCACAGACAAAGCAAAAGCCTGCAAAGCCCGCAACACGGTGCTGCTGCACCTTTTTCAGCTGGGCCTCAGTCTCTCCTCCACCATTTACAACCCGCTGCTCGGAGCTCTCGCTAGGGTCCTACCCAGACTAGTGTTCATGCGCATCCAGAATGTTTTATATGTCTGTATTTTCATCTTCCCTAGATGTCTGAGCTCTCTCATTTATGGCATCCGAGATAAGAGCATCAGGCCCGTCCTCCTGTACAATCTGTGCTGCCACCTAAAACTCTCCCATAAACCAGCTGGTGTGGCTCCTGCTGCAGGATGAGGTGGAAATAACATGTTTTCTATGAGAAACCAACTGAAGTTAATTTTGTTTCCCCAATTTTGTTTCTGTCCGATTAGACTCACAGGCTATTGTAAGTTCTTAGCTCCTCTTGTTTTTGGGTTATTTGGGGTTGATTGTGCAGTTTTTAGTTTGTATATTAATGCACAGTTTGAAGATTGCTGACTCCTGTTTTCACTGCGGATCTTCTACTGATGATTATGATGATGATGATGATGATGATGATGATGATGATGATGATGATAATGATGATGATGATAGGTTCCATTATTACAGTAAATCCTGCATATGAAACCCCTTGTGGAGCATTCACTGAAATACATTGAAATTCACGAAACACTAATTCAGGTTTAGACAGTCCATTGTGTGTCTAAAATAAGTACAAAAGATATGCATGGATAAAAAAAACACAAACTCTAGTGAACATTTGATTAATTGATTGATTTATAGGTTAATAAGAAATATGCCTTCAAAAGCATCGCCGCACAGAATTTGTAACATCCACTCCTGACCCTAACCCGACCTGATCCTGGCTGATTTCTGATTGATCAGAGCATCTGACCTCACCGGCTGTGAAGTATTCTGAAACTCGATTGACTGACTGACTGTTTTAGATTCCAAAAGTCTGCTCATCTAAACATGTTTAGGTAGTTAATGAAGGATTAATCCAAAATGTTCCTTCAAGCTGAATTTGAATTCATAGTTGCATAAATGTGACCTTTGCACCTTTGCATAATATTATTTATTATGAAGGGACAAGATAGAAAATCCAAATGAAACATGAAAAAAAAAAATTTCTAAATAAAATACAGTATGGTTCTGGAGAGGAGGGTCTGTCAGATAGTCGAATCTCGGATTGAGGAGGAACAGTGTGGTTTTCGTCCTGGCCGTGGAACACTGGACCAGCTGTATACCCTTGGCGGGGTCCTGAAGGGTGCATGGGAGTTCTCTCAACCACTCCACATGTGTTTTGTGGACTTGGGGAAGGCGTTTGACCGTGTCCCTTGGTGTATCCTGTGGGGGATGCTCCTGGAGTATGGGCTAGCGGGCCCTTTGTTACGGCTCGTTCAGTCCCTGTACGACCGGAGTCAGAGTTTGGTTCGCATTGCCGGTAGTAAGTCGGATACGTTTCCGGTGGGAGTTGGACTCCGCCAAGGTTGCCCTATGTCTCTAGTTCTGCTCATAACTTTTATGGACAGGATTTCTAAGCCAGGCTGAGGTGTTGAGGCTGTACGTCTTGGGGGCCTTAGGAACGCATCTCTGCTTTTTGCAGATGATGTGGTCCTGTTGGTCACTGGAGCGATTCATAGCTGAGTGCGAAGTGGCTGGGATAAGGATCAGTGCCTCCAAGTCCACACTGTAATGCACAGATGACACACCTAATGTCAGGGTGAGAGACTAAATGTGAGAAAACAGAGATGAGCCTGGACACAGATTCAGTTCCCTCTCTAATATGATGCTCTCTTACCAAGGAAAAGCTGAGTATAGATGTGTTCATGTAGTAGATTTAGTACAAATAAAAATGAAAAGTAACTGAAAAAGCCTTCCAGGTGGACAAAAATGTAGGATAATCAGACGATCACATGAATTCAATTTAAGATCCACGTCAGAATCTGAAGTTTTGCTTTGAGTGAGCAGCTCCATCACAGCTGGATGTTTCCAGCAAAGCTCTTTGCTCTCAGGCTGCAGGTCTACTGGTGGTTCCTGACTTTTTAAAGCAGAATGGGATGCAGAGCCTTCAGGTATCAGGCCCTCCTCTGTGGAACCAGTCTGGGTTTTGGGAAGCAAACCCCTTTGAGCAGTGGTGGGCCGTCAGGGCCTGCAAGGCCTTCTCTGCTGGCCTAAGAAAATATCTGAATCACAGACTGATGTTAATTATATTTTGTCCATGGAAACTTATTAAATATCTCTAAATGGTCTGTCCGCTTCCTTTCATAGCTTTTCCCCTGGTTGTGCTGCTTCCAGACATGCATTTTCATATAAAAGCCTTTAATCCAATCACATTGCATCATTTGTTGCTAGGCAGGGTCAAAGTCAAAGATGTCTGCCTGGAGGCCTTCACAATCCGTTGTGCGGGCCCCCCTAACAGAAAATACATGTCAACATGTTAAACTGTTGCTTCAACCAATCAGATTTTAAGTTGGTGACACCAGGGCCTTCTAGCAAGCCTAAGGCAACGTCACCGTATTCACATCAGCTGATTGGATAGTCAGCTAGCGTACCAGCCAAAGCTAGCAAACTAACCGAAATATAGTTGTGTAACAACACAATGGCTGAAGGAGGAGAAGAAATTGATTTGGTGGCAGAGTTACTGTCTAGGCCATTTTCAAGACAGAGTAAAATTAAGTGTGTAAAAGTTTAGGATTTTTTTTGTTTATGTTGGTGTGTGTGTGTGTCACAGCTGTAGCTGCAGGTAGAAGACTTGTGCACCCCTGATCTTTAGACTGTATTTTAAGCCATCCGATATTTGGATCGGATCGGCCGCCGATATTTGCAAGATAAAGCATAACGGCCGGCTTGAGAAAATGCCGATCCAGACTCCCGATCCATTTCTTTTTAAAGCATCTCCTAACCCACAAGTCTGTGTCCTAACCATTAAGTGGACATAACAGTAAATCCCTGTTTAATAAGTGTCAGGGTTAAATCCAAAACATTATTAAAAACACAATGCAGGAGAAAACAGACTCAGAGACGTTACTCTTTAGACTTGCAAGGAGAGCAGCGGAGCCTTTACAATCTCCACCATACTCTGACCAGACTCCGCCGCCTCCTCTCTTTTTATTAAGGAATGTCCCCTACGTTACATGGACGTGCAGCCTCGAAGGGATGAGAACACACAGGCTGCACGCAGGTGTAGCTGAATATTACATTGTATCCAACATTATATCCAAGCTCCTTATCATGGTACAGTCAGGCGCTTCAACGGGTGGGAACCGAGGTTTATCATGGTACAGTCAGGCGCCTCAATGGGTGAGAACCGAGGATCTTGGCCTTCTCACACTTCTGTTCTCAGCTGCTGTTTTGCTGTAGACACTGCACCTGGTTATTCAAATCTGCTTACACAAGCACATTGGTTATTCATTCCCACACAATGGCAGTTCATAATGTTCTGATAATAAGAGGTTTAAAATGATAGACACGAAAAGAACATGGAGTACAGGCGTCCTCCATTTTATATGATAACATATGTACAGTGATTCCAACAATAGGAGCCTGACAACTAAGAAAGTAGGCTAAATAACTTTAAACTTTAATACATGTTCTGATAGGCAGGTATCAGTATCGTATCGGAATTGCAAAAAGCTGGATCGGGATATCCCTACTGTATTTCTACATAATAAGATGATTTCTATAACCATAAAATAGTTATTGAGGGGTGAATTTATTCAGACGGAGCACAACTGAAGGCCTAGGTGTGAAATGCACGGTTCGCCACTGCCTTTGAGACTGTCACAACAGTGTTATTTAGCTGGGTTTTTTTTGTCCTGTCTCCGTGTGGTCTCGTCATTTCCTGTTTTATTTTGATAAGTAACCCTCATCTCGTTTCAGGTCACTTGCACTTCCCGGTGTGTCATCGGTCTAATTCTCTTCCTGATCACCTATTGTGTTCACCTGGGGTTCCCTTTCCCTCATTAAATAGTCCGCGTTTCCCCTTGTCTTGTGCCAGTGTGTTCCGTCTTGTGACTTCACTGAGCTTTACCTTGTCCTCGAAACTAGCCTTGCCTTGCCCATTGTATATCCTCGTAAGAGTGATTTTGTTTTTGATTCCCCTTGTTCTTTTTTTTTAACTCAAGTGAGTATTATTTTGTAACTTTGTTTCATAGCCTTTTTCTTTCCTCGTCTACGAGTTATTTCGATTTGATACTACTCTTGTTGACCGATATTGTTTCGTACTTTGTTCCCACTCCTAGTGAGTGCGCCCTGAGTTTAATAAAACCCCTTTTTTTTTACCCGATCTCCGCATCTGAGTCCTGTCTGAGCTCCAGCCTTGTCAGAGACCAGGCTGCAGTTCCACTGATGGTTTTTGAGTTTTTAAAAGTTACCTGTAAATCCTTTAATTGCTACAAGTGTACATTTGTTGTGATTTGGGACCATTTGATAAAAATTAATTGAGTTTATCTATTTTTTGTATAATATTTTGGAAAGAAAAATAAAACAAAAACAACCCTCTAACGATTTGTTGTTTGTACAATACACTCAGAAAAATATAATAATTTCCATGAATTATTGCACTGTGCGAGTATCCCCAGGAGGAAGTGAAAAAATGGAAAAACTGATCAAATAAAAAAATGAACAAGTAAATTTCTGTCCTGCCTAATGACCCCAAAACATCTTTTGCCAGTGTCCTGCATTGCCATCAATCATCCCTTTTAATATAATTTGGATAGAAATAATTTGATGTAATAACGTACTATAAAGACTTTTAATATTTTGTCATTGTAATATTGTATTATAATAATCATATCACATGAAATATTATACTATATTTTATCATTACGTGTTTCATAATATTTCCCCGATGTCTGAGCTCTCTGGTCTATGGGCTGCGAGATCAGACCATCAGACCAGTCCTGGTGAATCATCTCTGCTGTCGGCAGAAAGTCAACATCAGTGGCTGATCGTTTGACTTTCTGCAGGTTTAGTCTTTCTGTTGTGGCTTCAAAATGAGCCGCTAACTCACAAAGTTTTTCTGCAGGTTTAATCTTTCTGTTGCAAATGAGAGGCTTTTGCTCCTACATGGCCATGCTGCTTGGCCATGTCTCTGACCAGTATGACAAAGCCTTCACTTGCTTTCTGTTTGCCTCCTCTGGTCTGACAGTAGTTTTTACCTATGTGGGTGTCATCGTAGCAGCCCACTCGGCATCCACAGACAAAGCAAAAGCCTGCAAGGCTCGTAACACAGTGCTGCTGCACCTGTTTCAGCTGGGCCTCAGTCTCTCCTCCACCATTTACAACCCGCTGCTTGGAGCTTTCGCTAAGGTCCTACCCTGTATTTTCATCTGCCCCAGATGTCTGAGCTCTCTCATTTATGGCATCCGAGATCAGAGCATCAGGCCCGTCCTCCAGGACAATCTGTGCTGCCACTTAAAACTCTCCCTTAAACCAGCTGGTGTGGCTCCTGCTACAGGATGAGGAGGAAATAACATGTTTTCTATGAGAAACCAACTGAATTTGATTTTGTTAAATTAGACTCACAGGCGATGTTGCAGAGTTGCGTGATTGATTGATTGATTGATTGATTGATTGATTGATTGATTGATTAATAACAAATATGCCTTCCACAGCATGGCCGCACAGAATGTGTAACATCCACCCCTGAGCCTAACCCGAGCTGATCCTGCCTGATTGCTAATTGGTCAGAGCATCTCACCTCTCTGTGAGCAGACCCATGGCCCACGGCCTCCCTGTGGGGGATGCTGTCCAGCACAGGATCAAAGGTCAAAGCAAGCTGAGATTGTGTTGTGGTTTCAGAGAGCACCACACTGTAACACAGATGACACACCTAATGTCAGGATGAGAGACTATGTGAGAAAACAGAGATGAGCCTGGACATAGATTCAGTTCCCTCACCAAGTAAAAGCTGAGTATAGATGTGTTCATGTAGTAGATTTAGTACAAATCCATGTGAAAAGTAACTGAAAAGGCCTTCCAGGTGGACAAACATGGAGGATAATAGAGGCCTGACAGAACAGCATCAGACCATCACATAAAATTAATTTAAGATCCACGTCAGAACCCGAAGTTTCGCGTTGAGTGAGCAGCTCCATCACAGCTGGATGTTTCCAGCAGAGCTCTTTGCTCTCAGGTTGCACGTCTACTATTAGTTTGTGACTTTTCAAAGCAGAGCCTTTCGGCATCAGGTCCTCCTCTATGGAACCAGTCTGGGTTCAGGAAGCAAACCCCTCTTTACCTTTGAGACCAGGCTGCAGGTCCACTGCTGGTTGCGGAGTTTTTAAAAGTTATCTGTACATCCTTTAATTTTAAGGGGTCAGGCGAAGAGAAGCCCAAGCGACCCCTAATGATGAGTGACACCAATGGGCCAAGTGTTCCCTTGTCAGCGGGGCCCCACTCTGGAGCCAGGCCCAGAGGTGGGGCACGTTGGCAAGCGCCTGGTGGCTGGGCTTTAGCCCATGAAGCCGGGTCGGGCTCAGCCCGAAGACGCCACATGGGCCCCCCCTCCATTGGGCTCAGCACCCATAGGAGGGGCCAAAGGGGTCGGTGCAGTGTGGAACGGATGGCAACCAGAGTCGGGGACCTTGGTGAACTGATCCCCCGCTAAAGAAGCTGGCTCTAGGGACGTGGAGTGGCACCTCTCTGGATGGGAAGAAGCCTGAGTTAGTGTGCGAGGCGGAGATTTTCCGGCTCAACATAGTCGGTCTCACCTCGACACACAGCTCTGGCTATGGAACCAGCATTCTTGAGAGGGGTTGGACGCTCTACTACTCTGGAGTTGCCCTCGATGACAAACGCTGAGCAGGCGTGGGCATACGCGTTGCCCCCCATCTCGGTGCCTGTACGTTTGGGTTTACCCCGGTGAATGAGAGGGTAGCCTCCCTTCATCTTCGGATAGGGGGACGGGTGCTGACTGTTGTTGGTGCTTTTGCGCCTAACAGCAGTGCAGAGTACCCACACTTTTTGGAGTCCTTGGAGGAGGTGCTGGAGGGTGCCCCCCCTGGGCACTCCCTTGTTCTACAGGGGGACTTCAATGCTCACGTGGGCAATGACAGTGAGACCTGAATGCCAACCCCCCGTACCCCCCCACCACCACCACCCCCCTGTGTACCCCCCCCACCCCCCACCACCACCTTGAGCCCCAGTGGTGTTTTGGACTTCTCTGCTCGGCACGGATTGTCCATCATGGACACCGTGTTCAAGCATAAGAGTGTTCATATGTGCTCCTGGCACCAGGACACTCTAGGCCGCAGTTCAATGATCGACTTTGTTGTCGTTTCGGCTGACCTGCTGCCACATGTCTGGGACACTTGGGTGAAGAGGGGTCGGAGCTTTCCACTAACCACTACCTGGTGGTGAGTTGGCTCCGATGGTGGGAGAGGATGCCGGTGAGACCAGGGAAGCCCAAACACATTGTGAGGGTCTGCTGGGAGCGCCTGGCGGACTCCCCTGTTAGGCGGAGCATTAACTCCAACCTCCAGGAGAGCTTCGAGCCTATTCCGGGGGAGGTCGAGAACATTGAGTCCCATTGGACCATTTTACGTGCCTCCAATGTTGATGCAGCCTCCCGGAAGTGCGGTCACAGTACTGTCTGTGCCTGTCGTGGCTGTAACCCTCGAACCCGCTGGTGGACACCAGCGGTGAGGGATGACATCAGGCTGAAGAAGGATTTCTATCTGGCCTTTTTGGCCTGTGGGACTCCAGAGGCAGCTGATGAGTATTGGCAGTCCAAGCAGCATGCTTGGTGGTGGTTGCCGAGGCAAAAACTCGTGGGACGTGTTTGGGAAGGCCATGGAAAAAGACTTCCATACGGCTTCGAGGCGATTCCGGTCCACCATCTGGCATCTCAGGGGGGGAAGCAGTGCTCCACCAACACTGTTTCCAGTGGGGATGGTGTGCTGTTGACCTCAACTCGTGACGTTGTGGGTCGGTGGGCGGAGTACTTCGCGGACCTCCTCCATCCCACTGGTGTGTCCTCCATTGAAGGGGCATAGCCTTTGGGTCTGGAGTTGTGCTCTCCAATCTCCGGGGCTGAAGTCACATGATGTCACATGAGGGGTGATGTCAGCCCTCATCTGTACCTTTTCAGTGGATGGAAGACGGCATCACTTCTCAGCCCTCCTTGTTGGCCCTGATGGGTCATGTGATCAAGATGAGACGACGGCGTTCCCACTTTTCCCTGAAAGCCATAAAACCAAGCAGAACTACATGACTTAAACTCAGATTGGAGTCTTGCTCCAAGCTGGGAACACACACTTCATCCTTCACAGACATGTCTAATGAGTCCAACTTCAACATGACTGTTGGCTTTAATGACCGGGAGCTGCTGAGGACCATTATCATCTCCACTTTATCCATAGTTCCATCTTGTGTGTTTCTGGTCATTAATGGGACAATGCTGTTCGTTTTGAGGAGCAAGCTGGTGTTTCGGGAAACCTGCCGCTACATACTGCTGTACAACCTCCTGCTGGCCGACACGCTGCAGCTGGCCCAGAGCCAGCTGCTGTTCCTGCTGTCAGTGTGCAGGGTGAGGCTGGCCTATTCCCTGTGCACAGTCCTCAACATGCTGGCCAACCTCACCACAGGCATCTCCCCGCTCACGCTGGTGCTGATGCCTTTGGAGAGGTATGTGGCTGTGTGCTGGCCCCTGCGGCACGCCACCGTCATCACCGTCAGGACCACCACGGCCGCCATCCTTGCCATCTGGTCTGTCAGCTCGCTGAGCAACCTCACCAGAGTCCTGCTGTTTCTGAGCTTCCCCTTTGAGGAACTGGAGCGTTTGCAGGTGAGGGATCTCTGTTCCAACATAGCGCTGGTGTCCAGCTCTCTGACCGACAGCTATGACAAAGCCTACACCTGTGTCCTGTTTGTGAGCGCCGCCCTGGCAGCTGTTTCGTCCTACATCGGCGTAATAATGGCAGCCAGGTCAGCCTCCACAGACAAAGCTTTGGCCCACAGGGCTCGAACCACACTGCTGCTTCACCTGGTGCAGCTGGGCCTCAGCCTGTCCTCCACTGTCTACCTTCCACTGGTCACCGCTCTGTCCAGAGTCTCCACCAAGACGGCGTTCCTGTGGGTTCATAATGTGTTCTATGTGTGTTTCATAATATTTCCCAGATGTCTAAGCTCTCTGGTCTATGGGCTGCGAGATCAGACCATCAGACCAGTCCTGGTGAATCATATCTGCTGTCGGCAGAAAGTCAACATCAGTGGCTGAGCGTTTGACTTTCTGCAGGTGTAATCTTTCTGTTGTGGGTCATAAATGAGCCGCTAACTCACAAAGTTTTTCTGCAGGTTTAATCTTTCGGTTGCAAATGAGAGGCTTTTGCTCCTACATGGCCATGCTGCTTGGCCATGTCTCTGACCAGTATGACAAAGCCTTCACTCGCTTTCTGTTTGCCTCCTCTGGTCTGACAGTAATTTTACCAATGTGGGTGTCATCGTAGCCGCCTGCTTGGCGTCAACAGACAAAGCAAAAGCCTGCAAGGCTCGCATGACAGTGCAGCTGCACCTGTTTCAGCTGGGCCTCAGTCGTTCCTCCACCATTTACAACCCACTGCTCGGAGCTATCACTAAGGTCTTACCCAGACTAGTGTTAATGCTAGAATCTTTTATATATCTGTATTTTCATTTTCCCCAGATGTCTGAGCTCTCTCATTTATGGCATCCGAGATAAGAGCATCAGGCCCGTCCTCCTGTACAATCTTTGCTGCCACCTAAAACTCTCCCTTAAACCAGCTGTTGTGGCTCCTGCTGCAGAATGAGGTGGAAATAACATGTTTTCCATGAGAAACCAACTGAATTTGATTTTTTGTTTCCCCTAAGACTTCTGTCCGATTAGACTACAGGCTATTGTAAGTTCGTAGCTCCTCTTGTTTTTGGTTTATTTAAGGTTGATTTAGCAGTTTTTAGTTTGTAAATAAATGCAAAGTTTGAAGATTGCTGACTCCTGTTTTCACTGTGGATTTTCTACTGATGATGATGATGATGATGATGTTGCAGATCAGTTCTATTACTATAGGAAATATTCCATATAAAACCCCTTGAGGAGCACTCACTGAAGTACATCGAAATTCACGAAACACAAGTGTTTTGAGGCAATTACAACACATGTTTTAAATTCAGGTTTAGACAGTTCATTGTGTATCTAAAAAAAGTACAAAATATATGCACGGATTAAAAAACCTGCACAAACTCTAGTGTACTTTTAGGGGTACACACATAAACTGGCTGTCAATGAGAAAGCCAGCTGAGATTGTGTTGTGGTTTCAGAGAGCACCACACTGTAAAGCACAGATGACACACCTAATGTCAGGGTGAGAGACTAAATGTGAGAAAACAGAAAAGAGCCTGCACACAGATTCAGTTCCCTCACTAATATGATGCTCTCTTACCAAGTAAAAGCTGAGTATAGATGTGTTCATGTAGTGGATTTAGTACAAATCCACTTAAAAAGTAACTGAAAAGGCCTTCAAGGTGATCAAACATGTATCTTACAATTGAGGCCTGACAGAACAGCATCAGATGATTTCAATTTAAGATCCAAGTCAGAACCTGAAGTTTTGCTTTGAGTGAGCATCTCCATCACAGCTGGATGTTTCCAGCAGAGCTCTTTGCTCTCAAGCTGCAGGTTTCTGAGTTTTTAAAGCAGAACCAGTCTGGGTTCAGGAAGCAAACCCCTCTCTACCTTTGAGACCAGGCTGCAGGTCCACTGCTGGTTCCTGAGTTTTTAAAAGTTATCTGTACATCCTTTAATTGCTCAAAGATTATATTTGTTGTGATTTGGCATCTGACCTCTCTGTGAGAAGAGCCACGACCTCCCTGTGAATTGTAATGAGCAGAAATCTATTTATTTTTATAATACTTTAGACAACAAACAACTACACAAAAACAATCTTCCAACAATTTGTTGTTTGATAAACACAGTACAATACACTCAGAAAAATAAAATAATTTCCCTGCATCACCAGGAGGATGTCAACAAATGGAAAAACTGATAAGAAGAAAAGAGGAACAGGAAGTACATTTCTGTCCTGCCATATGGCCCCAAAACATCTCTTAGCCAGTGTCCCGCATTGCCATCAACCGTCCCTTTTGTCATAATTTAGATATATATTGTTGTGGTGCAGAGAGCCAGGAGGCCTACCCCAGGGACACAGCCACAGTTGTGTCCATCTAACGACTCATCAATTCAGCACACCTGTGGCCAGTTACCTGGGGAGGCTTCTTAAGGAGGCTGAGACCTTCAGTTCACGCTCTGACGTACAACCTGTATGGTAACTTCGAGCCCAGGTCCTAAAGTCTGATTTCTGAATTTGTGTCTTTGACCCTGATCCTTTGTCCAAGGAACTACCACAGTGCGCCTTCCACGGCTTCCTGCACCCGCGCTCCCCACGTCCTGGCATCCCTGCCCTGTGGGCCTCCTGCATTTGTTTGTTTATTTCCCTCCCTACGTCCGGGAGAATAAACGGTGGCGTGCCACCTCAAAGGACTGCGTTACCTGCCCTCCTTTTGTTTTTCACTACAGGGGTTCGGTTCTCGTTGAGTCCCTTAACATATATTATTTGATGAAATAATGTAATCTACCCCTCCCTTGGCTGCCACCTTATCGTGGTGGTGGTCCTAGGAGCTATGTTGTCCGGGGCTTCAAGCCCCTGGTAGGGTCGCCCAAGGCAAACAGTTCCTAGGTGAGGGGTCAGGAGAAGAGCAGCCCAAGCGACCCCTAATGATGAGTGACGCCAATGGGCCAAGTGTTCCCTTGTCAGCGGGGCCCCACTCTGGAACCAGGCCCAGAGGTGGGGCACGTTGGCGAGCGCCTGGTGGCTGGGCTTTAGCCCATGGAGCCCGGTCGGGCTCAGCCCGAAGACGCCACATGTGCTCCATTGGGCTCAGCACCCATAGGAGGGACCAAAGGGGTCGGGTGCAGTGTGAAACTGATGGCAGCTGGAGTCGGGGACCTTGGTGAACTGATCCCCCGCTAAAGAAGCTGGCTCTAGGGACGTGGAATTTCACCTCTCTGGATGGGAAGAAGCCTGAGTTAGTGTGCGAGGCGGAGAGTTTCCGGCTCAACATAGTCGGTCTCACCTCGACACACAGCTCTGGCTCTGGAACCAGCATCCTTGAGAGGGGTTGGACGCTCTACTACTCTGGAGTTGCCCTCGATGACAAACGCTGAGCAGGCGTGGGCATACTCGTTGCCCCCCATCTCGGTGCCTGTACGTTTGGGTTTACCCCAATGAATGAGAGGATAGCCTCCCATCACCTTCGGATAGAGGGATGGGTGCTGACTGTTGTTGGTGCTTTTGCGCCTAACAGCAGTGCAGAGTACCCACCCTTTTTGGAGTCCTTGGAGGAGGTGCTGGAGGGTGCCCCACTTGGGCACTCCCTTGTTCTACTGGGGGACTTCAATGCTCACGTGGGCAATGACAGTAAGACCTGGAGGGGCGTGGTTTGGAGGAATGCCCCCCCCAGCTTGAGCCCGAGTGGTGTTTTATTGTTGGACTTCTGTGCTCGGCACGGATTGTCCATCATGAACACCATGTTCAAGCAAGCAAGAGTGTTCATATGTGCTGCTGGCACCAGGACACTTTAGGCCGCAGTTCAATGATCAACTTTGTTGTCGTTTCAGCTGACCTGCCGCCACATGTCTTGGACACTCGGGTGAAGAGGGAGGCGGAGCTTTTCACTGACCACTACCTGGTGGTGAGTTGGCTACGATGGTGGGGGATGATGCCGGTGAGACCAGGGAGGCCCGAACACTGTGAGGGTCTGCTGGGAGCGCCTGTCGGAGTCCCCTGTTAAGCGGAGCTTTAACTCCCACCTCCGGGAGAGCTTCGAACAAGTTCCGGGGGAGGCGGGGAACATTGAGTCCGAGTGGGCCATGTTACGCGCCTCCATTGTTGACGTGGCCTCCCGGAACTGCGGCTACAGGGCTGTCTGTGCCTGTCGTGGCCGTAACCCTCAAACCCGCTGGTGGACACCAGCGGTGAGGGATGCCGCAGTATACCTATCGGGTCTTTTTGGCCTGTGGGATTCCTGGGGCAGCTGATGGGTTTCGGCAGTCCAAGCGGAATGCTTGGTGGTGGTTGCCGAGGCAAAAAACTCGGCCGTGGGAGTAGTTTGGGGAGGCCATGGAAAAAGACTTCCATACCGGTCCACCATCCGGCAAACTACTCCCACGGCCGAGTTTTTTGCCTCGGCAACCACCACCAA
>CAJRST010041110.1:19888189-19909040 GCA_907169785.1 Menidia menidia | reverse complement strand
TTGGTGGTGGTTGCCGAGGCAAAAAACTCGGCCGTGGGAGTAGTTTGGGGAGGCCATGGAAAAAGACTTCCATACCGGTCCACCATCCGGCAAACTACTCCCACGGCCGAGTTTTTTGCCTCGGCAACCACCACCAAGCATTCCGGTCCACCATCCGGCATCTCAGGGGGGGACGTTGTGGGTTGTGGGTCGGTGGGCGGAGTACTTCGAAGTCCTCCTCCATCCCACTGGCGTGTCCTCCATTGGAGGCGCATAGCCTTTGGATCTGGAGTTGGGCTTTCCAATATCCGGGGCTGAAGTCACCGAGGTAACCAAAAAGCTCTGTGGTGGCAAGGCTCCGGGGGTGGACGAGATTCGGCCGGAGTTCCTCAAGGCTCTGGATGTTGTGGGGCTGCATTGGTTAACGCGACTCTGCAACATCGCGTGGACATCAGGGGAAGTTCCGCTGGATTGGCAGACTGGGGTGGTGGTCCCCCCGTTTAAAAAGGGGGACCGAAGGGTGTGTTCCAACTACAGGGGGATACGCTCTTAAGCCTCCCTGGGAAGGTCTATTGAGTCAAATCTCAGATTCAGGAGGAACAGGCTGGCCGTGGAACGCTGGACGAGCGCTATAACCCTCAGAGGGGTCCTGGAGGGTGCAGGGGAGTTCGCTCAACCATTCCACATGTGTTTTGTGAACTTGGAGAAGGCGTTCGACCGTGTCCCTGTGGGGGGAGGGGGGGTGCTCCGGGATAATGGGGTACCAGGCCCTTTGTTATGGGCTGTGCGGCCTCTTTAGAACCTGTCACGGTGGTGTTCCTGGCTGGGTTTTTTTTTGTCTTATTGTAGTCTCGTCATCTCCTGTTTTATTTTGAAGAATAACTTTTATTTCGTTTCAGGTCACTTGCACTTCCTGTTGTGTCATCAGTCTAATCGTTTCCCTAATCACCCATTTTGTACACCTGGGGTTCCCTTCCCTCATGTGTTTAAATAGTCCTCGTCTACCCTTGTCCCGTGCCAGTGTGTTGCGTCCCATGACCACAGTGCTTTCTCTCAAACCATAGATTACCTTTGCCATAGAAAACATTGCCTTGCCTCCTGGATCCCGTTCCCTGCCATAGAGCCCTCCTGAGTTTTTGCCTCCATTGAGTGCCCTTTGTGTTTTCTCTCCTAGACGTTCATTCCTAGTGAGTGTTGGTTTGTTACTTTGTTTTTTGCCCTTGTCCTCATTCGTGAGTGATTTTGATTTGACAATTTGTTCAGCTTTTGATTTGCTACTATTCCCAGCCTCGTTCTCGAGCGACTTTGAGTTTCTACTTTGTGTCCTTTCCTTTGAGTGTGTTTTTTGTTGTAATAAATTTTGGATTTTGACAAAGTCCTCACTGAGATCCGCCGGCCTGACAGTACGCACTGGCCAGGATGGACTCAGCGGAGCTGAACCAGATCGCCGCTGCCATGCGAGACCAGGAGGCGCGGATCCGATTCCGCTTCCCTTCCGACCCTGGTCGGACATCTCTGTAGACTTTGTGACGGGTCTCCCAGCGTCACTGGGAAACACCGTGGTTCTCACTGTAGTAGACCGCTTCTCAAAGATGGTCCGGTTCATCGCCCTGCCCAAGCTGCCTTCTGCCAAGGAGACGGCAGAGGTCCTGATGACTCAGGTGTTCCGAATACATGGGTTCCTGAATGACGTGGTATCAGATCGGGGACAAAAGTTTGTCTCCAGGTTTTGGAGGGAGTTCTGCGCCCTCATCGGCGCCAAAGCCAGCCTGACGTCGGGTTACCGCCCAGAGGTTAATGGGCAGACCGAGCGGCTGAATAAGCAACTAGAAACCAGCCTCCGCTGCCTGGTGGCCCAGAACCCGGCGACATGGTCAAAGCACCTGGTCTGGGTATAGTTCGCCCACAACACCTTGCCTACGTCCGCCACAGGTTTCACCCCTTTTAAGTGCATTTATGGTTATGGCCCCCCTTTGTTGACAGTTCAATAACGTGAAATCATGGTTCCCTTGACCCATGACCTGACCCGCGGGTGCCGCCGCATTTGGGCGGCAGCCAGACTGGTCCTCTCCTGAAAAGGGGACCGGGTCAAGAGAGCGGCCGACCGTCGGCGAAGACCCGCACCCGAATACAGACCCGGCCAAATGGTATGGCTCTCTGCCAAAGACTTACAGCCAAGGGGAGAGTCCCGCAAATTGGCCCCACGCTTCGTGGGACCCTTCCCCATCATGAAGGTCGTCAACCCGGCGGCTGTAAGATTACGCCTTCCCCGATCCCTCCAGATCCACCCCACCTTCCACGTAAGCCACATCAAGCCGACCAAGGAAAGCCCCTTGGTCCCCCTGACGCCTTCCCCCCCACCACCGGGGATTGTAGGCGGGGGCCCCGTCTACAAAGTTAAAAGACTCCTGGCTGTGCGTCGCAGGGGCTGGGGGCAGCAGTTTCTCGTCGACTGGGAGGGGTACGGCCCGGAAGAGAGGCTCTGGGTGCCCTCCCAGCATATCCTGGACTGCTCCCTCATCAAGGATTTCTTCAGGGCCCACCCTGAGGCGCCTGGGCCGTCAGGAGCCGGCCCTTGAGGGGGGGGGTTCTGTCACGGTGGTGTTCCTGGCTGGGGGTTTTTTGTCTCGTCTTATTGTAGTCTTGTCATTTACTGTTTTATTTTGAAGAATAACCCTCGTTTCAGGTCACTTGCACTTCCTGTTGTGTCATCAGTCTAATCGTCTCCCTGATCCCCCATTGTGTATACCTGGGGTTCCCTTCCCTCATGTGTTTAAATTGTCCTCGTCTACCCTTGTCCCGTGCCAGTGTGTTGCGTCCCTTGACCACAGTGCCTTCTCTCGAACCATAGTTTACCCTTGCAATAGAAAACCTTGCCTTGCCTCCTGGATCCCGTACCCTGCCATAGAGCCCTCCTGAGTTTTTGCCTTCATTGAGTGCCCTTCGTGTTTTTTCTCCTAGACGTTCATTCTTAGTGAGTATTGCTTTGTTACTTTGTTTCTCGCCCTTGTCCTCATTCGTGAGTGATTTCGATTTGACAATTTGTTCAGCTTTTGATTTGCTACTTTCCCCAGCCTCGTTCTCGAGCGACTTTGAGTTTCTACTCTGTGTCCACTCTTTTGAGTGTGTTTTTTGTTGTGATAAATTTTGGATTTTGACAAAGTTCCGCGACTGAGTTCTCACTGAGATCTGCCGGCCTGACAGAACCGGAGTCAGAGCTTGGTTCACATTGCCGGTAGTAAGTCGGATCCGTTTCCGGTGAGAGTTGTACTCCGCCAAGGTTGCCCTATGTCTCCGGTTCTGTTCAGAACTTTTATGCACAGAACTTCTAGGCGCAGCCGAGGTGTCGAGGGTGTCCTTCTTGGGGGCCTTAGGATTACTTCTCTGCTCTTTGCAGACGATGTGGTCCTGTTGGCTTCATCAAGTCGTGACCTACAGCTCTCGCTGGAGCAGTTTGAAGCCGAGTGCAAAGCGGCTGGGGTGAGGATCATTGCCAGGACCCTTCTCTGGGTCAGGGGGGACGTCCTTCCCCGAATGGAGGAGTTCAAAAACCTCGGGGTCTTGTTTGCGAATGGGGGTAGGGAGCGTGAAATCAATAGGTGGATAGGTTCGGCATCATGATGAAGAGAGAGCTTAGCTTAAAGGCAAAGCTCTCGATTTATCGGTCGATTTACATTCCCACCCTCATCTATGGTCACGAACCCAGGACACGCTGGAGGGACTATGTGTCTCGGCTGGCCTGGGAACGCCTCAGAATCCCTCCGGAGGAGCTGGCAGAAGTGGAAGGGGAGAGGGAAGTCTGGGTTTCCCTGCTTCAGCTGCTAACCCCGCAACCCGACCCCGGATGAGTGGTGGAAAATGGATGGATGGATGGATATAATATAAACATGTTTAATATTTGATAGTTATATTAATAATTGTAAAATTATATTATAATTATTATATCATATAAAATATGATTATATTATATTTGATCATTTATTAATATATCTCTACATATTATAAAATCTTATATAACAATATATATCATAATATAATAATCTGGATTCTTTGCATTTAAACTTTGCATGTGCAGTCGTTTACTGTTAGTCGATCAACAGGGAGGATTTCAAAACTTTATACCAAAACTATGTAATTCTATTCTTAAGAATAACAGTGAAACCAGTGGAGTAATGAAATTTCAGCCCTCATCTGTATCTCTTCATTGGAAGGAAGACAGCATCACTTCTCAGCCCTCCTTGTTGGCCCTGATGGGTCATGTGATCAAGATGAGAGGACGGCGTTCCCACTTTTCCTTGAAAACTATCAAACCAAGCAGAGCTGCATGTCTAAAACTCAGATTGGAGTCTTGCTCCAAGCTGGGAACACACACTTCATCCTTCACAGACATGTCTAATGAGTCCAACTTCAACATGACTGGTGGCTTTGCTGACCAGGGGCTACTGAGGACCATTATCATCTCCACTGTATCCACAGTTCCATCTTTTGTGTTTCTGGTCATTAATGGGACAATGCTGTTCGTTTTGAGGAGCAAGCTGGTGTTTCGGGACACCTGCCGCTACATACTGCTGTACAACCTCCTGCTGGCCGACACGCTGCAGCTGGCCCAGAGCCAGCTGCTGTTCCTTCTGTCAGTGTGCAGGGTGAGGTTGGCCTATTCCCTGTGCACGGTCCTCAACATGCTGGCCCAACTCACCGCAGGCATCTCCCCGCTCACGCTGGTGCTGATGCCTCTGGAGAGGTATGTGGCTGTGTGCTGGCCACTGAGGCACGCCACCATCATCACCGTCAGGAGCACCACGGCCGCCATCCTTGCCATCTGGGCTGTCAGCTCGCTGAGCAACCTCACCAGAGTCCTGCTGTTTCTGAGCTTTCCCTTTGAGGAACTGGAGCGTTTGCAGGTGAGGGATCTCTGCTCCAACATTGCGCTGGTGCTCGGCTCTCTGGCCGACGGCTATGACAAAGCCTACACCTGTGTCCTGTTTGTGAGCGCCGCCCTGGCAGCTGTTTCGTCCTACATCGGCGTCATAATGGCAGCCAGGTCAGCCTCCACAGACAAAGCTTTGGCCCACAGGGCTCGAACCACACTGCTGCTTCACCTGGTGCAGCTGGGCCTCAGCCTGTCCTCCCACTGCTCACTGCTCTGTCTAGAGTCTCCACCAGGACGGCGTTACTGTGGGTTCAGAATGTGTTCTATGTGTGTTTCATAATATTTCCCAGATGTCTGAGCTCTCTGGTCTATGGACTGCGAGATCAGACCATCAGACCAGTCCTGGTGAATCATCTCTGCTGTCGGCAGAAAGTCAATATCAGTGGCTGAGCGTTTGGCTTTCTGCAGGTTTAATCTTTCTGTTGTGGGTCATAAATGAGCCACAAAGTTCCAAAGCTCCGGGTGACTGACAGTAGTAGTCACAGAGCTGAGCATTTGGTTTGCTCTCCAACATGGTGGATACCTGTCATATGTGTGCACCTGATGTGCTTTTTGCTGCTGCCACACATGAAAATACATCTTTAATTTTCACCGTCTGAAATGGAGGAAAAGGCAACTGGCAAAAAAATCCCAACAAAGTTTAATCAAAGTATAACAGAAGTATTACAAAGTGGTAGTTAATATCTCTGCCTGTTTTTTATTGCATCTCTTCCCGGCTCTGGAGCTGGCTCTACCCCTATCTGCACACCTGCTCAGCTACTCACCCCGCAATCAGCGCTCATCACCTTCACCTGTTCCCACCTCCATTTAATGCGAGAACGTATCGAGCCTTTGTGTGAGTACTTCCAGCGTTATATCCTTATTCTGTCTGCCTGATCACGACCCGTCTGACTCCGACTCCCGAGCTTGCCTGATCCCTGTCTGTTTAGTCTGCCTGCCTGAGATCTGCTCCGCCAGTCTCTGGATCTTGCCTGCCTTCCCGTGTTCCGACCTCGCCTGCCTGACTACGTGCTCCCGCCTGCTCCCCTGGATTGCTCCTCTGGCTCTGACCCTCGACCAGCCCCTCACTACGAGTTGGATTATCTGCGCTGCCTGGACCACCCGTTACTGAACCTGGACTGTTCTGACCACGCCTCTGCCGAGCCCCTGTCTGTCAATAAACCTTGTTAAACTGACCGTACGCCTCTGGTTGCTTTTGGGTCCTTATCACGTTCATTACACAAAGTGGATAATTGAACTACAGCCTAGAGTGTCTGGGTGCCAGGAGCACATATGAACACTCTTATGCTTGAACATGGTGTTTGTTATGGACAATCTGTGCTGAGCACAGAAGTCCAACAACAAAATTCCTCCTAACCGTGCCCCTCCAGGTCTCACTGTCATTGTCCACGTGAAAATTGAAGACCCCAAGCAGAACAAGGGAGTCCCCAGGGAGGGCACCCTCCAGCACCCCCTCCAAGGACTCCAAAAAGGGTGGGTACTCTGCACTGCTGTTAATTATATTAATAATGATAAGCACCAACACCATTTACGTTTACATGATATTTACATTTGCATTTAGAACACGCTTTTTATCCAAAGCGACTTACAAAAAGAGGGTTTAACATTGAACTATATCACCAGTTACACACTTTGCTACACCTTACCTTGAGTGTACTATGCAAGAAGAGGATTTAACATTAAGGATTTAACATTCAACTAGAACATAGATTCCACAAGTACCAGCCATTGATGCTTAATGCTATTAGCAAATAAGTGCATTTAGAGCTTTCAGGACAAGATACTCTGGGAAGAGCTGGGTCTTCAATGATTTCTTGTAGGAGGAAAGATATTCTGATGCTTTGATCATGCTTGTAAGGTTTCAACAACCACCGTGGAACCACAGATGAGAAGAGTCTAGAATCTAGACTCTAGATTGACCTTGGCTGTGTTAGTTGGCGCTCCTTGGAAGAAGGGAGTTCGGGAGTGGTGACATAGGGCTTTAAGAGGGTGTTGAGGTAGATTGGCGCAGATCCGTCAAACACTCTGCTGGCCAGAATCACTGATTTAAATTTGATGTGAGCAGCTAAGGGAAGCCAATGGAGTTCAGTGAACAGGGATGTGACATGTACTGTCTTTAACTGGTTGAAAACCAAATGGGCTACAGCATTTTGGATGATCTGTAGCAGTCTCAAAACACAGGCTGGAAGGCCTGTTAGGAGGGCATTGCAGTAATGAAGGCGGGACGTGACCAAGAGCTCTGTTGCACGTTAGGTTAGATATGGCCTAATCTGATGTTGAAGAGAGAGAAGCAGAACGATCGAGCAACAGAGGCAACATGATCCATGAAGGTCAGCTGATAATCAATCATGACGCCCATGTTTCTTTGAGTCTTGGTGGGTGCCACAGATAGTGAGTCTAACCTGATGCCAATGTGTGGTGAATAGTTTGCCTGGCTGGGATGATGAGCAGTTCAGTTTTGGCGGGATTTTATTGGAGGTTGTGATCTTTCATCCATGCAGATACGTCAGAAAGACAGCATGAGATTCTCATTGGTAATGGGAGGTCGTCCGGAGGAAAGGACAGATAGAGTTGGGTGTTGTCTGCATAGCAATGATAGGAGAAACCATGTGACTGGATGATCGGGCCCAGCAACATTATTATATTTTTTAAATGGCATAGCTGTTACTCTCATATCGCAAATAACAGAAATGTTTATTTTTATGTTTATGTTTGTTTATGTTTATGCATTTGGCAGACGCGTTTATCCAAAGCGACTTACAGAGTAGACACAATATTACATTTCTCATCACTATGACAATAAGCTATATAGAGGAGAAACACTGATCAGAGTCAGTGGTGAGATAGAGAAAGAGGTAGAGGGGACCACAGAAGGAGTTGTGGGGGGGTAGAGGAACGGGTTAAGATTAGGATAGGAGATGCTCTTTGAAAAGGTGGGTCTTCAAGAGTTTCTTGAAGACAGACAGGGACTCTGCTGTTCTTGTGGCGCTTGGTAGGTCATTCCACCATCTTGGAATGATACATGCAAACAGTCTGGATTGTCTTAAGCGTGTTGAAGGCACTGCTTGACGACAATCCATTGATGACCGGAGTGATCGAGTTGTGACATAAGCCTTTGCAAGAGGATTCGAGTAGATGGGAGCCGTACCCTTAAGCACTTTGTAGGCTAGCATCAGGGACTTGAATTTGATACGGGCAGCCAGAGGTAACCATTGGAGTTCAATGAACAGAGGGGTGACGTGAGATTTTTTGGGCTGATTGAAGACGAGACGCGCCGCCGCGTTCTGGATCATTTGTAAAGGTTTTACTGTACAGGCTGGGAGACCGGTCAGGAGTGCGTAGCAATAGTCAAGGCGGGAGATGACCATAGACTGCACCAGGAGGTGGGTAGCATGTTGTTTTAGGTACGGCCGGATCTTTCTTATGTTTAGTAATGCGAAGCGACAGGATCGAGAAACAGAGGAAACGTGATCTTTAAAGTAAAAAAGTTTATAAACTCAAAAAGATCCAATTAATAATTTAAAGAAAAAGACTAAATATGTTGTACTCAGATTCAACTCAGAATACAAATTGATGAACCCTCCTCCAAGTTTTGGAGCACCTTTCATGGGTCGATGAAAACACCAGTGAGAAGGTTTCTTCTCTGTGATTGTTTCTGGGGTGTTTTATTCACTTTATGGGTCCTTCGTCATTTAACTTTGCATCTCAGTTTAAATGAACATTCAAACATTTTAGGATCCACTTCTCTTCCCACAGACATCTGCGCATATTTCCACTGTTAAGTCCATAAAAAACCTTGTATGAATTCATAAATGGTGTGTCTGGGTCAGGGTTTGGACCCCACATCATCTAACTTGGGTCGGGTCGGCCTTCCCTCTCACCCAGTGACAGTTATTTTGGTTTGTAGGGAGGGATCCAATATGTAGGACCAAGGAGGAACAGGGAGCGGGGACTCTGGGAAAAATATTAATTTACTGGACAACAAGAAATGCAGCTTTAGCTGTATACAGACTGGTAACCTGGGGGGATAAACCACTAAGAGGAACCATCAGGACAGCTTGAAGCCAGCATGGTACAGTAAAGAGGAGGCTAATATGGATACGTCCCGCTCTGGACAGACAGACTGAGGCTCAATAACAGCAAACATGAGCATGACAACCCTGAACAATGCAAAGCTCTGTAAGAGGAAGTAGAAAAACACTGTGGGAATCGGTTCCAGGGAGGTGGTTGTGTTACCATGAGTCAGAGCTCATAAATGACTGGCTGGTTCGGGCTGAGCACACAGACCAGTTCTGCACATAGCCGCTGACCTGACAGCCTTCTCACAGGTGAACAGCCATTCTGAGCTCTTTGCATATTTAAAGACATACTGCATCTAAATTGAATCTGCTGTGCTTTGGTGTTTTATTTATTATTGAGTATTTATTTATATTTACACTTAACATTTTATGTGTGATTTATCTTCAGGTCTAACTTTAACACTTAGATTACTATTTACCAGCACTGGTATTATGTAGTCCATCCATTTATTTATAATAAAAGTATTACATTTCCTGTTACTAATCTGTTTTCACCCTCAATTTATTATCTGTGACAGAAATGTGACAGCAGATAAACCAGAGCAGCCTGCTGACACATTCAGTATACAGGAAATTATGGCTTTAACATAACTGTGGTGGTTTTGTGCTCCAGAACAATTCACAGGTCTGCATTTCTGAACTGCTTGATGTTTCCTGTGTGATGTCCACTGCTTCTCAGCCTCAGAACAGCACAGCTGTTGGACTGGTGTTTTTAGAGAGAGTGATGTACACCACTCTGACCACAACCCCATGCTGTGTGTTCCTCTTCATTAATGGGACCATGTTGTACACTCTGAGGAGCAAACCGGTGTTCAGGGAAACCTGCCGCTACGTTCTCCTGTATAATCTCCTGTTTGCAGATACTGTTCAGCTTGTAGTGAGTCAGTTACTGTACTTATTGTCTGTCGGCAGGGTTTTCATGTCATATCCTCTGTGTGGCGTTCTCTACATGCTTGCTAATCTGGCCAATGAAATCTCTCCTCTGGTGTTAGTGGTGATGTCTTTGGAGAGATGTGTGGCAGTGTGCTACCCTCTGAGGCACGCTGCCATCGTCACCATCAGAAACACAGCAGTGGCCGTTATGCTGGTTTGGGCCATCTGCTTACTAAATGTCCTCATTCGAGTGATTTTACTGCTAGAATATCCCTTTGAGGAGCTGGAAACTCTGCAGATGAACACTTTCTGTAACACTGTTGCCATGTTTCTCACACCCCTTTATTATGACTACGACAGATCTTACACTTATTTTCTGTTTATTTCTGCTGCTCTAGCCATCAGCTCCACCTATGTTGTTGTAATTCTAGCAGCCAGGTCGGCCTCCTCGGACAAAGCTTCAGTTCTTAAGGCTCGTAACACTCTGCTGATGCATCTCCTGCAGCTGGGCCTCAGCATCTCTTCAACTCTGCACAACCCACTGCTGTATGCCATCTCAAGGCTTGTTGTGCTGGGTGTGCTCCTGCGCATACAGAATTTCTTATATGTGTCCTTAATCATGCTTCCCAGGTGTCTGAGTGCACTCATCTATGGCCTCAGAGATCAGACCATCAGACCAGCCCTCATTTACAATCTGTGCTGTCGGATTAAGCTTTCAGGAGTCTCCTTAAAGTCAAAGATCTCCCCTTAAATCAATGTGACTTTCAGAAACATTAACAGCTGTTTTCCTTTCCAGCCTGGAGTGGAACACATTGAGTCAACATTCTCAATTCATGCCATCACCTGTACATACAGCCATTGTCTGTACCTGCTCAACAACATTGGGTCCATGGGGGGTGGGATACCAGGTACACCCCCACTCCCCAGCTGGCCAGTCCTGCATGCAGTTATATTTTAGAGAATAAAAATAAATAGAAAAACTAAAGATATTCATGGCTGAATATTTCTCGCAAGGTCAGAATTGAATGATTTTTAATCTATTCAAAAAGTGGAGAAATAACCTTTTTTTCCCATCCATTAATCCTGAAAATGTCCCAAACCTAACAGAATTTCTGATGCTCACCACATATAACTGGAATATGTATCAACATAAATGGATGAAGTTTATTGGAACCCTAACACCGTCCTTTACTCTAACCCTAACCTTCCACACTAATTTTAATTATAAGCCTAAGCCTGATTACCCTAACCCCAGCATTGACCCTTAACCTAGTCTCTGTTCTAACCCTAACCCCAGTCTTTATTTCAGTCCCAATCCAAACCCAAGTTTTTAACCTAAACTGAATATCTAACCCTAATCCCATTTCACCATTTTAACCCTTACCCTAACAACACCCCTAACCCTAACCTAAGAAGTCTAAAAGTCTAAAACAGCGGCTAAACCTAAAACAATTTCATTGGTCAAAACACACCTTCAGTTAGAAATTTTTGTAATAAATTTTATTAATTTTGGGGGGTAATATATTTAAAATCATACCGTAAAAGTTTAAAGATATTTTTTCTATAAAACCTTAAAAAAACCTTAAGAATACATTTGACTCTGAATAGAAAGCTAAAAGAAAAGCTGCAAAGAAGCTCTCTTTCAGTTGTGCTCTGACAGGTAAGAGAAAACATCTCTTACCTGCCTCTCGTTATAGTTAATCTAATTATTATCATTTTATTTTATTTTATTTAATAAGAATTAAAACGTTTACATAAAAAAAATCATGAAACTACAAAAAAAAGTTTAACAAAAAAAATATTTTATGTTTACCTATTGTTTCCAATTAAAATAAAATAGAATATAGCAGAGTAGAATACTTTATTGATCCCACAGTGTGGAAATTAGGAAACCCTCCTTTAGTTTTGTGAATTGATTTGTTAGTTTAAAAAAAGACATTGAAAATACATTAAAATTATATTAAAAAACCTGGAGATGGCTGATGGGTGAACGGAGATGTGCTGTGGCCGGAGGTGCAAGCGCGACCGTCGACCCCAGTGGGACCAAGGGTACAGGGGCTCCAGATTGATGGCTTTTATAAACACCTACTCCTTCGGGAGAAAGACTCAGTTCTCTATCCCTAACCTAACCACTAACCCTATTCCTAACTCTAACCCCTAACTCTAACCCAACCGAACCCTGACCCTTACCCTTAATCCTAACCCTGTCACAGCCACTGGTTGGAAGGCTGCGGCTGAGGGAGTTCAGGTTCATGCAGCACAACAGAGGTGACAGAGCATCCCCTTGGTAGATTCTGTACCTGATGCCCACCTATGCAGATGGTCTCCAAGAACCCCGTTCACCATCCTGTACAGTTCCTGGTAAAGGATTTAGGTGTAAATCTCTAAATATTCCAGTATCCCAGACAGCGCACATGTTTGAATGCCTGATATGAAATTCACAAATGACTGTTCGGTAGACCATCAACTGGTGTTCAGACCCTGAAGTCAGGACTGTGACCTGCTCATGTAATTAACCATATGAGCTATCAAAGCAAGTTAATTGTACTGCACGTTTCCTGTAGAAGACAATTCAAAGTTCATCCATCCATCCATTTTCCACCGCTTATCCGGGGTCGGGACACGGGGGCAGCAGCCAAAGCAGGGGTACCAAGACTTCCCTCTCCCCTGCCACTTCTGCCAGCTCCTCCGGGGGGATCCCGAGGCATTCCGAGGCCAGCCGAGACACAGTCCCTCCAGTGTGTCCTGGGTCTTCCTCTGGGCCATCTCCCGGTGGGACGTGCCCGGAACACCTCACCAGGGAGGCGACCAGGAGGCATCCTAATCAGATGCCCGAGCCACCTCAACTGGCTCCTCTCAACATGGAGGAGCAGCGGCTCTACTCTGAGGCCCTCCCGGATGGCCAAGCTTATCACCCTATCTCTAAGGGAGAGCCCAGCTACCCAGCTGAGGAAACTCATTTCGTCCGCTTTCAGTCACCACCCAAAGTTCGTGACCATAGATGAGGGTGGGAACGTAGATAAATCGAGAGCTTCACCTTTAAGCTCAGCTCTCTCTTCATCACGACCGTTACAGCGCCCGCATTACTGAAGACGCCACACCGCTCCGCCTATCGATCTCACGCTCCCTAACCCCATTCACAAACAAGACCCCAAGGTACTTCAACTCCTCCACTTGGGGAAGGACGTCCCCCCTGACCCGGAGAAGGCACTCATCAGGTCACAACTTGATGAAGCCAACAGAACCACATCATCTGCAAAAAGCAGAGATGCGATCTCTGACACCTTCAACACATCAGCTGCGCCTATAAATCCTGTCCATAAAAGTTATGAACAGAACTGGAGACATAGGGCAACCTTGGCGGAGTCCAATTCTCACCGGAAACGGATCCGACTTACTACCAGCAATGCGAACCAAGCTTTTACTCCGGTTGTACATGGACCAAACAACCCGTGACAAAGGGCCTGGTACCCCATACTCCAGGAGCAACCCCCACAGGATACCCCAAGGGACAAGGTCGAACACCTTCTCCAAGTCCACAAAACACGTGGACTGGTGGAGCGAACTCCCATGCACCCTCCAGGACCCCGCTGAGGGTATAGAGCTGATCCAGCGTTCCAAGGCCAGGATGAAAAACCACACTGTTCCTCCTGGATCTGAGGTTCAACTGTCCGATGGACCCTTCTCTCCAGAACCGGTGAATAGACCTTCCCAGGGAAGCTTAAGAGCGTGATCCCCCTATAGTTGGAACACACCCTTCGGTCCCCCTTTTTAAACAGGGGGACCACCACCCTAGTCTGCCAATCCAGAGGAACTGCCCCTGATGTCCATGTGATGTTGCAGAATCGCGTTAAGCAATGCAGCCCCACAACATCCAGAGCCTTGAGGAACTCCGGCCGAATCTCATCCACCCCCGGAGCTTTGCCACCACAGAGCTTTTTGGTTACCTCGGTGACTTCAGCCCCGGAGATTGGAGAGCCCAACACCAGATCCTCAGGCTCTGCCCCTCCAATGGAGGACGCACCAGTGGGATTGAGGAGGTCTTCGAAGTACTCCGCCCACCGACCCACAACGTCACGAGTTGAGGTCAACAGCACACCACCCCCACTGTAAATGGTGTTGGTGGAGCACTGCTTCCTCCCCCTGAGACGCCGGATAGTGGACCAGGATGGTTGACCAGAATCGCCTCGAAGCCATATGGAAGTCTTTTTCCATGGACCCCCAAACTCCTCCCACGCCCAAATTTTTGCCTTGGCAGCTACCCGAGCTGCATGTCGCTTGGACTGCCGATACCCATCGGCTGCCTCTGGAGTCCCACAGGCCAAAAAGGCCCGATAGGACTCCTTCTTCAGTCTGACGGCATCCGGGTTCGAGGGTTAAAGCCGCGACAAGCCCCCAGCTCTCCTGGAGGTGGGAGTTAAAGCTCCGCCCCCTTCTTCACCCGAGTGTCCAAAACATGCGGGCGCAGGTCACCCGAAACGACAACAAAGTCGAACATTGAATTGCGGCCTACAGTGTCCTGGTGCCAAGAGCAAATATGAACACTCTTATGCTTGAACATGGTGTTCGTTATGGACAATCCGTGCCGAACACAGAAGTCCAAAACACCACTCGGGCTCAAGCTGGGGGGCCATTCCTTCCAACCACGCCCCTCCAGGTCTCACTGCCATTGCCCACGTGAGCGTTGAAGTCCCCCAGCAAAACAAGGGAGTCCGCAGGGGGGGCACCCTCTAGCACCCCCTCCAAGGACTCCCAAAAGTGTGGGTACTCTGCACTGCTGTTAGGCGCGAAAGCAGTCAGCACCCGTCTCCCCACCCGAAGGCGAAGGGAGGCTACCCTCTCGTTCACCGGGGTAAACCCCAACGTACAGGCACCGAGATGGGGGGCAACGAGTATGCCCACTCCTACTCGGTGCCTCTCACCGCGGGCAACTCCAGAGTAGTAGAGCGTCCAACCCCTTCTCAAGAAGGCTTGTTCCAGAGCCAGAGCTGTGTGTCGAGGTGAGTCCAACTATGTCCAGCCGGAATCTCTCCGCCTCGCACACCAACTCAGGCTCCTTCCCCACCAGAGAGGTGAAATTCCACATCCCTAGAGCCAGCTTCTGCAGCCGGGGATTGGTTCGCCATGGTCCCTGACTCTGGCTGCCACCCGCTCCGCATCACACCCGACCCCTTTCGCCCCTCCTATGGGTGGTGAACCCAATGGAGAGGGGGTCCATGTGGCCTCTTCGGGGTAAGCCCGGCCAGGCTCCATGGGCTAAAGCACGGCCACCAGGCGCTCGCCAACGTGCCCCACCTCTGGGCCTGGCTCCAGAGTGGGGCCTCGGTGACCCACGTCCGGGCGAGGCTTCACTTGGCCCATTGGTGTCACTCATCATTAGGGGTCTTTTGGGCTCCTAGGACCTCCAACATAGCTCCTAGGATCACTGGGACACTCAAACCACTCCACCACGATAAGGTGGCAGCCCAGGGAGGGAAAATTTTAAAAGTTTAAAAGTGGAAAACAAAGAAAGAGTATTAATCAACAAAATAGATTAGATCAAGTAAAAGCGAAGGGTGCAGCATCAAAATTTTTCAGTTAAACTCATATTTCCAGCTTGTATTTAAACATTCAGAGCTGAGGCATGTTTCACCTCTTCAGGAAGACCGATCCAGATTTTAGGAGCATAAAACTGAAACGAAGCCTCTCTTGGTTCGGTTCTGACTCTGGGCGCCAGCAGGAGACCAGCAGCTGAAATTCTCAGTCCAGCTGGTCCATTCGGCTCTAACATTTTAGAGTTGGACAGGCTCTCATGTTGAGACAAGCTATAGGCCGGTAGTTGGATGGATCCACATGCTCATGGTGATCTTTCATGATCAGGACCTTTCCAATCTTGTGGAGGATATTTCAAACTTTAACAAATAAAAAAGTAAAAACTTGGGCATGCAAAATTATTCAGCCCCCTTGAGTTAATACTCTGTAGCGCCACCTGCGATTACAGCTGCAAGTCGCTTGGGATATGTCTCAGCTTTGCACATTGAGAGACTGAAATCTTTACCCATTCTTCCTTGCAAAACAGCTCAAGCTCAGTGAGGTTGGATGGAGAGCATTTGTGAACAGCAGTTTTCAGTTCTTTCCACAGATTCTGGATTCAGGTCTGGACTTTGAGTTGGCCATTCTAACTTGATGATTATTTGTGAACCATTCCATTGTAGATCTTGCTTTATGTTTTGGATCATTGTCTTGTTGGAAGATAAATCTCCGTCCCAGTTTCAGGTCTCTTGCAGACTCCAACAGGTTTTCTTCCAGAATGGTCCTCTATTTGGCTCCATCCATCTTCCCATCAATTTTAACCATCTTCCCTGTCCCTACTGAAAAAAAGCAGGACCAAAACATGTTTGACAGTGGGGATGTTGTGTTAAGGGTGATGAGCTGTGTTGCTTTTACGTCAAACATAACGTTTTTCATTGTGGCCAAAAAGTTTGATTTTGGTTTCCGACCAGAGCACCTTCTTCCACACATTTGGTCTGTCTCCCAGGTGGCTTGTGGCAAATGTTAAACGAGATTTATTATGGATATCTTTAGGAAATGGCTTTTTTCTTGCCACTCTTCCATAAAGGCCGTATACGACTGATTGTTGTCCTATGGACAGAGTCTCCCAACTCAGCTGTAGATCTCTGCTGTTCATTCAGAGTGATCATGGGCCTCTTGGCTGCATCTCTGATCACTCTTCTCTTTGTTTGAGCGGAAAGTTTAGGGGGACGGCCGGGTCTTCGTAGATTTGCAGTGGTCTGATACTCCTATTCCAATATCATTGTTGTGGTGCAGAGAGCCAGGAGGCCTACCCCAGGGACACAGCCACAGGTGTGTCCACGTAACGACTCATCAATTCAGCACACCTGTGGCCAGTTACCTGGGAAGGCTTCTTAAGGACGCTGAGACCTTCAGTACCCGCTCTGACGTACAACCTGTATGGTAACTTCGAGCCCAGTTCCTATAGTCTGATTTCTGGATTTGTGTCTTTGACCCTGCGTGCAGTGATTAACTGTTTTTTCCTGATCCTTTGTCCAAGGAACTACCACAGTGCGCCTTCCACGGCTTCGTGCTCCCACACTCCCCGCGTCCTGCCATCCCTGCCCTGCGGGCCTCCTGCGTTTTATTTGTTAATTTCCTTCCTTACGTCTGGGAGAATAAACGGTGGCGTGCCACCTCAAAAGACTGCCTTACCTGCCCTCCTTGTGTTTTTTGCTACAGGGGTTCAGTTCTCGTTCAGCCCTAACAGAACGTCAGAGCCATAATGAACCCAAGCGAAAAACCCGACCAGACGGATGGTGTGCAACCTAACCAGCTTTCCCCCACAGATCTCCTGGCAGCCACAGTGGCTGGCCACGCCAAGCAGTTGGAGTTGCTGACAGCCCAACTCAACCAAGCCTTCACCCATCTGTCTACGGAGATCAGTACCATGCGGGCATCGGTCCACAGCTCTACGGATGAGCTAACCAGACTCTCTGGGCTGGTAGCCCATTTTCCCAAAACCCACCCTCCAGCCCCATTGAACCCCAGCCCGGTCCTTGCACCGGATCCCAGTTTACTTCCCTCAGGTTCCACCATCTCCTCTAATCCTGCCGTGCTTCTTCCTGACCCCAGGTTTGAGCCGAACCTCCCCTGCCCCAAGTCTTTTGGAGGAGAGTTTGGGCAGTGCAGGGGTTTTCTGGGTCAATGTGAGCTGTTGTTTCGGCACCAACCATCTCGGTACTCGGCAGGGGGTGCCCGGATAGCTTTAATCATGTCCCTGTTGACTGACAGAGCACTCGCCTGGGCCATTGCAGCGACCGGTCGGGATCTCCAGCTCACCATTGATTACCCAGCATTTCTGAGGGAGTTCCGCCTGGTATTTGACCATCCCACGGACTGACTGGATGCTGCCAGCCGCGTCCATTCAATTTCCCAAGGGTCCAGGTCAGTGGCTGACAACCCTCTGGAGTTCCGCACCCTCGCAGCAGATAGTGCCTGGGACGACAACGCACTCCGCAGCGCTTACCGGAGGGGGCTGAATGAGGCGGTAAAGGACTTAATCATTCGGGATCGCCCTTCCACCCTCTCTGAACTGATCTCCCTGGCTCTGCTCATGGATGATTGGTTGCGTGAGCGCCACCGGGAGCCAGCTAAACGTGGTAGGGATGAGCCTCACTCCAGAGTTTCACACTCCATCAAGGGGGAGTCTCCAAGGGATGCTTTTTCACCACCCCGTGCATCCCTCAAGACCACTCCCCTACCCAGTGCCCAAGATGAGCCGATGGAGTTGGGCCGCTCACGGCTTTCCAAGGAGGAGCGTGAACAGTGGATGCTAGACCGCCTGTGCCTCTATTGTGGTAGGCCAGGTCATCAGATCCAAGCATGCCCCACTCGACCAAAAGGTAGGGAGTAAGGGAGGTAAGGGAGTACTAATGAGCCGAACTACTCTCCCTCTGTCCCCAAGACAAAGAAGTAAGAATCACCTTTTTCCTGGCACCCTCTCTTGGGATTCTGTATCTTTAACCCTTGGAGTTTTCCTCGATTCAGGAGCGGATGAGTGCATTATGGATGCCAGGCTAGCTCGCCAAGCTGGTATTCCCCTCATTCCCCTCGACTCCCCCCTTTCTGCACAAGCACTTAAAGGGGGCCCCCTGGAGCGCGTTACCCACACCACCATTTCCCTTACCCTCACATTGTCAGGAAACCACAGTGAGAAGATTCATTTCTTTATTTTGCACGCCCCCACAACTCCCCTGGTACTTGGCAGGCTGGGGTTTGAGAGACACGAACCACACATTTCCTGGGCCTCTCGGCAAATTCTATGATAGAGTGTTGCCTGCCATGCCAATTGTCTGCGTTCCGCTCTTTCTCCTATAAAGGGTTCCAACCCTGTGCCCACTCCCCCGGTCCTTTCTGGTATCCCACCTTGCTATCATGACCTGGCTGGGGTGTTTAGCAAGGAGAGGGCCCTCTCCCTTCCTCCTCACCGACCCTATATTTGTTCCATAGACCTCCTCTTAGGAGCCACCCTCCCTGTTAGTCGCCTGTATAATCTATCAGTCCCTGAGGCTATGAGAGATTACATCACTGAGTCCCTGGCCGCTGGCATTATTCGACCATCCTCTTCCCCTGTCGCAGCAGGTTTCTTTTTTGTCAAGAAGGATGGTAGTTTGAGGCCGTGTATTGATTATCGTGACTTAAACAACATTACAGTTAAAAATAAGTATCCCCTTCCCCTGCTTGACTCCTCGTTCAAGCCTCTCTCTCAAGCCACCATCTACACAAAACTAAACCTGAGAAACGCTTACCACTTGGTGCGTATTAAAGAGGGGGATGAGTGGAAGACAGGGTTCAATACCCACCAAGGCCACTTTGAATATCTTGTTATGCCTTTTGGCCTTACCAATGCCCCTGCTGTCTTCCAGGCCCTTGTTAATGATGTTCTCAGGGACATGCTCAACACCTTTGTTGTTGTGTATTTGAATGATTTCCTCGTGTTTTCTTGTTCCGAGGTGGACCACCGCCAGCATGTGTGTCTGGTCCTGTGGCGGCTGCTGGAGAACCGCCTCTTTGTCAAGGCTGAGAAGTGCGAATTTCACTCTGCCTCTTTTGAGTACCTGGGGCACATTCTGGAGAGGGGGTGTGTCCGCGCTGATCCCAGGAAGGTATGTGCGGTGGAGGAATGGCCACGTCCCACGGATCGCACGCAGCTCCGGCGGTTCTTGGGGTTTGCAAATTTCTACCGCCGATTCATTCGTGATTTCAGTCGGGTCGCTGCACCTCTGTCCGCATTGACCTCCACTCTCCGCCGTTTCTCCTAGACTCCAGAGGTAGAGGCTGCCTTCCTAGCTCTCAAGGAGCGGTTCACGACGGCCCCTGTGCTTGCTCTACCGGACCCCAACCGACAATTCATTGTTGAGGTCAATGCGTCCGATAAGGGCATTGGGGCTGTTCTCTCCCAGCGGTCTGGGGAGGACCAGCGCATACATCCCTGTGCCTTTTTCTCTCTGAGGTTTACCCCCTCTGAGAGGAATTATGACATCGGCAACAGGGAGTTGCTGGCGGTTCATGGAGTGGAGACACTGGTTGGAGGGTTCCAAGCAGCCATTCATTGTTTGGTCAGATCATAAGAACCTGACCTACATCCCAGAGGTGTGACCAAGTCACTGTGTTGCAAGTCTCAAGTAAGTCTCAAGTCTCTGTCCTCAAGTCCGAGTCAAGTCTTAGGTAAAGACAGGTAAAGTCGAGTCAAGTGTCAAGTCGTGATTTTAACGACTCGAGTCTGACTCGAGTCCAAGTCATGTGACTCGAGTCCCCACCTCTGCTGTTTTGAGTTCCGGAGCCCCGCTCACTAACCACCGGCTTACTGAGCTAACACGGTGCACATTATTTGTGGAGGCATTTGAAGGACCGGAATTATGGTAAATCATCACCAATTTAACCGGGAGTACACATGCTAACACGAAGTTAGCTAAAGTCAACTATCTTACAGCAAAAGAAAAGTGCCACCTACCGATCTTTGTGAAGCTTCAAATGCCGGACAAAGTTGGACGTCGTGGCATCTCCATCCGATATTCTCTTCTTGCATGTTTTACAAGTTGCAGTTCGTTTTTTAGTCAAAATTTCATAACCTAGGTAGCCAAAAGAAACTACTCGCGGAAGCATATTCGAGCGGTTATTTGGTATTTCGTTCCCTGAGCTCTGTAGCTTCGGCGCGTTTTTTTAAACGTCCAAATCCTGTTAATTTGATTGGTTGTGCTGCAGCTACGTACACATCGATACATAAGGAGAGAGGAAAAACATAGTGACGGTCTGTGCATATTGATATGGAATGAGTGAAATTAATTAATGACGCCACTTTATAAATAATGTGTTTTAAATTTTAACACTTTGAGTAAGAAATATCAAGTCTTTTCAAGTAAACAGCTTCAAGTCGAGTCAAGTCCAAAGTCAATGGCATGAAAGTCAAAGTCAAGTCCGAGTCTCAAGTCGTGAT
>CAJRST010041110.1:19850693-19888179 GCA_907169785.1 Menidia menidia | reverse complement strand
TGACTCGAGTCCCCACCACTGCTACATCCGAACGGCTAGGAGACTAGTTCCTCGGCAGGCACGCTGGGCCCTGTTTTTTAACAGTTTCAACTTCACCCTCACCTACCGACCTGGCCCTACCAACTCCAAAGCAGACGCCCTGTCTCGCTGCTTTCCAATGAGCGCCCCCAATTCCCCTGTTGCCGACACTATCCTCCCCTCTACCCGCGTGGTGGGAGCCATGTCGTGGGGGATTGAGTCGGTGGTGAGATAGGCCCAGCACACTGAGCCCGATCCTGGCAATGGTCCCCAGAATCGTCTCTTCGTCCCCGCCTCCGTCCGAAGCCGTGTGCTGCAGTGGGGTCACTCCAGCAAGTTTACTTGTCATCCTGGCGCTGTGGAATTCATCAGACGATGTTTCTGGTGGCAATCCTTGGAGGCTGACACCAGGGGGTTTGTTGCAGCTTGTGAGATCTGTGCACGGGGTAAGGCTTCCCATCGCTCCCCGGCGGGTCTTCTGCACCCTCTGCCCATCCCTGGCCGACCTTGGTCGCACATTGCCCTGGACTTTGTCACTGGTCTCCCCATCTCTCAGGGCAATGACACCATCCTGACGGTGGTCGACCAGTTCTCCAAGGCAGTTCATTTCGTGCCCCTTCCCAAACTTCCCTCAGCTGCTGAGACAGCGGAGCTTCTGGTCCAGCATGTGGTTCGCCTCCATGGAATTCCCAAGGACATCTTATCCGACCATGGCCCCCAGTTCATATCCAAGGTCTGGCGGGCTTTCTGGAGGGGAATCGGTGCCACGGCAAGCCTCTCCTCTGGTTACCATCCCCAGTCTAATGGGCAGGCAGAACGCGCCAACCAGACCCTGGAGACGGCCATACACTGCATCACCACCAGCAACCCTGCCACCTGGGTCAAGTACCTATCCTAGGTGGAGTACTCCCTCAACACCATGGTGTGTGCAGCTACCGGTATGTCCCCCTTCCAGGCATCCCTCGGCTATCAGCCCCCTGTTTCGCCTCCTTGCAGTCCGACGTGGGGGACGGGGTTTTCAATATTTGGTTGACTGGGTGGGGTATGGGCCCGTTGATCGTAGCTGGGTGCCTCACTCCTACCTGGCCGATCCGGCTTGTCTAAGAGATTTCTACAGGGCTAATCCCAACGCCATCGGACGGTCGCCCAGTGTCGCCCGTCGGGAGGGGGGTCCTCTTGGGGTGCAGAGAGCCAGGAGGCCTACCCCAGGGACAAAGCCACAGGTGTGTCCACCTAACGATTCATCAATTCAGCACACCTGTGGCCAGTTACCTGTGGAGGCTTCTTAAGGACGCTGAGACCTTCAGTACCCGCTCTGACGTACAACCTGTATGGTAACTTCGAGCCCAGTTCCTAAAGTCTGATTTCTGGATTTGTGTCTTTGACCCTGCGTGCAGTGATTAACTGTTTTTTCCTGATCCTTTGTCCAAGGCACTACCCCAGTGCGCCTTCCACAGCTTCCTGCTCCCAGGCTCCCCGCGTCCTGCCATCACTGCCCTGCGGGCCTCCCGCGTTTTGTTTGTTAATTTCCTTCCCTACGTCTGGGAGAATAAATGGTGGCGTGCCACTTCAAAGGACTGCCTTACCTGCCCTCCTTGTGTTTTGCGCTACAGGGGGTCGGTTCTCGTTGAGCCCTAACAATCATTGCTTGACCAGAGAGGAAACTACTCTGGGAGTTGTTGGCGTAAGCGTAAGCTGGCGTAAGCGTAGCGGTAAGCGTAGCGGTAAGCGTATCGACCCATTTCCGTTTCCGGTGTTAGCGGTGTTTGTGTGGTGGTAGCGCTTTTTTCTCTGCTCTCGCTAACTACCATATAACGTAATTATATTTCAGTAAGTTTGCCTAAGCACCAATAGTTCTTTCCATCTTGGGTGACTGCTGTTCTGTCTTATAGCGGATGTAACAAAGGTTCCGGTGGCTCTACCGTACTTTTGTTTAGCCGCTAGCGACTTTAACAGCTAGCGATGGCTTCTCCCTCTCGCTCTCCTGCTCTTTCTTGCTCGGTGTGTCTGATGTTTAGTTACTCCTCTGCCTCCTTTAACGGTAGTGGTATGTGTAACAAGTGTAGTTTATTTCTAGACATGGAGGCGAGGCTCAGTGCGTTAGAAGCTCGGCTCTGCACCGTAGTAGAGCAGCCCTTAGCTAGGCTAGCTAAGTGTAGCCAGTCCCAGGTAGTCGGTGCTGACCGACCTGAGTTAGCTGATAGCCGCCCCCCCCCTTCCCCCCCTCCGGCCTCTCCTGAGCAGCCAGGAAAAGGAAGCTGGGTGGCTGTCCGAGGGAGGAATAGCCGTAAAAAGTCTAAGCACCTAGTGTCCCCTCAATCTGTTCGAGTAGCTAACAGATTTTCCCCACTCAGCGAGCCACCCGCTGAGAAGCCTACCCTAGTAATAGGTAGCTCGATTCTGAGGAATGTGAAGCTGAACACCCCAGGGAGTGTAGTTAAGTGTATTCCTGGGGCCAGAGCGGGCGACATTGAGTCTTATTTGAAACTTCTGGCTAAGGGTAGACGTAGATACAGTAAGATTGTTATCCACGTAGGCGTTAATGACTCCCGGTTACGTCAGTCAGAAGTCACTAAGTTAAATGTGGAGTCAGTTTGTAGATATGCTAGAACAATGTCGGACACCGTAGTTTTCTCTGGCCCCTTGCCCAACCTGGTTAGTGATGACATGTTTAGCCGCATGTCATCTTTCCGTCGATGGCTGGCGAGGTGGTGCCCAGCCAATGATGTGGTCTTTGTGGATCACTGGCAGTCTTTCTGGGGAAGACGTGGCCTGATTAGGAGAGACGGCATCCATCCCACGGGGGAGGGAGCCGCTCTCATTTCTAGAAACCTAGCCAACATTGTTAGCAGACTAGATCGGTGACAGTCCAGGGTTGAGAGGAGGAAGCGGAGTTGTAATGTAACCCTCTTCTCTGCTCCTCCATTCCAGGAGTTATTTAGTGAAAAACCTATAGAGACGGTGTCTGTCCCCCGGTCATTTAAATTTTTAAAATTAAGGGTAAACAGAGGAGTTGTCTATAGAAACCTCATAAAAGTTAAAACCACAAGAGAAATAGTGCATGCAAATAAGATAGTAAAATGTGGACTCTTGAATATCAGATCTCTCTCTTCTAAAGGTGTGCTTGTAAATGAACTCATATCAGATTATAAGATTGATTTATTTTGTCTTACTGAAACCTGGCTGGGTGATGGAGAATATGTGAGCCTAAATGAATCCACCCCTCCCAGTCACAGGAATACTCACATTCCTCGAAGCACAGGTCGAGGAGGTGGAGTTGCAGCTATCTTTGACTCCAGTCTTGTAATCAGCTCTAAAGCTAAATTGAACTATAACTCTTTTGAAAGCCTTGTTCTGAGTCTTTCCCACCCAAGCTGGAAATCACTGCAACCTATTCTATTTATTATAGTGTACCGACCACCCGGTCCATACTCTGAATTCTTATCTGAATTTTCAGAGTTTTTGTCAACTTTAGTCCTTAAAACGGACAAAGTAATTATTGTAGGGGACTTTAATATCCATGTGGATGTTGAGAATGACAGCCTCAGTACTGCATTTATCTCTCTGTTAGATTCCATTGGCTTCTCTCAGAGTATTCATGAACCGACTCACTGTTTTAACCACACCCTTGATCTTGTTCTGGTGTATGGTATTGAAATTGAACATTTAATAGTGTTCCCACATAATCCGTCTTTATCTGACCACTGTTTGCTAACTTTTGAGCTTTTACTGCTGAATTACCCTCCACTGGGTAAAAATGTCTACTCAAGATGCCTGTCTGATAGTGCTATAGCTAAATTTAAGGATGTGATTCCATCAGCTCTACATCCATTATCAAGTCGTACAGAAACAGAGGACTCTTATGTTAATTTCAGTCCTTCCCAAGTTGATCATCTTGTTGATAGTGTTGAAGGCTCGCTGCGAACAGCTCTTAACGCTGTAGCCCCCCTAAAGAAGAAAATTCTTAAACAAAGACGGTTAGCTCCATGGTATACTAGTGAAACCCGCAAATTAAAGCAGATATCTCGGAAACTTGAGAAGAACTGGCGTTCAACCAAGCTGGAAAAGTCTCGTTTATCTTGGCAAGATAGTCTTAAAGCTTATAGGAAGGCCCTCCGTGATGCCAAAGCAGCATATTACTCGTCTTTAATTGAGGAAAATAGGAACAATCCCAGGTTTCTTTTCAGCACTGTTGCCAGGCTGACTGAGAGCCACAGCTCTATTGAATCAAGTATTCCAATAGCTCTCACTAGCCATGACTTCATGAGCTTCTTTAACGATAAAATTCTAGCTATCAGGAACAAAATCCACCAAGACTTGCCCTCAACTAGCATCGACTTATCTTTAAACTCAGTAACTGTAGGACCAGAACCAGTTATATGTTTTGACTGTTTTGCTTCCCTCAATCTTTGTCAACTAACTTCAATAATTTCTTCATCCAAACCTTCAACTTGCCTCTTGGATCCCATCCCGACTAGGTTGCTTAAAGAAGTCCTACCCTTAGTCGGTACTTCTCTGCTAGACGTGATCAATCTGTCCTTATTAACAGGCTATGTGCCACAGTACTTTAAAGCTGCTGTAATTAAGCCTCTTTTGAAAAAGCCTAACCTGGACCCAGATGTTTTAGCCAACTATAGACCTATATCCAACCTTCCATTCATCTCCAAGGTCCTGGAGAAAGCAGTAGCCAAACAGCTGTGTGACTATCTACATAGCAATAGCTTGTTTGAGGATTTTCAGTCAGGATTTAGAGCTCACCATAGCACAGAGACCGCACTGGTGAAAATTACTAATGACCTCCTAATGGCATCAGACAAAGGACTCGTCTCTGTCTTGGTTTTATTAGATCTTAGTGCTGCTTTTGACACCATTGACCATCAGATCCTATTACAGAGACTGGAACATTTCATCGGAATTAAAGGAGCCGTTCTAAGTTGGTTTAGGTCCTATTTATCAGATCGGTTTCAGTTTGTGCATGTTAACGATGAGTCCTCCATGCATGCCAGAGTTAGCCACGGAGTTCCGCAAGGATCCGTTCTCGGACCAATCCTCTTTACTTTATATATGCTTCCTTTAGGTAATATTATCAGGAAACACTCTATCAACTTTCATTGCTATGCAGATGATACTCAGTTATACCTATCGATCAAGCCAGATGAAACTCATCAGCTAGCTAAGCTTCAAATGTGCCTTCAGGATGTTAAAACCTGGATGACCTGTAATTTTCTAATGTTAAACTCAGCTAAAACTGAAGTTATTGTTCTAGGGCCTAAACGCCTTCGTGACGCATTATCTAGAGATATAGTTTCCCTGGATGGCATCGCCCTGGCCTCCAGCACCACTGTGAGAAATCTTGGAGTTATCTTCGATCAGGACATGTCGTTTAACTCTCACATTAAGCAAATTTCAAGAACCGCCTTCTTTCACCTTCGTAATATTGCAAAAATTAGGAGCATCCTGTGTAAAAATGATGCAGAAAAACTAGTCCATGCATTTGTTACTTCTAGGCTGGATTACTGCAATTCCTTGTTATCAGGGTCTTCAAAAAAGTCCATTAGGACTCTTCAGCTGATCCAGAATGCTGCAGCACGTGTTCTTACAGGAACCAGAAAAAGAGATCATATTTCTCCTGTCTTGGCTTCTTTGCACTGGCTTCCTGTTAAATCCAGAATAGAATTTAAAATCCTTCTCCTTACGTATAAAGCTCTTCATGGTCAGGCCCCATCTTATCTTAAAGAGCTTTTAGTACCTTACTGCCCTACCAGAGAACTGCGCTCCCAGAATGAAGGGTTACTGGCAGTTCCTAGAGTCTTGAAATCTAGAATGGGCGCTAGAGCGTTCGGCTATCAGAGTCCTCTTTTGTGGAACCAGGTTCCAGTTTGGGTCCGGGAAGCAGACACCGTCTCTATATTTAAGAGTAGGCTTAAGACTTTCCTTTATGATAGAGCTTATAGTTAGAGTAAGTCCACCCCTGGTTGTGCTGCTATAGGCCTAGACTGCCGGGGGATGCATCATGATGCACCGAGCTCCCCTTTCCTTTCTCTCTCTCCCTCCCGGTGCAACCTCATTCCATTAACAATGTTACTAACTGGACTCTCTCCCTTCCCCGTAGTCGTGTGCTTTCTCGTCCCCCTTCTCTCTTCTCTCTCTTCCTAACACTTTCTGCAGATATTCCTGGCTCTGGAGCTGTGGGGTCTGGATCTGTGGTAGGGAGTCTCCTCCTATCACTTCCTGCAGGTGTTCCTAGAGCTGTGGAGTCTGGATCTGTGGTTGGGAGTTTCCTGCTGCCCCCATGTTCCTGCTCATCATTAGCATTAATATCATTGCCATTTTTAATCTATTCTACGTGTTGCTGTGTTGGCTGCCCCTCTCTGCTCCTTCTGTCCTTCTCTCGCCCTCTCTCTCTCTCTTGCTCTCTCTTTCCCCTCACCCCCAACCGGCCGAGGCAGATGGCCGCCCACCCTGAGCCATGGTTCTGCTCAAGGTTTCTGCCTGTTAAAAGGAAGTTTTTCCTTGCCTGTGTCGCCTAGTGCTTGCTCATGGTGGGAATTGTTGGGTTTCTGTAGTTAACTTCAGAGTAGGGTCTGACCTGCTCTGTTTGGAAAGCGCTGTGAGACAACTGTTGTTGTGATGTGGCGCTATATAAATAAAATTGAATTGAATTGAATTGGATAGTGCCCCTTGGGATGTTTAAAGCTTGGGGAATCTTTTTATAACTAAATCCAGCTTTAAACTTCTCCACAACAGTATTTCGGACCTGCCGGGTATGTTCCTTGGTTTTCCTGATGCTCTGCGTTTTAAAGAGTCTAAATAGATAGTCTAAACTCTGAGACTATCACAGAGGAGGTGCATTTATTCAGAGACTTTATTACACACATGTGGATTCTATTTATCATCATTCATTTATCTTCACTGAATGTCTGGAGAGAATTTGCTGCACTGAAAGTAAAGGGCTGAACAATTTTGCAGACCCAAGTTGTTAAAAAAGTTTGAAATATCCAATACATTTTGTTCCACTTCATGATTGTGCCACACTTGTTGATTCTATCCAAAAATGTGCATGTTTGAAGCCTGAAATGTGGCAAAAGGACGACAAGTTCAAGGGGCTGAATACTTTCGCAAGGCACTATACATCAGGGGTAGCCAGAGGAGCTCAGTGAACCATCCATCCATCCATTATCGTTACCGCTAACCCTAATGAGGTCGCGTGGAGAACAAGAGCCTATCCCAGTGGTCAATGGGTGAGAGACAAGGTACACCCTTGACAGTCTGCCAGTCCATCACAGGGCCACACACAAGACATGCAAGGACAAACAACCACGCACGCTCACATTCACTCCAAGTTGCCCTAAGGGCAAATTGGAATGCCCTAAGGGCAATTTGAAATTGGAATGTCCGATCAACCTAACATGCAGGTTTTTGGACTGTGGGAGGAAGCCGGAGAACCCAGAGAGAGCCCACGCAGACACAAGGAGAACATGCAAACTCCACACAGAAAGGTCATGGGTCCCCCGGGACTCAAACCCAGTACTTTCTTGCAGTGAGGCAATGGTGCTAACCACCACGCCGCCCACCAGACAGGTAACCATATGCAGAAATTTAGCAGCAGGCTGGAAGACCAATTAGCAGTAGGAGTACAGGGGTAAGAGAGTCGTAGACTGCACAAGGAACTGGCTGGGATGCTGGGTCAGGTATGGATCTGTCTTATGTTTAGTGATATGAATAAAAACGATCGAGCAACGGAGGCAGTGTGATCTGTGAAGCTCAGCTGGTCATCAATCAGGACAACAAAGTTTCCCTCTGCCTCTGATGGAGAAAGAGGCAGAGAACCAGTTTGGATGTGAATGCTGTGGCGTGTGGTCGACATGACTTGAAAGACGAGCAGTTCAGTTTCATCTCCCCTTTCTCAAACACTAATAGCTGGCTGACTGACTTTCCTCTGGGTTGCTTTAGTCTCCCGGCTCATCCTGGCCAAGAAGTTCCTGGTTAGATGCTGGATTATTACATTTCTATCCCCAACAACAGTCTCAGTTCATATCTGTTCATTATGTGCAATGGTCAGAAATAAAGGAACCAGATCCCAATAGGTTGATTCCTACTATATTAGTGGTATTCTTAGTATTAGTAAGTATAGGGGTTGGACAATGAAACTGAAACACCTCTCATTTTAGTGTGGGAGGTTTCATGGCTAAATTGGACCAGCCTGGTGGCCAATCGTCATTATTTGCTAATTGAACCAATAAGAGCAGACTGTGAAGGTCCAATTAGCAGGGTAAGAGCACAGTTTTGCTCAAAATATTGCAATGCACACAACATTATGGGTGACATACAAGAGTTCAAAAGAGGACAAATTGTTGGTGCACGTCTTGCTGGCGTATCTGTGACCCAGACAGCAAGTCTTTGTGATGTATCAAGAGCCACGGTATCCAGGGTAATGTTAGCATACCACCAAGAAGGACGAACCACATCCAACAGGATTAACTGTGGACGCAAGAGGAAGTTGTCTGAAAAGGATGTTTGGGTGCTAACCCGGATTGTATCCAAAAAATATAAAACCACGGCTGCCCAAATCACGGCAGAATTAAATGTGCACCTCAACTCTCCTGTTTCCATCAAAACTGTCCGTCGGGAGCTCCACAGGGTAAATATACACGGCCGGGCTGCTATAGCCAAACCTTTGGTCAATCATGCCAATGCCAAACGTCGGTTTCAATGGTGCAAGGAGCGCAAATCTTGGGATGTGGACAATGTAAAACACGTATTGTTCTCTGATGAGTCCGCCTTTACTGTTTTCCCCACATCCAGGAGAGTTACGTGTGGAGAAGCCCCAAAGAAGCGTACCACCCAGACTGTTGCATGCCCAGAGTGAAGCATGGGGGTGGATCAGTGATGGTTTGGGCTGCCATATCATGGCATTCCCTTGGCCCCATACTTGTGCTAGATGGGCGCGTCACTGCCAAGGACTACGGAACCATTCTGGAGGACCATGTGCATCCAATGGTTCAAACATTGTATCCTGACGGAGGTGCCGTGTATCAGGATGACAATGCACCAATACACACAGCAAGACTGGTGAAAGATTGGTTTGATGAACATGAAAGTGAAGTTGAAAATCTCCTATGGCCTGCACAGTCACCAGATCTAAATATTATTGAGTCACTTTGGGGTGTTTTGGAGGAGCGAGTCAGGAAACATTTTCCTCCACCAGCATCACGTTGTGACCTGGCCACTATCCTGCAAGAAAAATGACTTAAAATCCCTCTGACCACTGTGCAGGACTTGTATATGTCATTCCCAAGACGAATTGACGCTGTATTGGCCGGAAAAGGAGGCCCTACACCATACTAATAAAGTATTGTGGTCTAAAAGCAGGTGTTTCAGTTTCATTGTCCAACCCCTGTATGTTTGTTTGTTTCATTGTTTGCCCAGTCATCTATAGATGGGTGGTTGATGAGCATTGTTTTTTCAGAATTGTGGCATGTATTGGATTAGATATCAATCAATTGTAGTTTGGCAAACTAATGGTCCGCAAACAGCATCTTTTAGAAACTGCCCTCCCAGGAAATGTCTGATTAGTGCTAATGTACGATACCAGTGCTCCAGGCAAAAATATATGTAAAGAACATTTTGGTCACCACGCTGACGTGATGCGTCATGTGACCGGGCTACTGTCTGAGTGCTCATAAGAAATGTGCTGGCTAGAGTCAGCCAAGCAGAGCAGCTTTTGAAACCAGGAAAGAAGCACCTCCCTGACAACAGTCTTCACAGGTGAAAAGTCTTTATCATGCTCAGTTCTTTCCAGTGTGTGTGTTTAAGGTATGTCACATCCAAACTGTTTTCAGAACTCTGACTGAATTTGAATGAACAGATGAAAGACAACTTCCTATTTTTCCTGAAGTGTATGGTTGCATCTAATGCACATTACTGCTTTTTCCTGAGTTTTTTACAGCAGGTGAACCAGAGCAGCAAACACAGGCTCCATCAGCTGACAAAGCAACGACCCCAGGATGTATTTATTGTATCTGTCTAACTAATTATATGATTGACTTTACAAGTGCACAGAAGTGGGCTTTTGGTGGTTTTGTGCTCCAGAACAATTCACAGGTCTGCATTTCTGAGCTGCTTGATGTTTCCTGTGTGATGTCCACTGCTCCTCAGCCTCAGAACAGCACAGCTGTTGGACTGGTGTTTTTAGAAAGAGTGATGTACACCACTCTGACCACAGCCCCATGCTGTGTGTTCCTCTTCATTAATGGGACCATGTTGTACACTCTGAGGAGCAAACCAGTGTTCAGGGAAACCTGCCGCTACGTTCTCCTGTATAATCTCCTGTTTGCAGACACTCTTCAGCTTGTAGTGAGTCAGTTACTGTACATATTGTCTATCGGCAGGGTTTTTATGTCATATCCTCTGTGTGGGATATTTTTCATGATTGCCAACCTGGCGAATGAAATGTCTCCTCTGGTGCTGGTGGTGATGTCTTTGGAGAGATGTGTGGCAGTGTGCTACCCTCTGAGGCACGCTGCCATCGTCACCATCAGAAACACAGCAGTGGCCGTTATGCTGGTTTGGGCCATCTGCTTACTAAATGTGCTCATTCGAGTTATTTTACTGCTAGAATTTCCCTTTGAGGAGCTAGAATCTCTGCAGATGAAGACTTTCTGTAACACTGTTGCCATGTTTCTCACACCCCTTTATTATGACTACGACAGATCTTACACTTATTTTCTGTTTATTTCTGCTGCTCTGGCCATCAGCTCCACCTATGTTGTTGTAATTCTAGCAGCCAAGTCGGCCTCCACGGACAAAGCTTCAGCTCTTAAGGCTCGTAACACTCTGCTGATGCATCTGCTGCAGCTGTGCCTCAGCATCTCTTCAACTATTCACAACCCACTGCTAATTGGGATTTCTAAACTTGTCATTTTAAGTGTACTTCTGCGACTCCAAAATGTGTTTTATGTGTTACTAATCATGCTTCCCAGGTGTCTGAGTGCACTCATCTATGGCCTCAGAGATCAGACCATCAGACCAGCCCTCATTTACAATCTGTGCTGTCGGATGAAGCTTTCAGCAGTCTCCTTCAAGTTGAAGGTCTCCCCTTAACTCATACTGACCAGGAGGAACTGCAGTTTACTATTCCAGTCTGGACGTCAACCCACTGTTAAGAAACATTTTCCTTACATAGGCTTATAGACTTATAGATTTATAAATCCACAATAAAATCTTGGCCCCTTTGAGGGATGGATTCTATTGGGAGGAAAACATCTTTGTGAACGCTTTCTGAGCAGTTTATATGATTACATAATGTCCACCTCCATTACTACTATCCAGATGTTAGGGGCTAATCGGGAGCCCAAGTAGTTTAAGCAATACTACAGATATGAAACTCTTGAATTTTCAACATGTAAGGATCAACTGATTGTGGACTATCGAATGGATTTTCTACTTCATATTAATAGTATGATATGGTTCAACTGTACATCAGATTAAAGCATGAATTCACACTAGAGGTCTCAAGGAGCATCTTTGCTAAGTATCCATGGTTCAAGTGATGATGTTCAAATTCATGTGGCTTCTGTTGTGGCAACAGAGTTCATTCTTGGACAAAATGCTGCGCTCCCTGACAATAGGTCAGTGGAAACTTTCTCCTTCACTTTTACATATTTAGAGAAAGCTCAATGCTTGCTGTTAACTGAACTTGAATCCTATTTGTGTAGCTACTGCCAGCTATTGGAGTTTATCTTTCGATAATCATTGACAAAGATTTTGGAAGAAGCAGAAACCAATTTACACACACACATAAATCATATGTGTCTCACTCACACCTAATCGGCGCAATTAACCTTGTAATGCCAAATGTATCATATTTGATACATACGGTTTCTTAAGTGTTTTGCGTCTGACACCTTTTGCATAATTTAATGGTAAAAACTTTGCTCAAAATCCTGTTGTACACAATCAGATACACCTGATAATAGGGGGCAGAAGACTACACAAAAAAGAATCTTGACCTATCGCATAGTAATAAATTATTATTATCAAAAAATTTATTTTAGTTTTTTCTTTTTACATATTTTGTTAAAAGGCCAAATAAGGAATTCAAACCAAAAAAAAGTAATTTTCTGTTTTGTTTTTTCCTTGGATCAGGCTTTAAAGGGTTAAGTTTGAAACACATAGGATTGCTTGCTTTATATGCGAGATGATTGATTTCTGGAATTAACGCTATATCTTTTTTGAAAATATTAACGCATTCCCGTCCTGTTTTACCCATAATTAAATTGTCTGACATGAGCGACATGGAGTCAGAAGAACCCATTGGCCCGCTGGATGGACATTTGGAGTATTTAAAAAAAACAAAGATGGAACAATAAACAAACATGTTATGGTTTGCTCACACTGCAAGAAGCACCTCGAGCCTTAAATATCATCTTAAAACCAAGCATTCATTTATTGGGTCTTAAACTTCAGGTGTTATGCCTGGCCTGTGTCAAACCACCCTCACCGAGCGTAGGGCATTAAGTAAGTCTATGTCTGAGAAGCTGACAGACAAAATAACCGATTAGTATTTTCGAGGACACGGGCCTCGCAGAAGTTTTGAAAGTGGCAACTTTAGACGCACTCTAAGAGCCACCGTCAAGAGGCACAGTGATGACTCAGCAACTGGCTAAAAGATGAATAAATAGAAGGTAAAGGGACAAGTTGAAAGTTGTGTTGTCTGTTTAAAACGAAAAACGTTCACCTATCCTGTATTTGCTAAAGATTTTTTTTTAAAGATGGCTAAATTGCTAAATTTTTGGAGATTTGTCATTAAGCTTAATGTAATATCCACTTCTTGTCATTTATCTTTCTGTTCTGAAAACAGAACACAAAAAAAATGTGAATTTTTCAATAATATTTAGGATTGTGATTAATCGAAATTAATTCAAGAAACCTTGTGATTAATCAGATTTAAAATAATAATTGTTTGACAGCCCTAGTTTATACACATAGATCACACAGGTCCTGTAAAAAGGACGTAAAGGATAGTTAGCAAACCAAGATCAAGATAAAGATATACAATAAATGATATCCAAACAAACCTATAAATTCCTTTTTCTTTTCTTTTTTTTAACCCCTTGTCGTGTTCAGGCAACAGAATTTGAGTGCCGTGCTCTGCCCAACACTTTTGCTTTGCCAGGGGAGGCCTGTCAGGGAGAGAAGCCTCCCTTGATCATCCATTACTGCTTTATTATTTTATTAAGATTGATTTTTGTTACAGAAGTAAGCTGGTTAATTCCAAACCTGACCGGGGGACAGGAAAAGAGAAAAAAAGAAAGACTTTTTTTTTTAAAGGAAAAAAACATTACATCAAATAAAATTTAAAAAAGGATGAGAGAATAGAGAAAAAGTAACAATAACCCGCGCCGAAAAGAAGAGAGATCCTTAAAACAGGAAGAGAGAAAAAAATGACCAAGCTTTCCTGTAATCAGGGTGGGCAAACCTGACGGAGAACCCGTTGAAGCACCTGCAAACAAACAAAATGAAGAGACAAACTAACTAAAACAAATAGGAAAAAATACTGATGGCAAACCCGAGGGAGAACCTGTAGGAGCACCTGCAAGCGGAAACAAAGAAGAGACACACACAAACAGGCAGCAAAAACCGAATTCAGCCACAACACTGATAGTAATGACAAATAGGACATATTTCGAATTTTGTACGGCAACTGCACAGAAGCTCAAAGGTGTGTGTGTGGGGAAATGAGTTAGAGTGTGTGTGTGAGTGTGTGTGTGTGTGTGTGTGTGTGTGTGTGTGTGTGTGTGTTTATAAGCATAGTAGTGCAGAACCAGCTGCCCAGGTTTCACCCAGATTGTGCTCAGCTAAGCATGCATAGGGGGCGCCACCACCGGCCCCGCTCCAGCAATCTGGAAGAAGCAGAGAAGACCCCAGACCCGGTCCACCAGCGGCCCCCCCGGAGCACAGAGACCAGTAAGACCGCCACAGAGACAACCAGGCCCCCACCCATATGGCCACAGAGGGAGCGCCCCAACAGAACCCACCATGGGAATAGGGCAGAGCCCCCCACAGGACGAGGGCCAAAACCCGAGCCCCACAAGCCCGAGCGCCATCAAACCGCTCCAGCAGACTGATGAATTCTTATTGAATCAAGAATTAATGAACCAGCAACAGAACAATGAGAAAATACTTGATCACAATAATAAACATATGGGAAAAAAACAAGAATATGTTAAACTGAACTGAAACAGTTGTTCTGTTTTCTGATATTTCTAGGGCTGTTCAGGTAGTAGTTTGACTGTGCCTAATGCACAGGTCAAATGCTTCTTACCAAGCACTTGACCTGTAGGATGTTCTTGGGCCATAAAGTCAGATGTCTTAAGTCCTCTGAGTGTCTTTTTGTGTGGATCTCTCCATGTTTAGAGAAGCAAATGATTTGAGGAAGGCAAAGCTGCAGGCCCTTTCCTGCCACATGTGGAAAAAGATTTAAAGGAGACATATTATACCCTATTTCAACAAGTTAAACTAGTTCCCTGGTGTCCTAATGTAATTTCTGTGACAAGCTTTGGTCAAAATCCCATAAGGATGAAGCCCAATAGCAGTTCAATCCCCCTGCCAAAACAGCCCCGTTCAGAGCGCTCGCTTTGGAGTGCCTGTCTCTTCAAATGCAAATGAGACACAGGCAATCCACCCACTTTTTCCGGGAGGTGTGCCCACGTCGGCACGCTAATGCTGACGCTACCACGACGTCTGCCACAGATAGGCGGAGTAAGCTGAGGGGGGGGGGGCAACATGCAGGTGAAAGGCTGGAATTTTATAATGAGCTAGAGCTAATGACGTCAGAAACTACCCACTCCTGAAACCTCCTGATTTATCTCCTGTATTGAGATGAGGTGGCCCACAAAAATATGACTGAGTAATTTTTTTTTCACACTTTGCCTGCTGATAGGCCCTCCACAGTCCCAAATGTGATGTACATAATCAAATGATTAAAAACTTGGTTTGGCATAACATGTCCCCTTTAAAGTATGGTGCTTTTTCATTTTGAACAAGGCCTACAGCTAGGGTTGACAGTCTCAGTTCAAATGCCCTCTGTGTCTTAGAAGGTGAATAGAGATCACACTGATCACAGTAGGTCAGAATTAATATAAATTTTTAAAGGGTTTTTAGTGGGTTGGAAAATGCAACATATATTCACTATGTTATTTTTTAAATCTTATGTATACAATAACCACAGGAAAACAATATATCTCTATGTGAAGTATAGTGGTGTCTGATTTACCTCATCTTTGAAGAATTGCTCCTCCTTTTCCTTAGGTACACCATTAAGCCATGGATGGCAGCCTCCTTTTGTGTCTCCTTTTGTGTCCAAATTGTCCTGTGAATAAGAAAAAGAGTGTTGAACTCCTCTAGGAAGATGGATTGTTGATCATAACATCAAAATTACATCACATAATTACATAATTTGATGAAATTAGGACAAACAACAGAATCAAAAGCTTTAAAACTAGCCTATTACAAAGAAATGGGCATTAGGCAAGTACACACGCACAACTATCTTAATAACGTTAAGACCACTCCTGTGCCTTTGGCATCTGTCTTGAAGAGCAAACCGTAGCTTTGCATGATAACCTACAATGGCCCCACAACTTTTGCTGGTCAAAACTTCAGTGACACCCCGACAATTTAAAATTTGAAAGAGGCAAAATGGTTATTGTTTTATCTTCGCAAAGTTAAAACTACTGCTATAAAGTTCATATTTCACCATAAAACAAAACTTAAAGACTAAAGTTATGGCTGAATTACGACGCCAATTAGCTAAAAGTCTAACATTTCTAGCTTAAATTTTACCTATGGTTAGCAAAAACAAAAAAGCATTCAAAATTGTGCAAAACGATTTCTTGTACTGTGTGCTGATGGAGTTATTAGCTAAAGTTAGCTGAATAAAACAAGTAAAAACATTATACTCACCAAGTCTTAAAGTTGTAAAGTCTTAAATCCTTGTATGTGGTCTGCTCCTTTCCCTCCCAAAAGCATGGTCTGACAGCAAACCAAGTCCAGGCAGGTCAGCCGTGTACTCAGCTTTTAATGTTAAGTTAAGGTTGAAATGTCTGTTAAAAATCCATTCATTATTGAGTTAAGACTATTTTCTTTATTTCAATTTAAACCAACTTACTAAATTAAGTTATCAACTCATTATTATGTGTATATGTAATAAACACATTTTTTTATGCTGAAAAAGCATTTGATTTTGAGCTATACCTACTAACCCCATGAATAATTTCTTAGAGTGAAGATGGAGAAGGGGACAGTATGGACCAACTGATGAAGATTGTCACAACACGAGGTGGCTTGGATCCAGCCCATGCAAGGATCATCATAGACGGAACAGAGGTGTTAACAGGTGTGGATATCCCCAGAGCCTGTGCCTTGCTCATGGGGCTCGTGTGTAATTTAGTTCACCTATAGTATAGTGCAGTTACAAATTATGCATTTTCAGTGATGAAAATAATAGATAACAGTCTGATCAGCATTACTGTCAAAATGTTAGTTATCTGTAGGAGTTTTACTGGGCTGTTTCATAGTATTTCTTTTATTGCTACAGTTTTGTGCTATTAAAATGTCAATATGCAGTCTTGAATAAACTGTTCATACAACTGGAATTTAATTGTGTAATTTATTCTAACTTAGATAAATAAGTTGATATTGCTAAAAAAAAATAAGGTAACAATTTGCATAGACATTTTTTAGTAGAATCCAAGGAAAATAAATTGGTTCCAGAACTAAAGGGAGTCAATTTTACACAAAGAAAATTAAGTTGGTTCAACTTAATTAAGCTTGTAAAGGACAAAGAAAATCATGTTGCCTGTACTAAAGTAAATTAGTTTGTCTAACCAGATAAACCTTGTGGCACTGACTCAATTACGACTAAGTTGAAACAACTTTAAAAAATCTATGCAAGTTGTTACATCAATTTTTTAAGTTGAGCCAACACGTTCTTTTTTAGAGTGTACTTCTTGCTCATTGGTCAGTCCATTCCTCTGAGCAAAATAGACATCGGTACATGATGGTGAAAAGAACCACTAATTTAAATTTCACCAAACTGACGAAATCAACAAGATGGGAGATGAGACGTTATGTGAAGGGGCATTGGAGAGTGGAGAGCAATGCTTTTAGAGCTTTCCTTGCATTGAATGGCACCATTTGCAGACTTGCAAAAATTCACAATGGTTTAAGAAATCTATTCAATCTACACCATGCTTCACACAAATTCACGACACATGTGAGCTGAACAAACAATCTTCTGATTGGAAGACGACAGCTGCTACACAAGTGATCAGACATATAAATATGTCTTGAGTGGCATCTATGTTTTGATGCATGTTACGGGGTGTTGGTGGTATAGTGGTTAGCATAGCTGCATTCCAAGCAGCTGACCTGGATTTGATACCCAGCCAGCGCTACGACTCTTAAGGGCTACAAAAGTTGTGTTACAGTGGAGAGTTAAAGGAGGGAACTCATGCAGAAAAGCTATCATTAAACCCCTTATTCAGACACGGAAAAGACAGAGTAACAGGTGTATAACACACATTCCTCCTCTCATAACTCTGCATTTCTGAACAATGTCAGATCATGATGGATTAAAATACAGCATACTAAGGCCACAACTTTCCTTTGTGGTTCTGATCCATTCATTTTATCGCTTCTTCCCAACGGACTCATGGGTGGGGTCGCTGGAGCCTATATCAGTTTACCAAGGGGGAGAAGCGGGGACAGGTCACCAGTCCATCACAGGGCCACATAGAGACAAACAACCACACACACTCACATTCACTCCAAGGGGCATTTTAGAGTGACCTAAGAAAATATTAATTTGTATTCCAATAAGAATGAAAAAAAAATTGATGAGTCATAGACATAAAAATAGTGTCTATGCTGACTTTAAATCATTTCCACTATCCACTTATTGCAGTGAATAAAGCCTATCATGTAATGACCAGATCAAAACACGGGTTAGCCTTGAAAAGTTTTTTTCATCACTATACTGTATTTTGGGTTGGGCAGTATCCAAATGTTGATACCGTCATACTGTCTTCTCATTTTACTGGTACTGGTAAACGGTATTACTGTGACTAATTAAAATTATGACTTACGACTCAGACGGCGTCACCAAACTGTTTTCTTGTGCCTCCACCGTTCCGAAACCAAATACCAAACACTAACAAAGAAACACTAATATTGCCAGACAGCAGAAGTTGTGTTCTTCTAACGACGAGGTCACGAGGTGCACGACCTGCCATCTTTTTCTCTCTCTCTCGCTTTCTCCTCCACGCTGTCACCTGATGACTTCACGTCCATAAACTTTATCAAAAGTCTCACGACTAAAAACACAGAAAATTATACCACATATAAGTACTGCTGGACATGGAATGATTGTTAATGATGGAATTTAAACTGATACCGTTGCGTTTGAAAGATACCGCCGGGATGCCTTATTACAGCATTTGCGGCCAACCCTATTCATCACCGGAGCTGGGCTTAGGTGGTATTCAGTAGGGATCAGGAGACTGTTGGAAGAACTGGTCCACACTGATCCAGAATCAGTTCAGAGAGTAGTGATGGTCTGTTTGAAGCTTAGGCCCCATGGTTAATGGCATGTGGAGATAGGGACCTCACAGCACAAGCAGAGCTAATACGATTGTGTTATACATTATTAAATGTAATGGGTTTTTTTCTGTTTACAAACATCAGACACCTACTGTACAAAGGGAGACCACACCATGGCACACACATGTTCAAACAAGGAAAGTTTATCCAAATTATTGATAAAAAATAATCATCTTTTCACCCCAAGAAATACACATAAAAGCATCACAACAACAGCCCCATATAAACAGAACTGTCATATGATATTAACCACAATGTTTTTGAGTGAAAGAAAATGGGTGTATTATAAATATAATTAAAAGAAATTATTTTCATATAGCACATTAAGAGGTTAATATAAAAAGAAAATGAAAATGAAGATAAAAAACATTAAATGTATACATGATTTAAAAGAAAGAGGCTTTACAAAAAATATATATATATAATGTATGTACAGGTGTGTGTATGCAAGGTAATCAGAGGTTAAGGAAGCTGCCAACTCCACACAGTGGACAATAATGATAAAGCAGTTGCTTAAGATAGTATTCCTACTTTTGACCACCAGGTGGCACCAGAGATGACTGTTGAAAGGCTTCCAGCACTGAACCCTTTTCCATTCAAGCTTAATTTGGTCATCTGTGGAGCATAAATGTCTCTTTATGTGTACATTTATAGAGTTATTAGCTGATTTGCAGAAAGGAATACTGCAAAACAGTATGCAAAGCAGTTATATAGCTGTGTTTTCAATATTCTTTACAGGCGTTACATAAAAAGTAAGGTATGGTCATAGATGACATACTGTACTATTTTAACAGTACAGTATACAATTATTTATCCAATAATTAGGCTGACTTACCAAAGATGTTTGAGAGGAAAGGAACAAGTTTGCTGTTGCTCATTAGACATTTTAACAGAGGTATACTATTTGTGTTTTAGTTACAGCATCTATTTTTGATGATGTACCTGAGGAATAATTCATTTTTAATTCAATTGCTTTTTGACTAATACTCAGTCAAACCTGTGTGTACATGTCAATTTAGATGAGACCATGGACAGCCAGCTTTACTTTCATGATTCATATTCATGGAGATAACAAGGTGGTCTAATCATCACTAAATGGAAAGGAGCACCAGCACCACTGCAGTGTTATTTACATTTCCCTGAACTGAAGAATCCAACCAGATGTGTGATCAGATGTTCTGTGAAAGTCCACTGGACAAGCATTGGTGGTACAGTGGAGAGCATAGCTGCTTGCCAAGCAGTTCAGTCCCTGGCCAATGCAAAAATATTAAATATGCTTCTCATAATGCTTTGTGGGAATCATGATTATTTCACCAAATATCATCGTTTCTAAAACAGTCTTCACAGCACAGTTTTTTGGGTGGGAACTGCCTATTTCGGTACTTCTTGCCTCATTTGCAGCTCTGAATAGTTGTTGTGTCAACTGAGTCAACTCCCAATCATGGACAAACATGGTCAAAAGATCTTTGAATGAGAAAGCATGTCCAATTTAACAAGTTATCAGCTACACATTCAGGCTGCTGCTACAAGGGTATATATTTTCTAGAATTTACAAATTGATGTTCTTTCTATGTCACAGGTACAACATGCAGTTGACCTAGCAGAAGAGTTGCCCAAGAGCCAAGGACCAGATCTGAAGAGCTACCAAAAGGCCTGATGGGAAAACTGCAACATGGATCAGAAAGGGAACTCTAAAAACCACTGTGACCTCAGTGGACCGTCCCTGAGAATCTGAGTCAGAGGTTTGCAGAGCTTTTTGACTGGTCTGACTCTGATCCGTATGTTGGTGAAGGAATCAGATGTATCAGACCATGGTGGCTTTGCTGGAGAGATCCCAGGGGGGTCCCGCCGCTCCCTATTTTGTCAATGAAAATAAATGATTGTTGAAGACAGCGGGTGCTGAGAAAGTGCAATGCCCCCATCTACTGTATGTTTAGATTTCCTGTTTGGCTCTGAGATCACACACAGATGGTCTGTACAGGACTGGTTTGCTGGAAGAATTATTATTTTTCCCTTTTAAAAATAGCTCTTTGATTAATACTCAAACCTGTCAGCACCTGTCAATTTAGATGACACCTTGGACAGCCAGCAAAACCTTCTTGATTCAGATCCATTGAGATAACAAAGTGTTCACATCATCACTATATGGAAAGGAGGCAACACATACACAAGCTTCAAAATACTTTAGGGAAATGTTCGGTTTAGAGACGATCACTAAAGTTTCATGCTGACATCACTCTGCTTAATGTAGTCATTCATATGGGTGTTTAATATGGTCATTTTCAGACAAGTTACATGCTGCTAGTCACACCACTTGTTGCTCATTGGTCAGTCCCACCACGTAGGCATCAGTCTATGGTGGTAAAGAGCACCACTGCGGTGTTATTTCGATTTCGCTACACTGGAGAAATCAACCAGATGTGTAATGAGATGTTCTATAAACTCTACTGGAGAGGCATTGGTGGTGGAGTGGAGAGCATAGCTGCTTGCCAAGCATTTGTCCTTTGTTTAATATGTATAATATGTTAACAAGGAACTTACCATTACTACCTGTGTTAAAGGATAGAGATGTATGTAAAATATGCTAAATGCTGATTATATTATTTCGTGATCCATAACATCACTGTGGAAAGTTGCTCATTCCCCACATAAATTGGAATTAGTAGGTTCTCAATTAAAATCTGACCCTTAAACATTTCTGCTGGTGTGGCCGGGGGAGGATGAACCTCTGGTGTGAAAGAGGATGTGGGAGAAGGTCCCTGATAAAATAACATAGTTATTTGTGAACTGGAAGGGTTTTTGCATCTCAGCATTATTCGCTTGGTGGATGTAAAGACCAACCACAATGTAGGAGAAGTGTCCACAGTAAATAGAAGGGTTGTGCCGCACTAAAAACACTCTTTTTGTGCAGGCTGTGTGATTTACAAAACACTGACAAACACTATGAGGCCATGTTTCTGTGTTCAGGGTTTGGAGGACTTGAATTCAGCTCTAAAACACTGATGAGCTTGATGTGACCTGGATTCAAACCAGGGTTGCTGATACCACAACACAGTACTAACCACATCACAGCCTCTTGCTCAGTTATGTTGTGTCCAGAATAAAGAGGCTGGGATGGAGAGAAAGAAAGATCTACCTTTATTAAAAACATTCATTTCCAGGATTGTTTCTCATTCAGAAACCGCGCCTTAGTTGAACAATTTAAATCTAACCCCAAGTTTAAAAATTAAAAACTAAACGAGACTTTTAATACATTGTTAGCCCGATTCTTTAGTTGGAAGCCTAAGAATAAACCAGAGTAGATTAAAAGTATAAATATCACATTTATTAGTCACAAGCAAAGTAAATCAGCGCTGGGCTCTCACACACAAAGCTAGATGGTCCAATTCTAACAACATAATTTATTCAAAATCCAAAGAATAAGTAGGGTTTAACAACAAATGAAAACGTGTGTTGTGAAATTCATTTAAGAATTTCCCTAAACCTAACTGGACAGGCCAGCGTTTGGGACTCAACTTCAACGGGAAATAAACCAGTTTGGGCTTACACCAGCATGTTTTTTGGAGCACGCTTTAAAAAATGCATGTAATTCCAGATAAAAAGAAAAACAGAAGCTATACCAAAATCTTTTAAAGAACTTATTTTAAACCTTTTCTAAGCAGTTACTCACATTAGCATTGTATGCTATAATGTAACCCATGTAAATGACTGATTGTGTTATTCCTTTTAGGACTATATTTTTGTATTAAACTGGCTGTGCCCCCAGATTTTCTCTCTCTGTGGCAGTAGATGCACGTCTTTAGGTCAACACACACACTTTGTTATCACATTTAATGTCATCTGCATGAATGGTTGTTTCCAGTCATCCTTGTATATGACAATAAAGTAGTGAAATCTCAATCTATTTATTTTTATTTAGTGTATTTGAAATTGGCCTATAGGCTCATAGGTCTGTCGTCCAAAACGGACAACAAAAAAAAGTTCCCAGCGCCCCCTGTTCAAAATGGCCTCCAACGGCTCACGGACGAACTACGGGATTCGTGCTTGTACTTTTCTCTCTCATTAGTCGCGGCGTTTTCGACTGAATGGCAAAAAAATCTGAAACGCCGTCCGGGAAGACCAATCCAAGATGAGACCTGTGTGCGCGGGAGAGCCCACAATTCAGACATCCGGGACCTGGTTACCGGAAGTGAATATTTTTCCGTTCCGGATTGTGTTGCCGTGGCAACACAACTTTTACAGTTGAAGTGAGCCCGATATTTATTTATTTTCAAAAGACAACTGCATTATTTAAGTCACCTCCTTAATATTAAGATCTGCTTCTGTTATTTTGTTAAAGGATAAAATAGTAAAATAATTACCTTGAGGCTGGTGAGCCTTATTAGACACCATATTATGTAATCACATACGCCCCCTGGTGGAATCCTGAACTAAGATAAACGAATATTTCCCTTTTCATTGATAGTGGGGATAGTAGTTTAGGACCCTTTGGTTTTCCATTATTGGATATCTTTTAATTCCACCTCTGGAAATGTATTTAAATTTGGAGGCAAATAACTAGTGACTGCTGACATGAGTGTTGCTGGTGGTGGAGGCATCTAATGAAGGCTCTTTTTTGGATGTTATGCATAGTTCCAGTAAAAATCTGCCGTTTGTTTTGCTTTGACGCAGTTTGGGATTTGCACTCCGCAGTGTGCACAGCTCCAGTGGCCCAAAATACACAGTCAATGAAGGCAGCAGGACGCTAGGGATCTCACAGCCAATTTCAATGATAGAAAAGCAAAAGTCGGGGCAGTTTTAATACAGTTTAACATGAAAACAATCATAACTGCCTGCTTTGTAATGCTTCAGTCTTATTGTCCTAGATCCGAAAAGTACCAGACATTGCATTTAATACTACAAACGGAATCAATAATCATTTGCCTTGACATTTTTTTGCCTAATTTTTTAAAAATTCTTTTTTCTAGCAGGGAAAGCAAAATATGTGTAAACAAAGTAAGTAAAAAAATAAAATAATTTCCACATCAGAGAAATAAAAGTGGCCCAAACACTGCAACCCCTGTTCTTCTAACTGGCTTGATGATGGGTTTTCCTGTGATGACCTCTTGTGGAATAAAGAGTTGGTACAGAAAAGTGGGTTGAGGAGCTTCAAAGTATTTTTGCTCATTTTAGATATTCATTTTACGCCAACCCTCACTTCTGTTTATTTGAGTACCTTGTTTAAATTTTGATTGAATGGAATTTTATGACTCGCTCTACGTTTCATTTCACATTGGATGCATCCCAGATCTCAGAGATCATCCTGTTCTAGATTCCAAAGAGGCGGGGTTTCGTTCTGACAGGGTTCTCTAGATTGTGGGCGGAGCCTGAATTATCCCCCCCCTCCCCCACTGCTAGGCAACGCCAAAGAACATTTGTGGTGATGTCACAGTGTCAGATGAAAACATACACACGCCGTGACATCACTTCCACTTTATAGCTATATCCTGTTCAGAAGTCTGCATCACCAGACATCACAGACCCTTCACTGGATCTATAGGACAGACGGGATTCTTTATCACTTTGCATTCTGATAAAGAGAACAACCATGGAAGATATACCAGAACCAAAACCAGCCACTTTAGCAGAGATAATGAAAGATCAGTATGAGGAGAGACGCACTTTTGAAAAGAGAATTTTTAATATGATGCTGGAAAACCAAGGACTCAAAGAGCAAGTGCAAGGCTTTCAGAAAAAACTTGAAGCAGCAAAACAGAAGAGGGATGAAACTATTAGGTTGAAAGAAAGTGAAAAAATATTCTTTAGCGATGACGTGTTAATGCTGAATAAGGTAATGGGTATGTTGGCACCTCTGGAAGTGGCTATAGTTCAAGCCAAAACTTATAACGATCAGCTAAAACAAAAGTTAAAGGCCTCCAAGTCAAATTACAAGGAAATGTTGGAAGAAACAAAGCAAAAGCATAAAGAGGATCTGTCAAAAGTGAAAAAGGAAGTAGAGGTAGAAAAAGACAAAATACAAAAAAATGAGGAAGAATTCCAACGTGCCATAAAAGAATTGAAAAAGAAGGCAAAGAAAGACATATCTGAGATTAGGAAGGACCTTGAAAAGAAACTAGAAGAGCAAAAAACACAAAACTCCACACAGTCAAAGAGGATCAGAGCTTTGGAGAAACAGAGGACAGAGCTGGAAGAAACTTTTCAAAGGGAGAAATTAGCACCTTCTGAAACCGCTGCAGGGAAAGAAAGAACAATCAGAGACTTGGAACAAATTGTAGAAAAACAGCAAATTGAAATCAAAACTCTAAGATCTAAGGATCCTCGGGAAATAGTTACCAAGTTAAGATCCCAAAACTCTGAGTTGACCGCCAAAATAAAAAACCAGAACAGGGAACTTTTGGCTCAAAATAATAACATCAAGGGCCTTTTAACAGATATAGAAGATCTCAAGTCAAAGCTGGGTTTGACTAATGTGAGTCTACACAAAGCAAAAGAGACCATAAAAGAGAAAGAAGAGAAAGAAGAGCAGTATTGCGAGGAAAAAGAAGCCATGGAAAACAATTATGCCACATTAAACACACAGTACAGCGAATTACTTGTGCAGTTCAACTCCGCCAAAGCCCAAACGAACACCTCAGTTAATGAGACAGAGAAGTCGAAGAGTAAGCCTGAACAGCACGTTAACAAAAACCCGAAACTCCAGACAGATCTGCAGGAATGTGTTGATGTGTTAGGTCGTCCCACAGTTTTTTCTGACAAGTTTCAGACCGACAGTTTGCTGCAAACAATCAAAGACCTAAAAGAAGAGATAATAAAAAAAGAAAAGATGTATGAGAAAGCCATGAAGCCGTCACACCTCAAGCTTTTTTCCTGGTGGAGGAAGAACGTTCTGCGGAAAAACGCCCTACCACAGCGCCACCTAGTGGAAGAGACAGATCCCTCCCATCCGTCAGCTGAACAGGAAAGGCCTCCATCAGCCGCTCAGTCTGGGGAAGTCCCTGATGTGGAAATACTGAAACATGAAGAACCTCAACCACAGGACCATACACAGATCTCCCCTTCTCCTGCCACTAGTCCTCCAGTTGACATTCCCTACCTGAACCACTTCTTTGCAGAGTTTGAAGATGGTTTACCAAGAGTTGACTAAAACTAAACAACTCAACCCAAACCTATGGAACAAGGCAAGACATACGGATACAGTTCAGTTAAAAAAATGAACAATCAGAGACCAGTTTGCGCACACACAGTTTTCCCAATCTGCATTTCTTCCAAACAAATTGAGATTGGGAAGACTTATGTTGAAATAAGTGCTCTTATCTTTATAATATATGACTTGCTTTCTTTCTTTTGGAGCTACAAAACCAGACGGGGTATATTTACTCTACCCAGAGGTTTTTCCCTGCCAAGCCAAGGAATTATTCAAAGGACTTGAAGAATCAGTGGAAGGTTTGAGTTCACTACTTCCACGACTGAACCATGAAGAATTTGAACCCTGAGTACCACGGTTAAGGATGGTTTGAATACCTGTTCTTATTATTATTGCTCATTTTCATGAATAAAACAAATGAATGCTTTCAAAAAACCAATTAAAATAGTTTTTTTTTCTTTGAGAATTCTTCTTTTTTTTATTTGGATTTTATGTCAGGGGGTCAAACTGTCAGTGTTTGGGAATGTAACAAGGTACATTTACACATACTGCATGTTAATATTCAACAATCCCGTCTGAGAGTAAAAACATGAATGAAGGAAGGACAAACAATTTTGATTTACTCTTGAATTCAAGTTCAATTCAATTCAATTCAATTTTATTTATATAGCGCCACATCACAACAACAGTCATCTCACAGCGCTTTCCAAACAGAGCTGGTCAGACCCTACTCTGAAGTTAATTACAGAAACCCCACAATTCCCACCATGAGCAAGCACAGGGCGACACAGGCAAGGAAAAACTTCCTTTTAACAGGCAGAAAACTCGAGCAGAACCATGGCTCAGGTCATTTCATCTGTTTATTCATTTCTACCAAAAACGTATTCAATTAATTTTGTTATAAGAATTGAGGGAGGGAAGCCAGGAATCAAAACAAAAGACAACCCAGGCGGTCGTTACAAAACCATCCTCCTCAACAACTTTTCTCTAATAAGGGGGACCATGCCATAGGCAGGCACCACTTACTACTATTGAAAAATTATTATAATTCTTCCGTTTCTCCCGATATTCGTCTCCTTACTAGCCCAACTAATTAACTTTAAGTATATTAACTACCTTTTAAATAAGTAAGCCTTAACCCCACCCCCAACCTCAGTCCCAATGCTAACCCTATACGTGATGAAACAACCAGCTAGTTTAGGGAAAAGAGATGTAACATAAACCAGGCTCTGACTGAAGCCCTCTGAGCGGGCTTTAGTCAGAGCCTGGTTCTGGTTCTGGGGATCGGACCCAACCGGGTTGGAACCAGACCGGGGCTGGACACAGTCATGTCATACCTCGTTGCGTAGGTCTTTTCCTCAGCTTTCAGCCAATGTGACCCCCGTCCTGCCCACCCCATCGGTATTTGGTCAAAGCTCAGCCAGGTCCCTCCATATAATGCATATAATGCATAAATTATTTCAGTGAAGCTGGTAAACCCATTCTTTGGAGCCCCGCCACACAGGCGGGCCATAAAGTCTAAAGAGGAGGCTTGGAACCTTTTCAAGGAGTTTCATGAATAAATGCCAATAATTTAGTAAGAATTTACAGAGGGGGGGTGTCTGACTCTCTGAGGGAGGGATTGATGACCACAGGCAGGAATGATTTCCGGTGGCGCTCTGTGGTGCATCTGGTTGAGAGGAGTCTTCTGCTGAAGGAGCTCCTCTGCTGGGCCAGTGTGTCGTAGATAGGGTGTGACCCATTGTCCAGGATGGACTGAAGCCTGGACAGCATCCTCCTCTCTGCCACGGTGGTCAGAGTGTCCAGCTCCTCCCCTACAACATCAACAGCCCTACTGATCAGTTTGTTTAGTCTGTTGTTGTCTGTGACCTCCAGCTTATTATTTAAGTCCACCCCCAGGTACTTATACTCCTCTACAGTGTCTACAGGGACCCCCTGGATGGAAACAGGGCTCACAGGTGTTTTGGCCCTCCTCAGATCCACTATTAGCTCCTTAGTCTTTGTCACATTGAGCTGCAGATGGTTCAGCTCACTCCAAGTGAAAAGTTGTCCACCACTGTTGACCGGCCACATGCTCGGCATCTAATGCTACAATCTTACATCCATAGCTTGTGTCAAATATGTCTGACCTGAAACCGTTGCATAAACCTTTTTCGATTTTGCTGTGGTGTTTATAACATATTAAAGGGGTAATTCTATTTTTGCTGTGGCTGGGTGCTAGCTAATTGTTGCCTTGTCACGGCCCAAGGTTCTGCTTTGAAGAATAGGCGACTTACTTTTTATGTCAGTAGTCACACACACACAAAGACACTCACACAGACATACATATATATTATATATTATAATTATTTATGTGTTTTTATGTTCACACAGACATACATATATATTATATATTATAATTATTTATGTGTTTTTATGTTTGTTTTTCAGACTGTTTACAGTGATTGGATTTTGCTTGTCCGACACAAAGTAATTATTAAGCTTTTAATATTTTTTATTATTATTATTATTATTATTAGAGTTATTGGTAATTGTGCTAAAAGACAGTTTTACTGTGTTTTATTAAATTTAGTATTAAGTGATTGTACATCAGGCCCAGATTTCACTGTCTCATGTTAAGGATTGCTATAGTACTAATTGTGTTGTTTCCCCGCTCTTTCAGCACCTTCATGTTCAGATCACCTTTGCTTGGCATTCCGCACCAGACACTTCACCTTGTATCCATATCAGCTACTTACTTTGATTCATACTGAGTTGCTTGTCTCACTACATATTTACCTTTTCTAAACCCACCACCAAAACTTTTAACTGCACACATACCTACACCACACCTTCACACACTTACCACAGGACACAAAATTTGCACATCACGCATACACACCCACACTCAGTTATACACAGAGCACCTATACATATTTCCAGTTTCATCTCATTACATAAAAAAAACTTAAAAAACAAAACAAAAAATGTCATTGCATTTGTTGTTATTGCTGCCTGTTTTGCTTTGTATTTGCTGCCTCAGTAAAGATGTTTAAAAACCTAATTTCTGTTCCATCCCTACAGTTTTATTTTCTGGAGCTGGATGTTCACAGTTATCTCTTTACCTCCAGCGTCCAGGAGTGCCAGGGACTGAACTGAGCTGTGTTGTATATTTGCAGGCCTCCAATACTGCCACTTTGCGGATGAGTTCTGTCTCAACCGTCCAGAGCTGTGGGCCTTGGATGGTGTCAGCATTGCCTTTCCACACAGTGAAGCTCTCATCAGTACAGTAGCAGGTGGGAGGTTAACAACAGTTTTAAATCTCCTCAGTTTGCAGGTCCAGCTCGGTGACCACGCAGGGATCTCTATCCTTGTGCAGTTGCTGTGGAAGGCCACCTACGAAGCTCTGGAGCCCCCAGCAGCCCAGCCTCAGGAGCCTGGCAGGGTTCCCTAGTCCACTTCTCCCAGGATTCGTCCACGTGGTGTGGTGAGAGGTGAGGTCCCTGCCCCACGTCCTCCTCCTGCAGAGTGGACCGTGGTGGGATCTGCTGCCAAGGTAAGAACTAACGTGAAGCACACGAGTGAATATGTCATTGAAATGAGCCTTTTATGCACTGTGGCATTTCAGTGACGCCTCTCAGGGGAAGCTGAGCTGTCTTTTCTTCATCCAGAAGGAGGATGGTTCGACAAGAGCTTACTGAGTATTATTTTCTGTAGCTTTGTCTAATCTCTGTGTCTCTTCTGACAGGTGGAGGCAGGTGCTGTGCCCTCAGGGGAGTCCTTCCTGCCCCTGAATCCTCAGAGGTTCTCTCCTGAGATCCTGACGGCCATGGAGAAGCTGGTTCCCTCTGATATTGTTGGGAGGATGTGGGATGGATCCATAGTTGGGTTTTCCTTAATTAAATGGACCTAACGTGTGTGTTCCTCCATCAGGCGTCGCCTGTGGAACATGGGAGGAGACCTGCTGCTCTGAAGAGGAGGCGAGCCCAGCCACAGGTCTGGAATGACTTTAGTCCATTTCAGCTTCACTTTGGTCAGAAGTTACTGTGAAATGTTCGTGTTTTAATGTGAGTGGATTTTGTTTCCAGGTGTCATCGACACCAGCTGTTCCTGCACCTGCTGCTGTGATGGAAGGAGCGCCCAAGGAGAAGGTTGGTGTTGATAGTTTGGAAAACACTTCTGACTTTATATTCAATAATATTTTTTTCTCTTTCCCTTGATAAGAATGCCTGTTTAGAGGAAATATCCGATACTGCTGCTGAAAATAACTGAGAAACATGTTCCACTTCATCTATTTAACTAGTAAAACATGTTCCACTTCATCTATTTAACTTGTAGATTATCCACATGATGGTTTAATCTCTAATATTACTGTATCAGCTCGTTTAGACTCTGTTCATCACATTCTACATATTTTAAACACCTTTGTCATTGCAGAGAGATGAACGCGGGCCCGATGTTTCAGGGGACGGCAGGCCAGACCTGACGACTAAGAGCTATCCCCTGATCAGGTAAGTACTTCTCTAACTCCTTCTTCTTTGTCTCACCAGGCGGCTCCACCTGCCACGACAGCGATGCCTGCATCTCCGGTGGAAGAAGCTCCCTACTGGGCCCAAATAGTGGCAAGAAAGGTATTTTTCCTTTCACGACATGTTTGCCGTCTGCGCTTTTCTCTTTCACACTTCCTGTTCATGACATTGGTCCTCGTGCAGGTTTCTACACCACCGAGACACTTCAGGATAGACCTGGAAGCCTCCGCTCCAACAGTTTCACCAGCACAGAAAGTATTTCCATCCATTACTCGCATTTTCACATTGGTGCCTAAACCTTTTATCACATCTGTCCCAGTTTGATTTTCTGGGATTTTTGCTCATTAATTCAACTCCTCTAGATTCCCAGGTTTCAGACCCCTCCGCGTCCTGACATCTCCAGGATGATGTGCACTCCTCCTCCTTCACCTGACTAGGTACACACTTTATGCAGCATTGGAAAAATGGTGTGTGATCAGAGTCTGAAATAAGGGGGGGTCCGGGCGGGCTTGACCCCCCCGATTCACCCATGAGACCCCCTGAAAGCCTTAAAAGCAAAATTCGAAGTGGGTTTTAAATTTTGTAAAACAAAATTAACTTTTTTTTGTCACTAATGGTCACTAAAATGTTTTTAAGCTCAACATGTCCAGTATTCAAAATTCAAAACATTTATTCACAAATATGTTCTGTTTTTTGCCAAGTGTAGCCAGCCAATCCTGTGCGCGCCAAACAGAAGAAAGACATAATGTTGACAACAAGTAATACTAAAAATGGCTAGCAAGCGAAAGCCTAATAAGAGTGTATCACTCGCACACTTTGGGTTCACATCCAAAAAGGTAGCACTGATGAGATGGGCCTCCTTGTCACCAAAATGGAGGATCCTATGCATACATGTTTTCAGAATTAAACAAATAAATTACTTGAAGCTGTTCTGATTCTGCTCTGTTAATGTCTTTTCAGATGACCAGCAGCTCATCCCCCTCCAGCTGCTACACCACAATGGAGATTGGATCTATGGACTTTACTTTTCCTAGTCTAAGGGTAGGTTTGGCTTCTTACTACATGTGTGTATTATCTAGTCTGTCTATTGTCTTTCACAAGCCTGCCACCTCAGGAGAAGAGAGTTTCCCCTCCTGCACCTGAAACACCTCTGGGGCAGAAGTACAGACGAGGCCGGGCTGTGAGGGCCTCTCATTCTCAGGCTGACAACAGATATGAGTGCTTCAACAGGAATCATCAGTACACCTCCAACTCCCTCACATTCCTGGCATACCACGCTGAGGGTGTCCATTTTAGCACAGCAGAGCTAGATAAGGTACTGGAACAAGGGGATTCGCTTCATATATGGGCCAAGATGAAGCTCATTCAAGAGGGACGGTTCGTATCTAGAAGAGATTCCACATCAGATTCACACAGACCGACACACGTACAACAATGACAAAGGAGACATCGGCTTAGGGTTTCTGAGGGCGGAAGAAGGCAGCCCTCACACACAGAAGTGGTGGTTACCCCTTGCCACACATCTTGAGTGTCTGTCTGAAGAAGACTTCCCTGATGGAAGAGGGAGGTACGGTTTCTTCGACTCACACTCAAGAAGCTCCTTAGGTTTGCCCCTCTCTGGTGGAACTGCAGTGATGCTGACTTTCAGTAACCTGGGTCAGCTGGTCCAGCACCTGGACATGCTTTTTAAAGACAACAACCCAGTATGAATTTTTGCCTGTTTCATTTGAGCCAGTCACAAATGATGGCAATGAGCATCCAAGGGCTGCAGCTAGTGTTCCACCTGAGAACATTAATGTTCCCGCGCAGCCAGCAGAGAACACTGCTAAACAGGTCTCTGCTGAGCACGCACACACCAGCTCCGTCCGTCACACAGCACACATAAGTCACACTTTGAAGACACCGAGTTTAACAAAGGTAAGTAAAGAACGCCGTCGCAAAGCAGCTCGTCGTATTAGGAATGAATCGGTACCTGAAACAGTATATATAACAGATATAAAGCAGTGGCTGTCACAGAACTTTTTGCACTTAAATGACAGCAAAACTGAATGCATTCTGTTTGGTTCTCCATCTATGTCAAATGTTCTCGCCACAAACTCTAGCAATCTGGCCCCCCTTTTTAAATCTCATGTCAAAAATCTTGGGGTAACATTTGATAATGGGCTCAAATTTGACAAACAGATTAGCTCTGTTGTCAGCTCAAGCTTTTTTCAGCTCCGTCTTCTGGCCTAAGTCAAGTCCTTTCTCGAGAAGGCAATCCATGCTTTCATTAGTTCAAGGCTGGATTACTGCAATTCCCTTTACATTGGCCTCAGTCAATCATCAATTTCCCGTCTCCAACTTGTGCAGAATGCTGCTGCCCGACTTTTAACAACCACGTCCAGACGTGAGCACATTACCTCTGTGCTGTCGTCACTCCACTGGCTTCCAGTCCGTTTTAGAATTGATTTTAAACTCGTGCTGTTTGTTTTTAACGCCATTTATGGCTTGGCCCCTTCTTACTTGTCTGAGATTTTAACTTTTCGCAGTTGTGGCAGAGCCTTGCGCTCCTCGGGTCAGCTTCTGTTAGAGGTCCCCAGGTCAAGACTCAAACAGTGGGGCGATCGTTCTTTTGCCGTCGCTGCTCCCAGACTGTGGAACAAACTACCCCCTGAAATCCGCACCACTACTGACCTCAGCCTTTTTTTAAAAAAAGCTTAAGACCCCCTTTTTTAAATTAGCATTTAATTCGGACTAGGGTCTCTTAGGTTTCCTCCTTCTGTCTGCTCCTTTCTACGCATTTCTGGAAGGCTTTTAATGCCCTGAAGAGCTGCACCACTACAGCACTTTTAGTTGTTTCTGTATGTTTTGTATGTTTTTTGTATTGTTTTATGGCTTTGTTGTAAAGCACTTTGAGTACCATTTGGGTATTGTAAAGGGCTATACAAATAAACTTGATTGATTGATTGATTGATTGAGTATCTACTGAGCTACAAAGGACAAAAAACTTTCGTGAAAAGCAGCAGTATGCCAGCAGTACAGAGGATTGGACCAAAAAACTAGACACATCAACACATATATAGAGCCGATGCACTCTGACAGAAAAGACTTTCACTATACAAACATCATTTTGCCAGTACACAAGATAAAGTTAGAGCATACAAAGTTAGGATTTACCAAAGTGATGCTGTTATTAAGAACAAAAAGAAACAGTATCATGTCCAAAAATACAAAACTGATGTTGCATATCAGCGTAGACAAAAACGGTACATTGTCAATAGGTACAACACAGAGAAGCATTTCAAAGACAGACAGAAACAGTACATAGTAAATAGGTACAACACAGAGAAGGATTATAAGGAAAGACAGAAACTGTACTATGTCACTAGATAGAACACAGTTCCATCTTTTAAAGAAAAACGTCAAAGGTACAAAACTCTAACATATTTAGAAAATACCTCACACAGAATTAATAGGAGAGTTTACAGTACCAATCTGTATAATTGTAATGACATGTACAGAAAAAGTAAATTACAAAACATATATACTATGTATCACAGTGACCCCGACTTTAGACAGCAACACATAGAGCGCTGTGGACAACTCCAAAAACTCAGATTAGCTACCGATACCATACTCCACATACAACATAAGTTGCAGTGTGCACTGAGGATCCGGAGGAGGTATAGGTACATCTCTAGACCCTGTCGCCTGAGCGTGCTGCCTGAACCAGAGCCCAGTAACGTTCAGGCAGTAACGAAAAATGCACAGCCTGCTGTTAGTGTTGTACAGGTACAGGTTGGTGGACCTGAGGCCCAGCCGGAGCTCAGTGTGCAGCAGCCAGAGCTCAGTGGTGCTGCGCAGGAGCCTCAGCTGAGCCACGCGGTGCAGGAAGCTCAAGTTCAAGAGCCTCAGGTAAGTGAAGTTATAGAAGCAGCAATTTCAGCGTTCCTTCAACAGGTTTGGGAAGGACCCACCTTGATTTGTACAGTGTCACAGGACACTTTCTAAATCAGGTGTTGTGTTGCAGAAGGTCCAAGTATGTCCAGACTGTTCACATCGTTGCTGCTTGTTTATCGGGAACATATGGTCACCGGTGTGGCCGGCGCTGTTCAGCCCCATGTACCGTGTCAGCTGAATTAAATGTGCTTGAGAGACAACTTATAGCTAAGATCTTGCCATTTGCTAAAATAGTAGCTTCACCTAAAAGTCGGCAGAGAGCGGTACATGGGGCTGTGGTGTGTGTTCCTTCTGAGATGGAAACCACAGTTAACTGCCTCCCACGGCCCAGAGAAGAGGCTCAGCTGCTGCAGGTTAAGCTGAAACGTAACATTAGATACAAGGGCCATCAGTACTTCTTAACTGTAAACATGAAGAACGTGTTAGGCGCTTTAGCCACTCTTAAAGAGATTAATCCAGAGTATAGGGACATTTCCATTGACCGTGAGGTTAATTATGATTATCTTTTTGATGATGAGCCAAGTGATTTAGAAACGGAGGAAATCTCCGATGCAGATTTGTTAGAAGCAGCTGCAGACCCCAACATTGAGGAAGGCCCCATTGAAGGTGGAAATGCTGAGAAGCAGCCAGAGGAGGAGCTTCGTCCAGGTTTGGCCCTCGACAGTTGCATGCAGCCTCCTGATATCGCTCAAGAAATTCTGTCATACGGTCATGGTATTTTTAGCATAGCACCTGCCCAGGGAAACAAACCTGTTGGAATTTTTACCACCACAAAGTCTATTCGGGAGGTCCTCCACGACAGGGTTCACGGACCTTATTTCAGGCCCCCCCCCCGCTTAAGATCCGCGTCTTGGCGACCAGGGAACAGACACGAGTCCTGTCCTGGGAGTTCGGGGAGACGACGGCCACCCCAAAATACGTCAAAATGAACAAAGTGTTGGCCATCAGTGATGGCCAACACTTAGTTAAGGTTACACTTTTTGAGGAATTTTCCTCAAAAATTAAAATCAACAGTTCCTACCTGATGAGGGGTTACTCCCTCAAGGGCCAGTCCCCCCCTTATGCTCTTCTAGTTACCAGGGACACCCAATTCCTCAGGACGTCTCCTGTGGCGGTGTCAGAAGAGCTGGCTGCGGAGGCCCTGTCGGCCCTCTTCCCCCCATCAAGCCTGACCAATATTGGGCAGGTCAGGGGGAAGAGGGGACTGGTGACGGTCGACGGCCAGGTGGTTGAGGTAATTACATTTAAATGTCCATATTTCTATTTATGAAGGCATTTTAAAGTAGATGCAAGACAATTAAGTACATATCAGAGAAAACCTTCCTAAATCAGCTGTAATATCAGGAATCGCCTTTCATGACACAGCTGAGCTTCTATGTGCTTCATTTCAGGAACAGAAAGAGGTCGTTTGCCATTGTTTTTCTTTTTAGATCTCTGCTGTTAAAAAATTTTTGGTGGGGAGGGAACAGGTCCCCAAAAGGACTGTGCGCCTTCAGGAGGTAAAGAGCGCTACTTGGATTGATTTCTTACCACTACTGTGTCATATGTCTGACCAGAACTTTTTGTGTCAACAGGGTGACGACCAAATTGAGGTGGCGCTGTGGAGGGAGGCAGCCGTCCACAAGGTGGAGCTGGACCGCAGGTGCGGCTCGGCTCTCGCACCTGCACTTCGGTAGCGCAGCCTTTGTGGACCAGCTCCAGTCCACAGTGTTCACTGCGGATGAAGTAAGCAAAGCTGAATGTTTAGCTTTGCTGCAATATATTACAGACATGCTGATTTTGTATTTTCTTTACAGATCCAGGCAAATGTAGTCAAAGAGCTGAGCTCTGTGGAGGTCCTGGGCGTCGTCGAAAGTGAGGAAGAGGGACGGCTCTACCTCGTTCTGGAGGACGACGTCCAATACAAAGTTGAGTCGTCCCTCTGGGAGCCTCATGAAGAGGAACTGATGAAGAGGAGGCTCTTTGTCGGGGTCAACGTTGTCGGGGGTGTCATCACCACGATAAAAGTGGTGGAGGCCCCCCAGGATTCGTAATGTTTTCTATTTAATAAATTGTAAAAATGTTCAACCTTTGTCCCTGATTTTATTTGATATTAAATGTTAACTGTTTATAGTTTTATCCCTTTCACACTTCACTTAAAAAAATCCAGCTTTTTTTAAAACATGGCAGTTTTTAAATCATTGAAATTTTTTCTTACAAAACAAAAGATAAGATTTTGTATCTTTGGGTGTTTTTTATATTATTCAAGTATTAAATGGACATTTATTTTATATTAAATGTGAACTGTTTATAGTTTTATCCCTTTCACACTTCTCTTAAAAAAAATCCAGCCGTTTTTTAAAATCATTGAACTTTTGTCTTAGAAAACAAAAGATAAGATTTTGTATCTTTGGGTGTTTTGTTTTTTATTTCCACACGTACACAAAAGCACAGTAATAACACATGCGATGATGATATTTGCTTCGATTTAGATATTATTCAAGAATTAAAATGACGTTCAATCTCAAACGTCTTTTTTTCAGCAAAAGATATGATTTTGTATCAGTGGGTGTTTTTTATTTCCACACGTACACAAAAGCACAGTAATAACACATGTGATGATGATATTTTCATCTATATCAGCTCCTTAAAGTATTTTATGCATTCTTTTAATACTCAAAATTCTTCCATCAGTCATTTCTGAGTGTGGAATGGACTCCTACGGTACAGAACTTTGGCACAAAGTGCCGGTTCCAACTGACTGGAGAAATGCAGGGAAATACTTTAGATTTTTTTTTTAAACTGCATTTGTGTCCACAATCTTTAACTCACTGAAATTATTTTTACAGAAAAATGGAGGAAAACGTATCCTCTTTCTCACATTGTAACTTCCACAGCATTCAGGGTTTATTTTTTTTAACCAGAGCCTTCAAAGTCAAGAGATACCTTCCAGCTGCCAAACAGAAAGCAGCTCAACCGAGAAGACTGAGCCCCAAAACCTGAAAAGACAGCTATTAAATATGCTCTAATTTTGTTCAACTTTTTTTCATATGAAGACAAATGAAACTCTGTTATAATCAGCAAAGTCCCGTTTCTCCGTTGGTGTAAAAACATGGACACCTTGAGTTCCAGTTTTCAGCAAAGCTCAGAGATTTGAGCCATCTTTGGTCCAGACTTACTGACTCTTCATAGCAGAATAACTGACAGAGAGAGCTGTTCCAACTGACACACACAC
>CAJRST010041110.1:19834859-19850593 GCA_907169785.1 Menidia menidia | reverse complement strand
CTGGATGATATTTAATTATTATTAGAACCGGCCCGCAGGCCACAGCCGCCTGCTGGTGTTTTGTACGCACCAACACTACATTTCCCACAATGCAACGGTCGCCCGCGAAGTCACTGCAGCGCGCACAAACGGCTTCATTCGTTCAGGGCAAAGATCCACTTTTTGATACCCCCTCCTGAAAAATGACTAAACGTAAGGTGGAGGCTGAGAACAGCGGGTTTCAGGCCAGGTGGGAGGCAGAGGACATGTTTACGGAGGTAAAAGGCAAACCTGTGTGTCTGCTGTGTGGAGAAAGTGTGGCTGTAATGAAAGAATTTAATTTAAGAAGGCACTATCAAACATCTAAGAAACACACAGACAAAGACAAGAATATGGAATATGAACAAAAGCTACAGAAGGTGGAAGAATTAAAACGAGCCCTTTAGTCCAGACAAGTTATGTTCACATATGCTAAATTACAAAGTGAGGCTGCTGTCAAGGCTAGCTTTATTGTGCCATAAATTTTTGTATTTCATTTATTTATATTTATTTTGAATGGACTCAGGGAAAATTGCAGATAAGAGCCATGAGAAATAATACAACTGATTTGATTTATTTTTTAAATTTTGCTATTTGAAAGCAGTGATCGGTAGATCATAGAGCAGCACAATAATACATTTTCCGTTTATAATGCATGCACTTTTATTTATGCATTTATCTTGATATTAAGAAACACATTTTGTTTTTAAAAACAATTAAATTTTTTGCTGTTTGGCTGTTGAAAATGTTTTCCCTTGAAGTTACCGACAGAGCCATAACAAAATATTGCCATATTAATTTAATCGTTGTGAATTTGTGTGAATACACTGTGTTAGGTCTTGGTTCAATAGTCTATGTGCAATCGTTTCGATATGTTTAAATAAACGTTGAACCAGTCCGGCCCTCGGCTTGTAGCAAATTAGTTTTTTTGGCCCTCGGTGTGTTTGACTTTGACACCCCTGTCGTAGGCTAACTGTAAAGATGATAGCAACGGACATTATCATTAAAGTTGTGATTGAACGATCTAGAGATCAGTAATCTATTGGTTTTCTTGTTCTTATTTAAAAATGTTAATAAGATGAAGATAACACTCTGTATTTAGAATGCTTTTCTATTCAATGTTTTGTATTGGGAAGAAACAATGCTGTTTGCTGTTTTATTAAGTTTATCTCTCTTACTGTAAGTTTTAAGTTTGGATTGAATGATCTGTTTTCAACTGCTAATGCCTCGCCTAGCCTGTGTTCAGAACGTGTGGCTCTCGTTCGTCCATTACAAACATGGATTTGACTGAGCCACATCCTGTCCTTGTATTTATATTTCCCCCTTTTACAGGTAAGAGCAAGGCTTGTTTTATGTTCAAAAAGCTTATAAATGCACTCATATTGTTTCGGTAATGCGGAGAGTAAACAGTGACTCGGAATACTGTCTGTGCACTTTGTAAACCGAACGTGATAGAATAGCTTCATGCTAACTGTGTCGCGCTGAGTAATGTAAGGAATGGATCAAATGCAACGCGGTTGCCATTTTTCTCCCATTGTATTTGTTTATATGGTAAGGAGACGATAAAAGTGCTGTTTAGGATTATTGTTCAGATAATGTGTTGGAAAAGAAAAATTACATTTGTAACTAGAAAATTTCTGAAGAAATTTTGGAGGGGGGCCACCTACTGCCCGTCCAGGAACCCGGGGCAGGTCGGCCAATCGATATTTGGGCTCTCTGTAATGTGGGTTCGGGCCTATGAGAGGGCCTGAGGGAGAGGCGCAGTGATGGAGATACCCGGCTGAGCTCTGGGGCCCGCTGACCGAATGTAATTGGTTTGAGAAGGTCGCGGGTGACATTGGCTGAAAGCTGAGAAAAAGACCTACGCAACAAGGTACGACATGGCTGGGTCCGGTCCCGGTGTCGTGCGAAAAAGTGAATGTCTGCGAGAATCTGATTGCGCTGGCGGGAGCGCGCACTGCAGCCCGCTGAGCGATAGCGTAAACCTGCTTTTCTCTGGATTAAACGGTCATGACATGCAGATACACACAGTTGCATTATAATATAGGCCTAATTAAATTATAATATAGGCCTAATTAAAGATTTGAAAGCTTAACGTTTGTCACATAACGGCAGTTACGTGATAGACATGTTTTTATACTCGGTCTGATGACTTTGTGTAGCCCTGACATTGGAGACTACACTACAATAAATATGATTTACTGGAGGGTTTTCAGTAAAGATATGATAACTTTTGCAACGATCCTCGTGACTGCATTGTTTTTTATCTGATCTGGCCGTATATAGCACGAGTTTCCCATGTTTCTATGTGTTTTGCAGTTTTCAATCGGTTTTCACCTGTCAAACATTGATTGGAGGCACAGTATAGTCACTCAAAGGTTATTTCTACCTAAATATGACTAGATTTCCTTCAGGAGATGCATGATTTAAAGATCTGAGCTCACAAAACAGCTTGGAACTCTTTTAAAAGACCATTACAACACAAAATAGCCATTTTGACTTGCAAAAAATGTGTTAACGCCAAATACTCTCATTCAAAGGGGATATCTGCCCAAATATGACTTGATTTCATTCAGAAGCATCTTATTATAAACAGAACAAGTCCTTTTTATGCAAAAATCACCTTTCTTCAACCACATTTGGCCTTTAATCAATTTCTAGCAGGGCGTTTTGACCTCAGCCGACTTGCTAGAAACTGATTAAAGCCCAAATACTCTCATTTAAAAGGGATATCTGCCCAAATATGACTCCATAATTTAAAGATCTGAGCTCACAAAATAGTTTGGAACTCTTTACCACACTAAAAAGCCATTTCGACTTGCAAAATCGCTTTTTCTTATATGATTTCATATAAGAAATGCTGGGTTTCAAATTACCCAGGAATGGCATGAAATCAAGAAGTTTTTCAATCTCTTAAAAATACTACTTTACTGCCATAGAAATACCAAGAAAAAAAAGTCAATTCATAAGTGTTGGTGCAAAATAATTGTGTTTATTTTAATCTAAAGAGATTTATATAGACAAAAGCATGAACATGAAACATGAAAATTTGAAAAACACACAAAGATGTAACTATTTACATATCAGAGGGGCAATAGCAACACATGCTACTGGCAGGCCGCACAAATATATTCCTTTCGGCCTCTGTATTTGGCACAGCATTTGTGGAACCACCGTGGGCAGATTTCACATCCAATCTGAATTTGGCAACAGGAAAAAAAGTTATTAAATTTTAGGCAATTATGACAAACACCAAAACATGTTTATTTTGTTTTCCTTACATATGGACATTTGAATATATAGTCTTTTGCAAATCTAAGACAGACTGAAGGACAGGTAAAGAACAGTTACCCAATGAGTGTCCCCATCCTGCTCCCCACACAGATGGCACAAGTTACTCAAGTCATCTGCAAAAACAAGGAACATGATTTATTTTCCTTCAACTGTGAGGAATGTTTGTCAGAATAAATTATAACAAAAAAACAAAAAACACCTGTGTTTTCCAAAATGGAAACGGCAATGTGTTCTCGGATAGAGTTCACGCCAGATGTTGAGTTATCGAACTCAAGGGGTAATCCACCCAAGATGCACTCTGCAAACTGTAAATATGAGGTGGAAGAACAGATTTATCATGTGAAATGGTACTCTTACAAGTAGTGTTACTATAAACAACCCAATAAACCTTTTTTTTTACAAATAAAACCACTGCAAGAGCTGGAAATACAGAGATAAACTAAACTGGGGAAAAACAAAAACCAGAACTACAAAGAACAAAAGTTAAATGGATGAGACTCTAGAAAAAAACAGTGGGAACACAGGACCAGGAGAGTCAAAGGAGGAGGACACAGAAGAGCCAAGAAAACTTACAGGACACGACACAAACATAACGCAGAGGAACCAATGGCCAGGGAAAGTAAACATTAATTCGAATGAGGATCTGACAAGGAGTGAATGAACCAGAGAGCTTTATAGAGGAGGAGAGACAACAGGAAGATGGGAAAACTTGAAAAACAAAACAGTGAACCAAATCTGAGATATCAAAATAAAAACACTCAAGGAAAGTCTTTGAACCCAGAACAGAGACAGAACACAAGACATAGGACACGACAAGATGTCTCATAAATGTTCTTGGTTTGTAAACATTTAATAACAACAGCCAGTGTGGGGATTAACGATTGAATTATTATTTTTTTGGATGAACCTAGAGGTTTAAAATGACTGCAGCATAATCTAAATTTAATTATAATCCTAACATAAAGCTTAATCATGCTGTGATATGTACCTTCAATGCATAGGCACCACAAGATGTGGCATCATGTTGCAGTGGGTGAGACCTCGTCTCACATGCCCATCTGGACACGTTCAGCCCCCTGTGTCTCATGAATGATCTAAAAAACACAAATAAATGTTGTCTATATATGCAATACAAATCAGTCAGGCTTTACTTTTAAGAATTGAATAGTTAAAATGTTCACTGCATTGATGTAATGTAAAACAAAATTCCTTACTGTTTCCAATCGCATTTCTTATTGGAAAAAACACAAAGATGTAGAATGAAGAAGTAAAAACTGGATTTCCAAGGAAAGGAGATAACTTAGACTTGTCAGTGAAGAGTTTTGTAAAACCAGAATTGATTTTTAGCAGTGTACAGGGAATAGCTATCTGTAAAACCAACAGTTATTACCTTTATGCTTTGAAATTGAGATAGAAAAATTATGATATAATGAGGACTTTGAGAAAAAGACTTATCACAGCTGGAATGGACGATTGAAAATTATGGGATGATCACAGCCCACAAGTCTATTAACATATGTAGCGGTAGATAAATCTAAACCTGTTTACAGGCCTATCATTTTTTTCAAAATGTGAAAATCTTTTTCTTTGAGTTTCTAACATCCACAGCTAAGACTTTCCCCATTATAAATATAAACCTGTCTAAGTTTTATGTTAAAACTTAGACAGGTTAAAAAAAGAACTACTAAAAAAAGATACTATACTGTCTTGATAGATTATGCTATATTGGCACATTTAACATCTTTTTATTTAAACATACCTTAAATTCCACAGCGCTGGCCATTAATTACAGTAATAGTTTGTTTGTTTTTTAACGTGTACTTCACTCTAATAAAATAAAGATGAATTCATGCAAAATTACCTTGTAACATCCTTGCAGTGGTTTATTGAGCTTTTTCTTTCACCCAGTGGATCTAGATAAACTGTTTTTTTGTCTCCTGGCAAGATCACCTAAATATAGTGTCAAAAATTAATAAAGATACTGTAATACTATAGTTATAGTTTTTCAGCCATAAAATGCAGACTGCATCCGTATGTATACACACACACAACCATCCACACACATGCATACACTATGTTTATATATACATACATACATACATATAAAACCCAATACCATCAAGTCTTAAAAATTAAAAAATAATTACCACCAGCATCCAATGGTGACCCGCATTGACAATGCCCACGATTAACTTGTATAGCTGTGGGACTATCTGTAAGATAATTAAATAAAAAATGCCAGGTGATTAATGCATATTGTGATGTATTAATTTGTACTTTAACATGAGATCATATTTTTTTAATACCTTTACTTTGGGTTTCAGTCCATCCCAAATGCGGGTCATTTCAAAAGTGTCCACGGCACATGCCCTGTCTGCTTTGTTGTCATTATATTTTTTAATTAGCAAGGACAGATATGCATTGATAACCTGAAATTTAAAATGAAAGGTTCAAAAACATATTTAGAATTAACAAAGATAATGCAAATTTTGTGTGCCTGACTAAAAAGTATATTCAATACATGAACCTTTTCCAGAAAAGAGAATGTTACCACCTCACCTCGCTTTCCAGTTCTCTTTGTGGTCCAGTATTGAATATGTCCCGAAAGAACACTTTGAGGGGCCCAATTTTGGAAAGAAGAACATATGTTTTTTTCCCCTCCGATGCGTCCTTCACATCTATAAAAATCATTTCAAAGTTGTAGTAATGACATTCTGCAAGGACTAAAATACACTTCAGATACAGCATAATCTTGCTCGAATGGAAACCTAGTATAATATTTGTGCTGTTTTTTTGTTTTTTAAAATATTGTCATAGTATACATTTGTTGACTTGAGGGTTGCATAGATTCAAATTTGGATTATATTGATGGTTATTTTGGATTTATAAGAAATTTCAAGTTTATATAAAAGTGAAAACATTTATTAAAAATGTGGTTGCTAACTGGGGTGTTTACTGTGGAGTTTGTGGATGCAGGGGAGGTGCATCTAACCTGTAATGGCAGTGGCTGTGGAGAGGCCAGAGAAGGTCCTTTTGGGCGCACCTGATGACGGCGGGGTGGCAGGCGGGTGAGATGACGGCGGGGTGGCAGGCGGGTGTGATGACGGCGGGGTGGCGGGCGGGTGTGATGATGGCGGGGTGGCAGGCGGGTGAGACGACGGCGGGGTAGGTGTGCAATCTGTTATCTTGTGTGGCACTCTTCTTTGCTCCTCCTGATAAGGAACCAAATGATCAGGTCCACACTTTTGCCGTCTATGGCCACAATTGTGAAGGGCCCTAGATAATTAGGGTCTAATTTCCCCCCTTTTCTCTGCTGGCTCCTCACATTAAGTCTCCAGACCTTAATACCCACCTGAAAGGGTGGGGCAGTTTTTTTGGCCTTTTTTTGGGGAGTTTTGGCCTGGTTATTATTTATTGCACTTTGAAATGCCTCATCCAGTTTAAGGATGTCCTCAGTCATTTCCTCAACTGAAATGTTGTTCTCAACACTCCCATCCACCTTTAAAATGATTTAATGGTTAGATTGAAGCATTAATATACACATTGTTCATTGTTTCTTTGACATACAAAATGCAACTTACCCTGTATTCTTCAGGGATCTCGGTGGGGTACCTTGCCTCTCCCCCAAACATTAAAAAATATGGGGAGAATTTAGTGGTAACTTGGCGCTTAGTCCTGAGTCCAAACATCACAGTTTCAAAACAGTTCTCAGCCAACGACTCTGCATCTGTCTGGAAGGGGCTCAGGCAGATCACCAACTACAAACCTAATCCCCCCCACTCTGTCAACGACCTGCGTCTGGCAAACGAGCTGAACGACTTCTATTGCAGATTTGAAAGACAATGGGACAGTCCTAACACCAACACCATCCCCCGCCACCACCAGCCCCTGCCCTCCTGCACCCCCACCCCCACCTCAGCGGGGGCCTGCCCCCACCCTCAACTGCCCACATTGAAGGACCCCCTTCCGTCAACTACCATGACTCTCTCCATCCAGGAGAGGGACGTATCCAGCCTATTCAGGAAACAAAAACCACGCAAAGCAGCTGGACCCGACTCTATCTCTCCTAGCATCCTGAAGCACTGCGCAGACCAGCTGTCTCCTGTGTTCACCGACATCTTCAACACCTCGCTGGAGACATGCCATGTGCCCGCCTGCTTCAAAACCTCCACCATCATCCCCGTCCCCAAAAAAACAAAGATTTCAGGCCTCAATGACTACAGACCTGTCGCCCTGACCTCCGTGGTGATGAAGGTATTTGAGCGCCTTGTCCTCGCCCACCTGAAAGACATCTCAGACCCACACCTGGACCCACTGCAGTTTGCCTACAGAGCCAACAGGTCTGTAGATGACGCTGTCAACCTGGCTCTCCACTTCATCCTCCAGCACCTGGACTCCCCGGCCACCTACGCCAGGATCCTGTTTGTGGATTTTAGCTCCGCCTTCAACACCATCATCCCCCCTCTACTCCAGGACAAGCTCTCCCAGCTGGGTGTGCCTGACCCCACCTGCAGATGGATCACCGACTTCCTATCTGACAGGAGGCAGCATGTGAGGCTGGGAAGCCACACCTCCAGCAGCCGGACCATCAGCACTGAATCCCCCCAGGGCTGTGTTCTCTCCCCCCTACTCTTCTCCCTGTACACCAACAGCTGCACCTCCAGCCACCAGTCTGTCAAGCTCCTGAAGTATGCGGATGACACGACCCTCATCGGACTCATCTCACATGGGGACGAGTCCGCCTACAGGTGGGAGATCGACCGTCTGGTGTCCTGGTGTGCAGCCAACAACCTGGAGCTCAACGCGCTCAAGACAGAGGAGATGGTTGTAGACTTCAGGAAGAACACAGCACCACCTGCTCCCATCACTCTGTGTGGCTCCACAATTGCTTCTGTGGAGTCCTTCTGTTTCCTGGGGATCACAATAACCCAGGACCTAAAGTGGGAGCTGAACATCAGATCCCTCACAAAGAAAGCACAGCAAAGGATTTTCTTCCTGCGGCAGCTGAAGAAGTTCAACCTGCCCAAGGCAATGATGGTGCACTTCTACACAGCCATCATTGAGTCCATCCTCACCTCCTCCATCTCCATCTGGTACGCTGCTGCCACCGCTAAGGACAAGCGCAGACTGCAGCGTATCATTCGCTCAGCCGAGAAGGTGATTGGCTGTGATCTGCCATCCCTCCAGGACCTGTACGCCTCCAGGACTTTAAGGCGTGCAGGAAGGATCATGTCTGATCCTTCTCACCCTGGTCACAAACTCTTTAAAACTCTCCCGTCTGGCAGAAGGTTGAGGACCATCAGGACCAAAACCTCACGCCATAAAGACAGTTTTTATCCAACAGCAACTGGCCTCATCAACAAGACCAGCGACCCCCACCTATTCTTCTCCCCCCCCCCTCTACCTCACTAATTTACCCAATGCTCCAGCTTTTTCTGGTCTGTCGTTGCAGATCAACATTGCACATTTCAATTGTTAATTTGCACATTCAAATCTATATTTTTAAAGATTGTTAATTTGTACATTCAGATTTATACTTTTAAAGATTGTATTTTTCAGTTTTATCATTCTGCCCTATATCTTTATTTCTACTTTTTATTCTTGCTTCTCATAGAAGTGTTGTGTTGTGCACTAAACACCAAGGCAAATTCCTTGTAAGTCTGAAAACCTTCTTGGCAATAAACCTGATTCTGATTCTGATTCTGATCACAGCATCCAAGTGCTTGTACCACTCCTCTGGCCTCTCCTGTGCAAGTTTTGATAGTGCCCTAGAAAAAAGTTAAAATCATGGAGCTCTTCTTGAGTTTTTAGGATTCATATACTGTTTATTTTATAACCAACAAAAAAGTGTTCACTGCAAAAAAGTGATAATTATCAAATGTTATAAAAGACATACCTCTAGATCCTCTCCACCAGTCCATTGGTCTGGGGATGGTAGGGAGAGCAAAGGCATCTTTGTATCCCCAGTATATTGCATACTTTTTTGTTGATCTGTATTGGAATAAATAAAGACAGCAAATTAAATGTATCTTTAGAAATAATGCCTTTGTTTTTCATTGAGGTCAAAACATTTAAATGAGTTATTACAAAAATTATATTCATGATAAGTGTTTAATATATTTTTATTCAATGTCAGTAGCATATATACCTCATTAACAAACTCCCGGCCTTGGTCAGTCAAGATCCTCTTGGGAGCTTCAAACTGCAAAAAAACTTGAGGATGCACTGACTGACTTCCTCAGCAGTCTTTTTGATGGCATATGCCTGGGGCCACTTTGTAAGGTAATCAACCATGACGCAAATATACTGATTCCCTGTCTTTGTTGTTTTTAACTTGCCTATCAGATCCATCCAATAAGCTCAAATGGTTTTGAAACCTGTAACACATAAAATATCACTATTAATATGTATGTCATATGTCCTCAATAAGTACAATGTCAAACACATTTTATCTAAAAGTAAAATATAATATGACTGAAATTATGTTGTTGTTTTTTTTTTTTACTTTTATTGGTGTGTACTCCACCTCCTGCTTAATGACGACTCTGCTGGCATGGCATGCAGTACACTGGTTCACCTGACAAAAAAACAAAAAAACTAGTATGATCATTTTCCACATCTGTGTGACTTAGAGTCTGTGGCGATCGTGCCACCGTGGGTGTCTGACAGAGCCCTCGGAGACCAGGATTCGTTGGTTAACGGATTTATTTCAGAGCGTGTGTGCGGCACCCGCACACACACTCTCTCACACAAGCACACACACTCACGCCCGGCTAAGGCTCTTTGTTTAGTTGCTTGTTCCTGCTCCGTTCCAAGCTGGTCGCGTCCTGCTCCAGCTCTCCTCCAAAACCAGTCTCCCCCAGGTCCAGCACACTACTCTTTTTACAGAGGGGAGAGTGATTAGTCAACCGGTTCCAGGTGTGCCTAATCATCTCCCCTGGCACTGCTCACCTGAGCCTTCTCCCCCCCTCCCCCCTGCAGCTGAGCGCCACGCCCCCTCCACAGAGTCCCATAATTTATTTTTAGATTTTAGCTGATGTCCCCATGGCCGATGCTGTTTCTGTTGTTGGCGCTCCTACTACTACTCCTACTACGGGGCTGGACGTGGCGACGGCGGCCCCTCCACCTGCAGACGCGCCGGCTCCTCCGGCGGCAGCTGTGACGATGGCGCTTCCACCTGCAGCTGCTGTGTGGTCCAGGACTGGAGCCAGGCCCAAGGTTTCAGGCCCCAACTCTCCAGCAAATCGTCCTTCACACCTGATGTACGGGACAGATGTGGTCCGTGGTGAACATCCGGCTTCCCCGGTGGCCGCATCTGATGCCACCGCCCCCTCTGTGTTGATCAGACAGCGTGGGAGATCCTCCTCCTCTTTCCGCCGTAGATTGCTTGTGGAGGCTGTGAACAGGAGATCTGGTGGTCTCCCCCGTCCTCAGCCACCAGGGTTGGATTACAGCCCCGTTTCAGGAGCCCCTGCGGCCGCAGCTGAGGTCCCATCCTCCGCTGATATTGCTGTTCCTGCTGTTTTTATCTCTGGTCCACTCCCCACATGCGGTCGTTGCGCCGATCGTTTTAGCAGGATTCTCCATCTCCATACCTGGCTCCAATTTGCCTGCGCAATGCACAATATTGGTTTTATCCACAACTTCGATCTGTTCTGGGAGCGCCCCTCTTTTTACGGACCAGACGGGCTCCATCCGAACAGATTGAAGTTGGAAGCCAGCATGCGGCTCCCCAAAGTTGTTGTGAGCCATGCAGGTGATTGACTATTTTCTTTGCACACCTGCCCATCTGACTGTTCTTCTTCTCCAGTCCCCATCACGAAGGCTGCTACTCACTCCTATGGCCCCCGGTGGCATGATTCTCCTACTGCTCAACCTTGCCCTATTCCAGTTCTCATAACAAACAGATATCTAAAAGTCCCTAAATCAGTCTGCGCGATAAATCATGCTAGTCTCCGGCCACTGAGACAGGCCACACCCTTGACTAGTGTGAATCTTCACATGGCTCTATTAAACACTAGGTCTTTAACTAACAAAACTTTCCTATTGAATGACCTTTTTACCTCTCGTGGATTGGATTTTATGTTCCTGACTGAGACTTGGCTCCAGACTGGGGACTGTGCACCTTTCTCTGAACTCCTTCCCCCTGACTGTTCTTTCCTCAGCTCCCCCCAAAACACTGGCAGAGGTGGAGGCTTAGCATCTGTCTTCACAAATTTAGTTTTCAGTGTTGCCAAATTACATTTGACAATTATTCTAGCTTTGAGTTACAGATGTTTGAACTAAACCTGTCCTCCCCAGCTCTGTTTGCAGTTGTCTATCGTCCTCCAAAAGCAATTAGTGGCTTCATAAATGACTTTGCAGACTTTCTCTCAATGGTCTCTGTGAAATATGACCATCTCTTAATTTCTGGTGACTTTAATATTCATGTCAGCTGTAAATCAAAGCCACTGGTAAATTATTTCTTAAATCTCATTGATTCTTTTAACCTTGTGCAATCTGTGACTGGCCCGAGACACGAGAAGGGGCATACTCTGGATCTTGTGCTGTCTTATGAATTATCAGTATGTGTAAATGAAATCTGTGAAATAGTATGTATCTCCGATATTTTGCCAGTCTTATACACGGTCTCCATTCCATGTGCACAATCTAAATTCTGTGCCACAATACGCCTCTCACGCACCATCAACCCTCAAACCGCCCTGAGTTTCTCCGTCATGTTCAGTGATGCCATTATTAATGGCATATTATATAATAATCACGTGCCCGACGCTGAAGAGCTTTTAATTACTTTTAATACCACATGCAAGGCCATTTTGGACTCTATTGCTCCATTCAAGTCAAAGCACACTAAAACATCCTCTCAACCATGGTTAAATAACTCCACTCGCACGCTCAGACGTTCATGTCGACGTGCAGAAAGGAAGTGGAAAAAGGATAAGTTTCATGTCTCCTACGAAGTCTTAAAAAACTGTCTCTCTGACTATCAGAAGGCCGTCAAAGCTGCCAAACAAGAATACATATCAAACATTGTCTCCAATAACAGACATAAGCCTCAAGTTTTGTTTAATATTTTTAACTCTCTTGTAAATCCCTGCGAAAACTCTCCTCTAGTGCCATCACAAATTCTATGTAATTGCTTCCTCAAATTCTTTATTGATAAAATCTCTGCCCTTAGATCAGCTCTTCCCACTCCTTCTGTCCCGGGCGCTGACCCCACTGCTCCTCCTTTGCCTGCTGCCCTCGATCAGTTTGAGCCAGTATCTCTCTCCATCCTCTCAGATGTAGTCAAGCAGCTGCGGCCCACAAACTGTCCCTCTGACATCATCCCATCCCGTCTCTCTCTTTAATCAACTACAGTCTTTCCTTCTCGCCAATGACATCCATGAGAAGTTTCAATCTGGTTTCAAACCATTTCACAGCACTGAAACAGCATTATTGAGAGTCCTAAATTACCTATTTTTAATTGTCGATTCTGGAAACCTTGCTGTCCTGGTTCTCCTCGACCTGACAGCTGCTTTTGACACTGTAGATCACAGGATTGTATTATCCCGACTAGAACATAGTCTTGGAATCACAGGCTCTGCACTCCTATGGTTTAAATCCTACCTGACTGATCGCAGTTTTTCAGTTCACTTAAAGGAATTCACCTCAAACACAGCCCCTCTTACATCTGGAGTACCCCAAGGGTCCATTCTTGGCCCAATCCTCTTTCTAATATATATACTCCCACTGGGTTCAATTTTCAGAAGACATAATATTGATTTTCACTGCTATGCAGATGATGTACAGATTTATCTGCCTTTAAAGTCTAGCTGTGGGGATTCTGCACAGCCACTGCTGGAGTGCCTAGAGGACGTCAAAGCTTGGATGGAAAACAACTTCCTCAACCTAAATGAAAATAAGACTGAGATTATTATGTTTGGATCTAACCCCTCAAATTTTCATTCAGCTCCCTCAGTCCCAACATTAGGCCTACCGTCAGAAACCTCGGTGTAACCCTTGACAGCGCCTTTAAATTTGACACACAGGTGAATTCAGTTGTAAAAAACAGCTTTTTTCAGTTAAGACTTCTGGCAAAGATAAAAGGCTATCTCTCACACCGACCTGGAACAAGTAACTCATGCTTTTATCACATCACGCCTAGATTATTGCAATTCTCTGTATGTTGGTATTGACCAGTCACTGCTCCATCGTCTACAACTCATACAGAATTCAGCTGCCCGTCTCCTCACTGGAACACGTAAGCGTGACCATATTTCCCCAGTTCTGGCCTCACTCCACTGTCTCCCAGTGCAATTCAGAATTGCTTTTAAAATTTTACTAATTGTATTTAAAGCCTTACATGGGCTCGCGCCAAAATACCTGTCTGACCTTCTGCACTCTTATGATCCCGTAAAAACTTTGAGATCAGCCAGTCAGTTGCTGCTGGTGGTCCCGCAAACGAGGCTGAGGACTAAAGGTGATCAAGTCTTTAGTGTGGTCGCCCCAAAGCTCTGGAATAGCTTGCCTTTTAATATAAGAGCTGCCCAGACAATAGAGGAGTTTAAGTCCTGTTTAAAAACGTATTTATTTGACATGGCTTTTAACATTTTAACCTTAGGTTGAGGTAAAGCACCTTTTTACCTTTTTTTTTTTTTTTTTAAATCTTATTTATTTATTTATTTATTCCCCTCCCTGGCTGCCACCTTATCGTGGTGGAGGGGTTTGAGTGTCCCAGTGATCTTAGGAGCTATGTTGTCCGGGGCTTCAAGCCCCCTGGTAGGGTCACCCAAGGCAAACAGGTCCTAGGTGAGGGATCAGACGAAGCGCAGCCAAGAAGACCCCTGTGATGATCAAGAAAATTGGACTCAACGTTCCCTCGCCCGGGCGCGGGCTACCGGGGCCCCCCCCTGGAGCCAGGCCCAGGGGCGGGGCACCATGGCGAGCGCCTGGTGGCCGGGCCTTCACCCATGGGGCCCGGCCGGGCCCAGCCCGAAAAGGCAACATGGGTCCCCCGTCCCATGGGCCCACCACCCATGGGACGGGCCATAGGGGTCTGGTGCAGTGTGCCCTGGGCGGCGGCCGGAGTCGGGGACCTTGGCGGACTGATCCCCGGCTGCAGAAGCTGGCTCTAGGGACGTGGAACGTCACCTCTCTGGCGGGGAAGGAGCCTGAGCTGGTGTGCGAGGCGGAGAGATTCCGGCTGGACATAGTCGGTCTCGCCTCGACACACAGCTCTGGCTCTGGAACCAGCCTTCTCGAGAGGGGTTGGACGCTCTGCTACTCTGGAGTTGCCCCCGGTGAGGGGCGCCGAGCAGGAGTGGGCATACTCATTGCCCCCCATCTCTGTGCCTGTACGTTGGGGTTTACCCCGGTGAGCGAGAGGGTAGCATCCCTTCGCCTTCGGGTGGGGGGACGGGTCCTGACTGTCGTTTGTGCCTATGCGCCGAACAGCAGTACAGAGTACTCACCCTTTTTGGAGTCCTTAGAGGGGGTACTGGAGGGTGCCCCCCCTGGGGACTCCCTCGTTTTGCTGGGGGACTTCAACGCTCACGTGGGCAACGACAGTGAGACCTGGAGGGGCGTGGTTGGGAGGAATGGCCCCCCCAGCTTGAACCCGAGCGGTGTTTTTGGACTTCTGTGCTCGGCACGGATTGTCCATAATGAACACCATGTTCAGGCATAAGAGTGTCCATATGTGCACCTGGCACCAGGACACTCTAGGTGCCAGGTTCAATGATCGACTTTGTTGTCGTTTCAGCTGATCTGCGGCCGCATGTTCTGGACACTCGGGTTTCCACTGACCACTACCTGGTGGTGAGTTGGCTCCGATGGTGGGGGAGGATGCCGGTGAGACCCGGGAGGCCCAAACGTGTTGTAAGGGTCTGCTGGGAGCGCCTGGCGGAGTCCCCTGTTAGGCGGAGCTTTAACTCCCACCTCCGGGAGAGCTTCAAGCGCGTTCCGAGGGAGGCGGGGGACATTGAGTCCGAATGGGCCGTGTTCCGTGCCTCCATCGATGACGCGGCCTCTCGAAGCTGCGGTCGCAGGGCTGTCGGTGCCTGTCGTGGCGGCAACCCTCGAACCCGCTGGTGGACACCGGCGGTGAGGGATGCTGTCAGGCTGAAGAAGGAGTCCTATCGGGCCTTTTTGGCCTGTGGGACTCCGGAGGCAGCCGATGGGTATCGGCAGTCCAAGCGACATGCGGCTCGGGTGGTCGCCGAGGCAAAAACTCGGGCGTGGGAGGAGTTTGGGGAGGCCATGGAAAAAGACTTCCGTATGGCCTCGAGGCGATTCTGGTCCACCATCCGGCGTCTCAGGGGGGGGAAGCAGTGCCCCACCAACACTGTTTACAGTGGGGATGGGGTGCTGTTGACCTCAACTCGTGACGTTGTGGGTCGGTGGGCGGAGTACTTCGAGGACCTCCTCAATCCCACTGGCGT
>CAJRST010041110.1:19710769-19791706 GCA_907169785.1 Menidia menidia | reverse complement strand
TGTGAGGATATTACTCTCTGACATATGTGTAAAAGGCTTGAAATGTTCTCTTCTTGGAAATGAGAGAAAAGCAGAATCTGAGCCTTTTGGTCAGTTACACCCCTTCCTCTACACCCACTACCGATTTCATCACAACTTCCTCGAACAGCGATGACAAACAAGATTCAGCAACCTTTTGAAAATAAATCAAGTTCAAATGAACTTCAACCTTTTTTTATCTGAATGACTCCTTTCAAAACCATGAAGTCAGACAAATGGATCAAATTCAGTGGAGTCTTTCACCTGTCTTTGACCCTTCAGACCTTCAGACCTTCCTCTTTCAGTTGGGAGGGTTCAGGTAGGACATGGGCTGATGGGGTGCAACAGCTGGCTCTGGTCTGCTTCTGGGTCGCTGCACTGCAAAGGCCCCAATCGGCCGGCTGAATCGGTTTGAGTTGGTCTGAGGGTTTAAGGGCTCACTAGGCATCAGAACCAGAATGCTTTTTATGATCATTATACAGCACTACAACAGAATTACAGCCGACTCCAAACAGTGCAGAAATATTTAAATGAAAATTAGCAAAAACAATTATATATACAGTGGGAACATTATGAGATAAGGTGCACAGGCCTGAGTGTATGTACAGTCATAAATAAATAAATGTATGGACATAAATGTTGCACATTGTGGGGTAAAAACTTTAAATAATCCACATTGTAGGATAAAAACTGTAAATATTGCATATTGTAGGGTAAAAACTGTAAATACTGGCTGACCAGTGGAATTCTGTCCTCCTGGCAGAGTTGTGCGGCGCCCCCCCCCCCAGAGGTCCTGGTCTGCAGTGAAGCTGAAGGCGGCGCCATCCGGGTCACCTGCTCCTTCCCCTCGGCCGATCTCTTTTCGCTGTTCTTCTGCAGAGGCCAGTGCAGGAAGGAGGACGTCCTGCTGGAGGCCGGTGGGCCCTCGGCTCAGAGGGGCCGGTTCGGGATCCAGTACGAGAGCAGGGGGGTGTTTCACGTCACCGTGTCCAACCTGACGGTGTCCGACGCGGACCTGTACAGATGTGGGGTGGACATCACGTCGGCGCCGAACCCCTGTAGTGCAGTGGAGATCCGAGTCACCGAAGGTGAGTCCCCATCCAGGGCGGTCTGGACCAGCAGGGCTCAGAAGGGGGCAGGCATCCCCCTCTGAGCAGCAGAGGTTCCCAGACATTCTATTCTGGGCTGGACCCCTTTGGCTTCCAATGACTTTCATCACTGAGCTGATCCTCTGTGTCCTTTCACGTGTCATGAATGTGCTGAGAGGGTTTTAACTATCAATCATAGTTGAAACCAAGTCCATAGCCGAGGGAAGTATCGGACTTTAGTGACTGGAGTCTCTAACGGCCAAGTGTACAAGTGTCTGAGTCTCCAAAGGCTCTAAGGGCCCCAGTCTCGAAAGGCCAGAGTCTAGATTGCAGAGCATACAAGAGCCAGAGTCTCTAAGGGCCCGAGTCTCTAAGGGCCCTACTGACACCAGACACACGAGACGAAAACATGACAAAGAACAGTACCAAAAACCCAGGAGTGAGAAAGAAGTAGATGGGTCGGGGGAGTTCCCCCTGAAGGTCTAAGTACCAGAAGTACTGCTGCTTGGTCATTAAAGCTGAGAATGCAGCTTTCCTGGGTGGGGTCTGCATGCTTCAGCCCCACTCGGCTGTAGGCCTCTGCAGCTGATTGTTCTGCTGCTTTCTGACTGTCCACAGAAACACCAGAGCTGAACTCGCTGGAGTTTGTGGTGGCTGACAAAGCAGCAAAGAACTGCGTACTGTCCTCCGCTTTTGAGCCGACCGAGCAGAACCCGGAAGAGGACCCGTCTAAAGGTAGCGGCTCATAACCAGCAGCTTCTCTAAGTCTGGTGTTTGGCCAAAGCTCTGAAGCTGCCCGCCTGGGTCTCTGTCTGAGCCCATGGGTCCAGTAGGGAAACCCAGACAACCCAGACTCTTCTGTAGTCTCCTGATCTCTCATGGAGTCTTCTAGGTCCCCTGGACTCTCCTAGATTGTCCTGGATTATTTTGGACTGTCCTGGCCTTCTTTGAGTCTCCTGGACTCTCATGGAGTCTCTTAGAGTCTACTGGACTGTCCCGGAACTTCCTAGAGTCTCCTGGACTCCCCTTTAGTTTCCTAGACTCTCCAGGACTCTCCTGAAATGTCCTGGATTCTCCTGGACTTTCCTGGAACTTCCTCGAGTCTCCTGGACTCTCCTAGAGTCTTCTGGTCCTGGACTCTCCTGGACTCTCCTAGAGTGTCTAGGACTCTCATGGAGTCTCCTGGACTCAAGCAGCCCTGTTTGGGGGCTCAGAGGCCGGCAGGTCTCCTGGGAGCAGGCTCAGATGAAGCCGGACCGGACAGACCAGCCCGGTCAGGCTTTGTTTGACCCTGTTTGTGGTCCAGGGCTCAGCGACCGGCTGATGGTGGTGTGCATTGCTGTGCTCGGCGTGCTGCTGGCGGTGCTGCTGGCAGCACTGCTCCTGAAGAGCAGGATGGGAAACGGTGAGTGTCTTCCTGCCGCTCGGCCCCAAGCCCACGGAGTCCCTTAACGCCTCTCTCTGCTCAGCAGGACCGAGCGGTGCCCAGTGCTGCCGAGGCGACGCCAACAGCACCGAACGCGCCCGAAGCAACGACATAGAGGTGGTTTGGCACTTCTGCTGCGTTCACTGCGTTCACTGAAATATGAGGTGACGTCTCTTTTTGTGTTTACAGTGTTCCGTGATCTGACCCAGAAGGATTCAGATGCACATTCAGAGTCCTAGATGTCCAGCTCTGTGCTTTTCTTTGAACGTGGCGCCGCGTTTTAGTGCCCACCCTCTGCAGATATCAGGGTTTTCTCCTCATATTACATAGACAGGTAGACTTTGGAGTGATTAGATATGGAGAATTATTCTTTAGTTATTTCTGTTTGACTTTATAAGACTCAAATGTTTCTGATTCCTTTCTGTATAAAGAATAAAACATTAAAGTGACCTTTGTATTACTGCAGTATTTGTTCATGTGGTTTCTCCTGGAAAAGCTGGAGGCAGTATGTGTTGCTATAAAGTCTCAGTGAACTTTTGTGTATCTGTTTGCTAGTTTTGTGACTCTTTGTGGCTGTTTTTTGTCTCTTTGTTCATGCCTCTTTCGGGTAGTTTTGTGTCTCTTTGTGGCTGTTTGTGTCACTTTCTGGTAGTTTTGTGTCTCTTTGTGGCTGTTTTGCAACCCTTTGGCTTTTTCGAGTCTCTTTCTGGTAGTTTTGTGTCTCTTTGGGGCCGTTTCTTTTGTCTCTTTGTGGTTGTTTTGTGGCTGTTTGTTGCTGTTTCATGTCTCAATCTGATAGTTTTCTGTCGCTTTGTAGTTTTGTTGCATCTCTTTGTCGTTGTTTTGTGTCTCTTTTGTGTCTCAGAGGAAACACATTTGATTTCTTTGAACACTGGAAACCTTTTTCAGGGCAGAACAGGCAGAAGACCATTTACTTTGTTTTATGTATTTATTTCTGTTGTTAGTTTTGTTTCTCTATATTTCTATTATTTCTAATAAAAATGGGCGTTCCTCATAAAATTTAATTAAGACTAAATAGAGTTTCTTCATTGAAATAAATTCAATGAAGATTTATTCAGAAAATCATTACAAATGTCTGTTGATCCAGATAAAAGTTGAGGCTTTCTAAGCTTTCTTCTGTCAGTGTGAGCTTAAAAAGGACCAGAAGTGAAACTGTGTCTGAGGTGACAGTGGGAAACCCGTCGGTTCCTCATGTGCAGCGCGTCGTGCGTGGCATGTGGAGTGTGCACGCAGATCGCCACTCGGCATTCAGCTCTGCATCAGCAAAAAGAAGTGATGGACCAGCTCCGATCGGGGGGGCAGCGGAGGACGCACCAGCCTCAGCATGTAGCCGGGCGGGCGGACACACCCACATGTGCGGGAGCCCATGCACGCCATCCACCCGCACAAACACACACTTTGGAGGGTTTTATGTGCATGATAAGAGGAAACTCTCAGAGGCTGTGAGGGTTTCTGGCTTCAGCCTGCAGTTCTTTGTATGCACTTTCCATTTGACTGCCTCTCAGATCAGTGTTGGTATGTTTGGCTACTTAAGCTCTGACAAATTACCTCAGAGTACCTGAAAATAAACACAAGCTTTAGTTTACGGGGTTTCACACGCAAAACAAAAGAAACATGCTTCTATTTTGAACTGTGGGAGGAAGCCACAGTCCCTGAACACAACCATCTCATGCAAAAACACAAACTCATTATCTTTGCCCCACAACACCAGCAGGAAGCCCAGTTTCTGTGGAGCAGCCCAACTAAAAAACGGTCCAGGGGGATTTTTGATGGGATACAGAAAGGGTAGTAATGCATGACCACTGAAAAAGAAGCTCACAGGGTCGAACTGTTTGACCTGATTGAGCCTGATCAGTACTTGGATAGTAGGCCCCCTGGGAATACCAGGTGCTGTAAGCTTTTCCTTATTCTTTGGAGTTTAATTGAACTTTAAGTCTCCCCTTAATATCCTGTGGATCATCAGTTTCTTATTCGTAAAAAGCAAGTAATGAGCAGTCCACCGCTTAGGGTCCATGTTAAGTTGTGTTCTCATGTGAATATTATTTTTGGTGATTTTCTTATTGTTCTTTTCAGCCATTATGCGGTCATGTAATGTCTCCACTTGTGTGTGATATATTTGTGTCATATCAAGCACTTTATTATGACACATATGGACGCTACAGGAAATGGACTATTATGTGTATCTGAGTTCCGTTGTTAAGTGAACGCGGCACGGTGTACGTTGGCTGCTGCTACCATGTATTGAAAATTATTTTACACGAAGAAGAATAAATACACTTCAACTCAAAGGAAATCTCAGTAATGTTTGCCGCTATCTATATTGATTCATGGGTGAAGAAAATATACTACTAATCGAAATGGAAAGAGAAGACCAAAGTCAAGAAAACTCTACATTCCAACATTTTATTTTGGAGCCAGCAGCCCATTTTGGCGGTGTTGATTCAGGTATAAACAGCCCGTTTGCCGGGCAAACTGCAGTTTACGGCCACACCAGGACAGTGTACGTCTGATTTCCGAGCAACCCTGAACACATCAGCTAATCAAAACACCTGTGCGAGTGCTGTGAGTGAAACGAGCTAGACTCAGTGTGTTTTTTCATTATTTTTTGTGGTAAATCAAACATATTGTTTGTTTTTTAGTGGATTATATCCCTCCCCATCAGCCTAGTCTTTGGGGGGGCGCTTTTGTTTGTAATTATATTCACAGGATGGACACCCCCGTAACGACAATGGACTCTGAACAGGACTAAGAAAACAGACGAAGGATTTGTCAGGAATAGTATCCGGATTAACGGTAAGAGAAATGAAATATGAAAAAGAATTTATGATGGCAATAGAAGTACAGGGGGGGATTTCAATTGTTCAATTGCCAAAAAGTATTAGACTTTGCTGTGGAGCATTAGTTGGATGTAGGCCATTAGGCCCAAAGGCATTTGAAATCACATTGACCAGTGAAAGGGAAAAAGAAAAACTAAGGCTGGGGGTGGAAGCCGTATCCACAATAAAAAAATAAATAAAAAAAGGATGTGGCTAGAAACGTCGATTACAGAAGGAACAAGATTCCTGAGTAAGAATTACAGAAGCACTGCAGTCTCTGCCATACTCAGCCAAATTTGATATAGCCACAGGGTATATATTTTTCAGGATAATCCATGACAGACAGATTAGAGATTGTAGAATGTGTTTGCAGCCGGGACACATTTTTGGAGAGTGCCCAGACTTTAATTGCCATAAATGTGGGGAACATGGACACTATGCCAGAGAGTGTACACAGAGAGGGCGGAAATGTGGAGTTTGGTGCAATGTCTTAAATAGGTGTGTGTGAATGGTAGTAAGAGTGAGGAGGACGAGCTGTGCCCAGTGAATGATTCCTTAAATGAACTTGGAAGGGCTGGACAAGAGGAAAAATCAGATGTGGGTGTAGGCGTGGTATCTACCATGTAGAGAAACACTGACCAGGCTTCGGAGGTTGGGGGCACTCGAAAAATGGGTGCAACCCACAATCTGACGAGGGGAGCTGGAAAAATGGGCTCTACCTTGGAGGGGAAAGACCAAGCTGAGGAGCTGGCAAAAGGAGGGGCCCAGGCTCCATCTGAGGCCATCTCAGAAAAAGGCAGCGCTAAAGAAATGGATACAACAAAAGCAGGTCCACCTTCAACTGGTGCAGAAACAATGGGTCCACCTTCTGTAAAGGCAGGGATGAGGAAAACTACGCCTGAGCCAGAAAGTGAGCCCCTCCTTATGGGAGAAGAAATCTCGCCTGAAAACCCTGTCTCAGACCCACCCAGTTCAGAATCAGAGATGGAGTACTCAAGTGAGTTTCTCAAGTGAGAAAGAGTTAAGCAAGAGAGGACACTGCAAAGGTCTAAAAAGAAAAACGAATGGGAAATGAGAACTGAACAGTGAGACTTCACATTTTCTTCCTCTCTGTTTACTATTCTGTCCTTAAATGTAGCAGGGACGAGGAGTAAAGGAAAGTTGGGGAACTATTTTTAAAAAAGAAAGGAGGATATAATATGTTTACAAGAGACTAAGGGGGGAAATTAATTAATAAATGAAATGAATAAACTATGGAATGGAAAACTATACTACAATAATGGAATCAATAAAACATGTGGGGTAGCAACATTATTAAAAAATAATGATTTAGTGGGTAACTTTACAGAAATTAAGACAACAAGGAAGAATACTGATTATATCTGTAAGATACGAAAACCTAATTATTAGAATAATGTCTATTCACCCAAATATATTACTGAAATGATTTGAAAGTAAAAATTAATATATTAATTATAATAAAATATTAATAGGGAATATGAATGTGGCACTCTCGAGATGGGATGTCTCGGCTGCAAATATAGTAGAACAGCTTTGGTTGATCTAATAAGTAAAATAATTTGATAGATATCTGGAGAATAGTTAATACAAATAAAATAACTTTTTCCAGAAGATGTAAAGTAAATTGGATTTTAACACCATGCCGAATAGATGTATGTTTACTTAATTAGGAAATGGTTAAACATTTACAATATATAGACTTTGATAATACACATTTTAGTGACCATGATTATACAAGAATACATTTAGAGAATGCTATTAATATATATATAAAAAAAAACATTCTTTCGTGTTTCAATAATAGTCTACTAGATGACACGTGTTATATAAAACTACTGAACAACTATTTAAATATTATAGAAGAGCAGGATTTTTTTCCGTGCACATTTATTGTTGTCCTTGAGATTTGAATAACAATTTTGTTCTAGAAGACACCACAGGCTGTTCCTGAATTTTTCTGAGTAAGTACATGATGTAAAGATATGTTCCAATGTCTCCGGTTGACTGCAGCATGCTGTGCAGTTGTCTCGCAAACATGATGCTCTTGTGAGCAAAATGGGGACGATGTGTGACAGCATGAGGGTGATGGAGAACACCGTGGAAAAGTTGGTGGTTCGGATGGAGGGAAATTAACACACTTCGGCTGAATTGGATCGCCATTGAGAGACCTGCTGAGGACTTAAGAGAGATAGCTTTGTTCCAGACAGAGCGTGTTTTGTCTGCCTTATCTCAATCTGGCCTCCCGAGAGCGGCCTTGCAGCTGCTACTCTTCAACTTTGCCCTGGATGAAACTGCAGACGGACGCTTTGCCCACCCCACCCCACCCCTCCTCCCAAGCAGGAGTATGGGCATCACAAGGACAAATTCCATCTAGCCTGGATGTGGACTCCAGCTTGCTTACACTTACACATACACAATTACAGACTTCATGCATCCCTTGGACTCACTGCCTCGCTGTTACCTTTCCCCTTCCTGCTTTCCGGACACAAGAGATATGCTGTCTCTACAGGGATGTCCAGATCAAGCTTTTTGCACTTCAGATCCGATCCGATACTGTATTTGCACTTCCGAGCCGATACCGGCCTATCAGAGCATGTATTCAAGTTTAAAGTTATTTACCATACTTACTTTGTTATAAGAGTAAATCCCTGTTCAACATGAGTCTGACAACAACTTAATGGTTAGGACACAGACCTGTGGGTTAAGAGATGCTAATGCTCATGTGGGATCAGACTTTTAAGAACTGTATCGGGTGTCTGGATTGGCATTTTCACATGCCTGCCGATACATCTTTTTTTTCGAATATCGGCGGCCAATCCGAGTATTGGATCGGGACAAGCCTAGTCTCTACCGTGCATTCTTTCAAAGACTCTCCTTTGGAGTAAGGCATGCTAGCCTTTGATAACTTGAATGCCAGCAAAAAACTTGCCTTGGTACTTGAGTCTTGAATCGCAATTTGTCGGTAAAAAAAATTCTGCTGGGTCTGTAAATTAGCTGCCAACCTCTGAGCAGTAGCCGCCCTTTCTTGTGTTGACTGCTTGCTTGGGGCAAAGTGACGGCTGATATTCCACCTTTCTTTTCTTTGGGCTGCTCATTTTTACCAAAGGGGGGAAATCGCAACAGGAAAGTTACACTCTAACAAAGTTCAGTGTGTCTAAACTAGTGCGCCATTTATTGGGGAAACAAGGGTATTGCAGGGGAAAAGGGAAATGAAGCACGTTTTTAAATATCCATGGGTTCTTATTATAATTTGGACAAGTTCGGCGGGCTGGATTAAAAAGCCTAAGGTGACAGAGACTTGAAACCGGCAGGGCCTGACACAGGTTCCACCATCCATGCCCTCTGAAAGAAGTGCACTGACCGCTCATGCCAAGCATGTTATCGAAGTATTTTGTGAACAGTTGTAGTCTAAATGCTAAACTTTTAGTGTTAATGCCGACCAGTTTTAATCTTTCGTTTCTATAGTCACTAATTAGAGTATTGTGTGCCACCACGGTTCTTCCTCCTCTGCACATGAATACAGCTATGGTGTTGTTAAGAGCTGTCAGTACGCTCCGGGTCAAGGCATGGACATGCAAAGTGTGGTACATCTGCATCAGTGCCAGGGAGTTGGCCACAACTGCTCTCCCTTGGTGTCCGAGGTCTCTCATCTTCCCCAGGTTAAAGCATCACTGCATCACGCGACCTCTCCACCGCAACATGCTCGTCCTCTCCCAGATAAACTCCTGGGAATTTGAACGATTCGTTGATGATTTGAATTGCGGGAAGCTGCGGCGGAGAGGCCGCCGACCCACAGCACAGCAAGCTTCATTTGGCCAGGTTAAGATATCCCCCAGTAGCCCGACAAAGGGTCTCGACCTACCGAAGTCAGCGATAAAGGCTCTCTTCGTCCGCCGCGAACAGGGAGGTGTCATCGGCATACTGGAGGACCCTTAACTGCTTCCCCCCGGGGTGAGAGCGCCTCGGATGTTGTTATCTCCGTAAATTAGAATGGCTAAAGGCTCTACAGCTAATGTGAATAACAGGGAGGAGAGAGGACAGCCCTGCCTCACAAATCGACACAGCCAGTCAGTTAGCAACAAGCAGGATCAAAGGCCTTCTCGAAATCTAGATTAAAGAGGTATCCGTTTCGACTATGTAGGTTTTTAAGAGTTCTCCCTCCCACGAGTCTTTCACTTTTGCCCTGACCCATGCTCCTTTTCATTTGATCTTTTCTATTTTATTTAGTTCTTCTAATAATATTATTAATCTATTTTCATTATGTCATGGGTTATTATCCAATTTCTCTTAAATTTTCTAACTATCTTTTAGTCATACAATTCAATTAATTTTCTTTTTTATTCTATTCTTAACTCCCTACCACCACTATGTGGTTTTCTATTAAATATATCTCTTCTACAATATTAAATAGTTGTTCATTAATTTTATAAAGCACAAGTCGTCTTGTAGGCTATTGTTGAATCAGAATCAGAATAAGGTTTAGTGCCAAGTAGGTTTTTAGACTTACAAGGAATTTGCCTTGGTGTTTGGTGCACAACACAACACTTCTATGAGAAGCAAGAAATAAAATGTAGAAATAAAAATATAGGACAGAAATTATAAAACTGAAAAGTACAATCTTTAAAAATATAGATCCGAATGTACAAATGAACAATCTTTAAAAATATAGATCCGAATGTACAAATGAACAATTGAAATGTGCAATGTTGATCTGCAACGACGGACCAGAAAATGCATTGGGTAAATTAGTGAGGTAGAGGGGGGGGGGGGGGATAGGTAGGGGTCGCTGGCCTTGTCGATGAGGCCAGTTGCTGCTGGATAGAAACGGTCTTTATGGCGTGAGGTTTTGGTCCTGATGGTCCTCAACCTTCTGCCAGAGGAGAGAGTTTCAAAAAGTTTGTGACCAGGGTGAGAAGGATCTGACATGATCTTTCCTTAACGCCTTAAAGTCCTGGAGGCGTACAGGTCCTGAAGGGATGGCAGATCGCAGCCAATCACCTTCTCGGCTGAGCGAATGATATGCTGCAGTCTGCCCTTGTCCTTAGCAGTGGCAGCAGCGTGCCAGATGGAGATGGAGGAGGTGAGGATGGACTCAATGATGGCTGTATAGAAGTGCACCATCATTGCCTTAGGCAGGTTGAACTTCTTCAGCTGCCGCAGGAAGAACATCCTCTGCTGTGCTTTCTTTGTGAGGGAGCTGATGTTCAGCTCCCATTTGAGGTCTTGGGTTATAGTGATCCCCAGGAAACAGAAGGACTCCACAGAAGCAATTGTGGAGCCACACAAAGTGCTGGGAGTAGGTGGTAGTGATGGTAGCTGTGTTCTCTCTGAAGTGTACAACCATTTCCACTGTCTTGAGCGCATTGAGCTCCCAGTTGTTGACTGCACACCAGGACACCAGACGGTCGATCTCCCACCTGTAGGCGGACTCGTCCCCATGTGAGATGTGAGACTCCGATGAGGGTTGTGTAATCCGCAAACTTCAGGAACTTGACAGACTGGTGGCTGGAGGTGCAGCTGTTGTCTTAGACCAAGATACAAAGATGGCCGCTGGCTAGGAGGGAGTGTGTGGATCTGTCCTGCATTTAAGTGAAATCTATTGAATATCTGAAATATAACTCAACATCCAAGCAAATGTTGAAGTTTTGTACTTTGATATTCAACCAATGTTGATGTACTTTCAGTTGATGTAGCTGGTGAGATTCATATAGTTGCACACCTTTCCACTTGTTAATTGTTTGAAAAGACTGGATTCCTTTCTCAATAATATTGAACGAGCACCAGTACGGCTTCAGGCACAACTGCTCCACAACTTTAGCTGTGATGGAGTTTGTGGAGCACATTGCAGCAGCAGTTGATCAGAAGCTTAATACCGTAGGTGTGTTTATTGACCTATGCAAGACTATTGGGTAAATGTGAACTGTATGGCTTACGGGGAGTTGCATATCAGTGGTTAAAGAGTTATTTGGGTAATAGATTACAATATGTACAAATTAACAACACTAAGTCACGGATAGACATGGTAAAATGTGGTCTTCCTCAAGGCTCAGTCCTAGGACCTAAATTATTTATACTTTATCTAAATGATATTTTTGCAGTATCCAGTCTGTTAAAGTCTATAATGTTTGCAGACGATACAAATTTCTTTTTTTCTGGAAAAAATATGGATGAAATTATAAAAACAGTAGAAAAAGAGTTAGCTGAGTTGAAAACATGGTTTGATTACAATAAGTTATCGTTAAATGAAGGAAAAACTAAATTCATGGTTTTCTCTGGCAATCGGAACTATAATAATGTAAAGTTATGCATAAATGGAGTTGAAATCGAAAGAGTTTATGAGACAAAATTTTTAGGGATTATTATAGATAATAAACTTAGTTGGAAGCCTCACATAGGATATATTAGAAATAAAGTTGCAAAAACTATTGGAATACTGTTTAAAATAAAAGACTTAATAAATGTTAAAGGCTTGCATGTTATATATTCCTCTTTGGTTATGCCTTATTTGTCTTATTGTTCAGAAATCTGGGGAAAGGCAAATAAAACAACTATTGATATATTAGTTAAGTTGCAAAAAAAAGCTATAAGGGTTATAAATAAGGTGGGTTACCGTGAACCAACTGATAAACTCTTTATTCAAAGTAAAATATTAAAATTTAAAGATATTGTTTATATAAAAATACTGGAAATAATGTATAAAGCATTGAATAGAAGTCTTCCTTCTGGTATTCAAAAATTATTTAAGTTAAGAGAAAATAAATATAATTTGCGAGGTTTGTTTATGTTTGAATGTGCAAAAGAAAAAAGTCAGATAAAGTCTAGATGTGTTTCAGTTATTGGTGTGAAACTGTGGAATGAATTAAATGATGAATTTAAGTTATGTCCTTTCTTGGTGAACTTTAAAAGAGCTTTAAAATGTAATATGATAAAATCTTACGTTCTTAAGTAGATCTATATTTGTACTATGTACTATGCAATCTGAATTTGTAGAAATCCTGGTTGTAAGGTAAAAAAAATAGGGTAGGCAAGAATAAGCTTTGCTTCGGCCTATTCCTTTTTTGGTAAACTGTGGGTTTGTCTATTGTTATTTTCTTTTTTCTTTTGTTGTTTCTTGTGTTTAATGTGGACAATTTACCAAAATAAAGTGAAGTGAAGGACAAGGCGCTCAAATACCTTCATCACCACGGAGGTCAGGGCGACAGGTCTGTAGTCATTGAGGCCTGAAATCCTTGTCTTTTTGGGGATGGGGATGATGGTGGAGGTTTTGAAGCAGGGAGGCACATGGCATGTCTCCAGCGAGGTGTTGAAGATGTCACAGGAGACAGCTGGTCTGTGTAGTGCTTCAGGATGCTAGGAAAGATAGTCGGGTCCAGCTGCTTTGCGTTTTTTTTTTTTCTTAATAGACTGGATACGTCCCTCTCCTGGATGGAGAGTGTCATGGTAGTTGACGGAGGGGGGTCCTTCAATGTGGGAGGTTTGGGGTGAGGGCAGGCCCCCGCTGAGGTGGGGGTGGGGATGCAGGTGGGCAGGGGCTGGTGGTAGTAGGGGATGGTGTTGGTGTTAGGACTGTCCCATTGTCTTTCAAATCTGCAGTAGAAGTCGTTCAGCTCGTTTGCCAGACGCAGGTCGTTGACAGAGTGGGGGGGGGTTCAGGTTTGTAGTTGGTGATCTGTCTGAGCCCCTTCCAGACAGATGCAGAGTCGTTGGCTGAGAGCTGTTGTTTGAGATTCTCAGCGTACAGCCGTTTAGCGTCCCTCACCGCCTTACTAAACCTGTACTTTGACTCCTTATACCTGTCCCTGTCCCCGCTCCTAAATGCCTCTTCCTTCTGCAGCCTCAGCTGTCTGAGTTTTGGACTGAACCAGGGTTTGTCGTTGTTGTAGCTCACCCTGGTGCGTGATGGTATGCAGCAGTCCTCGCAGAAACTGATATATGAAGTCACAGCCTCTGTGTATTCATCCAGACTGGTGGTGGCAGTCCTGAAAACATCCCAGTCAGTAGTCTCCAAACACGCCTGAAGATCCTCCACAGCCTCACTGCTCCACTGCTTTGATGTCCTCACAGCCGGTTTACAGAGTTTGAGTTTCTGTCTGTATGCAGGAATCAGATGGACCATTACGTGGTCAGAGTGGCCCAATGCAGCCCGGGGGACGGCATGATAAGCGTTGGTGATAGGGGTGTAACAGTGATCCAGAATATTCTCCTCTCTGGTCGGACATTTTATAAGCTGTCTGTATTTTGGGAGTTCGTGTGTGAGGTTACCTTTGTTAAAGTCGCCGAGGACAATAACTAAAGAGTCCGGGTATGTCCGCTCCACACGCAGTATCTGGTCGGCGAGCGTGCGCTGTGCGTCCTGCACATTGGCCTGCGGTGGGATGTAAACACCGACCAGAATGAATGAGGCGAACTCACGGGGCGAGTAGAAGGGTTTGCAGTTAATGAAAAAAGTTTCCAGATCAAGAGAGCAGTGCTGTTGAATCACTGTCACATCGTTACACCAGCCACTGTTGGTGTAAAAGCAGATTCCACCACCTTTAGTCTTGCCGGAGAGTTCCGTGTTACGATCCGCTCTGAAGAGTTGGAAGCCTGCCAGCTGCAGTGCAGAGTCCGGTATCGATCCATATAACCACGTCTCCGTAAAACAAAACTGCAGATGTGGCGCAGTCTCGGCGTTTCCCCATCGGCAGCTGGAGTTCATCAATTTTGTTGGGCAGTGAATGCACATTGGAGAGGAATATGCCCGACAGGTGTGTGCAGTGACCGCGCTGACGAAGTAGCACAAGCGCACCGGCACGTTTCCCCCTCCTCCAACGTTTCGCTGCAAGGGCGAGGGCACCTCTGGTGGAAAAAAAACAATAAATCGGCAGAATGGTCGAAAACATCAGGGAACATCAGGGAAACAACTCCTACGGATTTGTTTCCCTGATGTTCAGAAGTTGTTCCCTAGTGAAGGATATCCGAAAGCTGTTGCAAAAACTAGGGTAAAAAGACAAGCACCAGAAGTTTTTGTTCTTGGCATTAAGGACATCCTCTCAATTTTAGAGGGTGTCCAAATTTAGTCTAAATGTATTATGTAGTCATGGCAACTAAAATGCGTATTTCTATAGTCTATATATTTAAGTTGAACTATTTCCTTGTTAACTAAACATAAATCATTTCAGGTTAAAATACCATCTACTACACTTTTTCTAGAAAAATGTATTGTATTTTTATCAAGTATTCTCCAGATATCTATCTAATTGCTTTTGCTCATTAGTTCAATTAAAGCTGTTCTACTAGAATCCGTTCTGAACATGTTCACAGCCGAGACATCCTGCCTCGAGATTGCCACATTCAAATCCCCTACCACTATTGTATTATTATTAATACATTTATTTATACTTTCAAATAGTGTCTTTCTTTCAGTAGGATTAATGGGTACATAAATCAAATTATTAGAAAGATGAATGTCTATGTATTTGATATCCATGATCAGTACCCTTCCTAAATTGGTGAGTGACTTTAAAGAAATCTACAGGGACAAACTATTATTTTTAAAGAATATCGCTACCCCACGTGTTCTAGTGACGCTATTATTGTAAAACAATTTCCCATTCCATCGTCAATTAATAATATTTATTAATTCATCATCCCACTTAGTCTCTTGTAAACACATGATATCCTCCTTCATGAGCATAGGGAGGAAGAAAATGTCCTCTGGTTTTGTTCTAGTTTTTCTTTTTAGACCTCTGCAGTGTCCTCTCTGTCTTGACTCTTTCTCACCTGAGTGAGCTGGCACTCCATTTCTGATTCTGAACTGGGTAGGTCTGAGGGCGGGTTTTCAGGCGAGATTTCTTCTCTCATAAGGAGGGGCTCATTTTCCGGCTCAGGTCTAGTTTTCCTTATCCTTGTTCTCAGGGAGGGTGGACCCATCATTTGTAGGCAGACTTGTTGTCATCATCTCTATTTTCTTTTCCCCGTCTTTTTCTGAGTTGTTCCCAGATGGAGCCTGAGCCCCTCCTTCTGCCAGCTCCTCAGCGTGGTCTTTCTCCTCTAAGGTAGAGCCCATTTCTCCAGCTCCCCTCATCGGATTGTGGGTTGCGCCCATTTTTCGAGCGTCCCCTACCTCCGAAGCCTGGTTAGTGTTATTTTCAATGGCATATTCTATGCCTGCACCCACATCTGATCCCTCCTTTTGTGCATCCTTTCCCAGTTCACTTAATGAATCTTCATTCATGGAGCCCCGCTCATCCTCCTCACTCTCACTACCATTCACACACACACATTTATACAACAAGTTGCAGCAAACTGCGCACTTTCTTCCTCCCTGTGTGCACTCCCTGGCATAATGTCCATGCTCCCTACATTTGTGACAATTGAAGTCTGGGCACCCTCGGACTATATGTCCCAGCTGCAAACACATTCTGCAAACTTTGATTTGCCTGTCATGGATGACTCGGAAAAATTGATAACCGTTTGCCCTATTCTGCCAAGTTTAATACGGCCGAGACTGCACAGCATCAGTAAATCTCACCCTGAGAAATCTTGTTCCGTCTGCTATCTGAGTCTCTGGCCACATTCTTCCCTTGATCTTTGTCATGGCTTCCACGCCCCAGCCATGGATCTTTTCCAAGATTTTCTCAACTGTGATATAGACAGGCAAATTTAGAAAAGACACCACCAATTCGTCATTTACCAACTTTCTACACGTGTTCACTGTTTCCCCTATTTTGAAGCCGTCCATCAGCCTATCCTTTGCCGCTTCATTGCTTAAAGTAATCTCAAAAGATTTTGGTCCTAAAGGTCGACACCCAACAATGCATCCGCACAATAGCCAAATTGTTTTTATTAGTACAACTGATACATTTTCCTGCCAAGTCAACTTCTTGTCATACTTGATGTCTTTTACCGTCATTTTATTGTTTACCATCCTGTTCGTTTTTCCACTCTTTTTCCTTTTGCCGGTCCATGTTCAAATCCGTAGTGTCCCTTCTGAAAAAAAAAGATAACAAAAAAGCCTCCCCACATGTTAAGCTGGTGGGGAGGGATGAAATACACCCAAAAAACATTAATATTTTCTGTATAATTCTATAAGTAAATATCCATTCCATTATCAATACCGCTTATTCCCTGATGGAATAAGCGGTGTATCTGATTGTGTACAATAGGATTTTGAGCAAAGTTTTTACCATTAAATTATGCAAAAGTTGAACCCAGAACCCTCTTGCTGGGAGGGGGACAATGCTAACCACCACACCACCGTGCCGCCCCATAAGAAAATACAAAAAGAAATAATAATAAGCAAAGGTAGCTCACCTCCTGCACGGCTGCGGTAATCAGATTAAGCAATCGGGGACTCTCCGAGATCGGGCGCACACAGGCTGGTAGCCGTAAGCATTAAATTGGCTGGTAAACGGGCTATTCACACCCGAGTGAACAGGCGGAAAATGGTCTGCTGGGTCCACAATAAAATGTGGGACCCTAAGCGGGGGGCTGCTCATTTTTATGACTAAGTAATTTGTAATCCGCAGCAAACTAAGGGGAGCCGCAAAGTACAATTAAACTCCAAAAGCTTACAGCACCTGGTATTCCCAGGTGGTCTCTCGCTTAGCTTCCGAGATCAGACGAGAATTAAATAAGCACACAGGCTTTTTAAATATATATATTTTTATTATTAGAAAATGTCATAATAAAATTACGTATATTGTATAAATTCTTTTTAATCACAATAAAACAAAATGAATATGTGCATATATATATACCCACTCATACACACACACGCACGCACACACACCTGCATACATTCATGCTCACACATCCATTAACCCACAGCTACACGCAATCATTATTAGAAATCAAAATGCAATTTCTGTTTATCAATTATTGAATTGTTTTTCCTGACAAAATGTTTCAAAGATAAATCATTCCTAAACTGAAAATAGGATCTCAAATAAAACCTAATTAGATTTATAAAAAAACATCCACATATCGATGCGACTACTTCCAAACAATATATTACCGTATTTTAACGACCATAAGGCACACCATACTAAAAGGCGCAGTCTCAGTTATGTGTGCCATTACTGTATTTAACACACACATAAGGCGCACCGGATTATAGGGCGCAGGTTTTATATACCGGTACATATCCTCTACTACGTTTAAATCCCTCTACTGCCTATTTAAAAATAGAGCGGGATCCAAACTGAGTATGTTTGTGATTTATTCATGTATTTATTACAAAGTATTAATCAAACGAAGTCATCATCCTCTGTTTCTGAATTAACCAGCTGCGCTAAATCAGACATGCCAATTTTCCCTTCTTCGCTGTCAGAGTCACTTTCGTGCGGCTCCTCGGAAATGATGCCGGCTTTTGCGAAAGCTCTAACAACAGTGCCAGCAGACACGTTAGCCCAAGCATCTACAATCCATCCGCAAACAGTGGCGTAACTTGCCCGGCGCTTCCTTCCACTTTTCGTGAAACTGTGGTCTCCGTCGGTCATCCATTGCTCCCACGCCGCTCGCAGCCTTACTTTGAACGGCCAGTTCACACCTATGTCGAGCGGTTGAAGTTAATTTGTCAGACCTCCCGGAATAACAGCAAGCACAGCGTTAATTTGTTTCACCTCGTTTTTCACATTGGCTGTGAAATGGGCACGCATGGAGTCACAGATTAACAGCGATGGTGATGCGTGGAAAAAAACACCTGGTCTCCTTACATAAACCTCCCTCAGCCACTCTTTCATCATCTCCTCATCCATCCAGCCCTTTTCATTTGCCTTAACGACTCCAGCTGGAAAAGTCTCTTTAGGCAAAGTCTTTCTCTTAAAAATCACCATAGGCGGCAGTTTCTGTCCATTTGCGTGGCAGCCAAGCACAAAAGTAAACAATGCCTTTTCATTCCCTGTTGTGTGTATCGCTACCGTGCTGGTCCCATTCTTCTCCACCGTGTGATTCACCGGGATGTCGAAAGTGAGCGGCACCTCGTCCGTGTTGGTGATGTGGCTTGGCTAGATGCGTTTGTCGGCGATGTGTTTGCTGCAGTAGGAGTGGAAGCTCGCCAGCATCTGCGCTACTCTAGTCCTGGCCCGGATGGAAAAGTGGCACCGTTTCATAAAATGAAAGCACCACGACGGACCTCCTTTGAAAATGTTCAATTTTCATTTCCTTCGCTAGGGTTACTGCTTTTAGTCGAACAGTGACCGTCGAAACGCTCTCCCCACTCGTTCTTTGCTCGATGATTCACCGCTAGAGTCTTTCCTCCAACTCGGGCCACCTCGCCTTATGTCCGTGGAAACTCCGCTGCTTCTTCTTCACCTGTCAGAGTTCGTTTTCCATCTTGCTCCACTTGCGAACCATCAATTCATTAATCTTGAATTCTCTCGCGCCTGCTCGATTTCCATGTTCCTCTGCGTAGCTGATAGCCTTCAGTTTAAACTCTGCTTCATAGCCGTGTCTCTTTGCCACACAATCCACGCCCACACTTCCCCCTTTAACGTTCTCATGGTGGTCTCAACAATGTCCGCAGTAACAACACACATAGGGCGCACCGCACTATAGGGCGCGCCGCACATTTTGAGGGAAAAGACGTTTATATGCGCCTTATAGTCGCGAAAATACGGTATTTCTTGTAATATACACCACATGTCTCGTGACTGATAACAGGAAGTTCACTAGGACTGGATTTATTTCCTTACTTGAAGTGATTATGCCAAGAGCAGTATTTGAAGTTTCTTGTCGTTTTTTAGATATCATTTGCAACACTGTTCCATCAAAATCCACAATCTGTCCCTAAATTTGCTAGAGTATACACATGATGTGAAAATGTGCTCTATTGTTTCCGGTTTTTTTGCGTATGCCGTGCAGTTTCTGTCCCACCTTTCTTTGCTAATTTGATGCAGAATTATTTTTGTGTATATATATATATATTTTTTTTTTGGAACTTTTTATTTTCAAGAATTTTCACAACAAACAAACATTCCCTGAGCCAAGAGCAATAAAATCAATAACAGAAATACTGATGCCACATATACAATATTTCAAACTAAATGCAGCGCAATAAACCAGATCCCTGAAACTTTGAATGCCCTAAAAGAGAAAACTGCACATACACACTACCATATGTATACATGCATACACACAAACCCACACCCCTCCCCTTCCCCTCCAGGGTGCCCCCACACAGGCCAAAAATGCAACATAAAGTAATCTAACAGCAAAATATATATATATAATATATACACACATACATGTATACATATCTGTATATACACATATACAAATACATACCAAAAGAATAGATGACAGAGCAGATTACAGTTCACTACAGCCCAAAATCATACACCCAAATACAATTTCACCAAGCGCCATCTTTGATTGAACTTGTCCACTTTAAGTTGTAAACATGCGGTCATTTTTTCCATCATGTATACTTGTTTTAACCTATTCTTCCACTCTGCTATAGATGGTGACAAAACTTGTTTCCAATTAGCCGTTATAGTTTTTTTAGCCACCAATAGTAAAATGTGCAAGATATACTTTTGGTCTACATTAAAATAATCTGGTATTATGCTTAGTAAATAAAACAAAGCATTTGAAGGTATTTCTTCTTTTATAATTGTCTCTATTTCATCCCTAATCCCCTTCCAATACTCGCTGATAACAGGACAGTCCCAAAGAATGTGCGTATGATCACCAATCTTCCCGCACTGTCTCCAACACAGGGCTGCTGATTGGTTTTTGAGAAATCTAGAAATTACAGACGGAGTGCGAAAAAATCTTATTACAATTTTCCAACTGAATTCTTTCCACATTTGGCTGTTAATTCCCCTGTGACTGCCCTCACACACTTTGTCCCACTGTTCGTCCTCTATTATAGAATTTGATTCTAATTCCCAGTCTTCTTTTACCTTATAGGTATTCTGATAATTATTAGATGAGAGAATTTTGTACAAATGTGAAATATGCTTCCGGGTTGGAAAGTTTTTTTCTGCAATGGTAATAAAATATTGTTCTATATCATTTGGAATTCTATTAAGTCTATCACGTTCCATGTGACTAGTAATGTAATGCCTAATTTGCAGATATCTATATAAATCATTTGCGGGGAGGCCGAACTGTTGCTGAAGTTGTGCAAAGGACTTTAAGTCAGCCCCATGGAATAATTGGTTTAGTATTTTAAGACCTTTAGCTGCCCATCTCTTAAAGCCTTGGTCCCGTGTGGAGGGCGGGAAGTCTATATTGCCCACAATAGGCATAGCTCTGGAGACTGAGCCTGTATCTCTAAGCATCTTTTTAACTTCTGTCCATATTTTTAAAGTATATCTGGTCCATTCATTTCCAATTTTCATTCTATTAACACCTCTGATATCTAGGAAGGGAAGAGTAGATAGTTGTACATCTTTAGTTTCACCCTGTTCTATTTGAAGCCATTTTGCCTCCTCGTCCCCTCTAATCCAAGTCACAATAGCTGATAACTGCGCTGCCCAATAATAATATTTTAAATTGGGTAAGGCTAAACCACCCCTATTTTTGGGAAGATAAAGTGTTCCAAGTTTAATTCTTGCTCTTTTTTTTGCCAAATAAATTGGGATATTAATTTACTGAGCATGGTAAATGTTGAGACTGGGACTCTTACCGGCAGAGATTGAAACAAAAACAGAAGGCGAGGAAGCAAGTTCATTCTAACAGTTTCCACTCTGCCGTATAGGGATAAAGGTAGGATCTCCCATCGGGACAAGTCAATTTTGATTTTCTTTATCAATTTGTTATAATTAGCATCAAACAGTTGTGAGGGTCTGGGTGTAAGAATTATCCCTAAGTACCTGAATCCTTTTTCTGACCAATGAAAGGTTTCACTAAGTTGGCTTGGTCGTTGTCCAGATGTCATTATTGCTTCTGTCTGACTTTGGTTAATTTTGTATCCAGATATATCTCCATATTCCTTTAAGCAGTGCATAAGTCTGGGGACTGATATAAGAGGGTGTTTTATAAATAATAAAATATCATCTGCAAAGAGGGCGATTTTATGAGTTGCCCCCTCCCCATCCCTGATACCTTGTATGTGGTCATCCTGACGTATGGCCTCTGCCAGAGGTTCAATACTCAGGGCGAACAAAATGGGGGACAACGAATCACCCTGACGCACCCCTCGCTCCACATTGAAGAATTCTGAACAGCACCCATTAACTCTAACCTTTGATTTGGAATTTTTATAAAATAACGTAACCCAACTAACGAATGTTTCGCCAAAGCCCATCTCAATTAGTGTATGTTTAAGAAATTGCCTATCAACCCGATCAAACGCTTTTTCGGCGTCCAAGCCAAGAAGCATGGATGGTTGGGGATCTTTTGTCATCAATGATTGTAAATTTAGGGCTCTTCTTACATTGTTAGATCCGTGTCGACCCAGGATAAACCCAGTTTGATCTGGATTAATTAGTTTTTTTATATACTTTTGAATTCGTGTGGATATAATTGCTGTCAATATTTTATAGTCCACGCCGAGAAGACTAATCGGACGGTAACTTGCACATTGCAGTGGATCTTTTCCCTCTTTATGTAGGACTGTGATGATCGCTTCAGACCAGGACTCCGGAGGGTTCCCTGATTTTAGGACATAATTATAAATCTTGCATAGTATGGGTGTGAGATCATTAATAAAGACCTTGTAAAATTCTCCTGCAAACCCATCCGTTCCTGGTGTCTTGTTGTGTTTCAATTTACCAATAGTCTCTCTGATTTCATCTTCTCTAATAGGCTCAACTAGCCTTGAGGCTTCATCTGTTGTCAGTTTAGCCATTTTCACTGATTTAAAAAACGTATGAATTTTGTCTTCTTTTGATTCCTGGTTTTGACTCTTGTATAACTGTTCATAAAATTTTGCTAAATTGTCTGATATTGTTTTTGGACTAGTTGCAATTGAATTACCATTAAGCTGCTTAATTTTTGGGACGATACGGCTCGCCTGAGCCTTTTTCAGTTGAAACGCTAATAAACGGCTAGCCTTATTTCCAAATTCGTAGTATTTCCTGTCAATAAATCTGAGGGATCCCTCCGCTCTATAAGTTAACAAGTCATCTAACTTATTTCTATATTCTTTAAGTTTATCTAAAGCCTCTTTTTTCCCTTGTTGTTTGTGTTCATTTTCCAATCTTTTGATTTCATTCTCAATCTGAAGTTGTTTTTGCATCCTTTGTTTCTTTAATCTGGATCCTATGGAGATTATTTTGCCCCTTATTGTGGCTTTTGCTGCGTCCCATAAGACGGAGGGTGAGACCATTCCATTATCATTGAAAACAAAATATTCATTTATGGCTGTATTTCGTCTCGAACGAGTGTATCTGTTAGTATTGATACATTTAACCGCCAATACCGAAAACAAGGTTCCAAACCTAAGTCAAGTTTCATTATCACAGGGCTATGATCCGAAATTGTAATTGATTCTATTAAACATTCTTTAACCTGATGAATGTTCTTTTTGGTTATTAGGAAATTATCTAGTCTGGAGTAGCTGCCGTGTACCTGGGACATAAATGTGAAATCTTTCTCCTTTGGATGGAGATGACGCCAAATGTCAATTAGCCCGAGTTCTGTCATCATTGTCGCTAAACTTTTTGACATTCTACTTTGGGATTTGAATGTTGAGGGTAATTTATCTAATTTGTTGCTTAAAACACAATTCATATCCCCACCTATAAGCAGCAAGCCTTCCCCTTTCTCTGCCAAAAGATTTGCGAGTTTTTTGAAGAAAGATGGACAATCCTCGTTCGGGGCATACACATTTAAAATACTCAATTATATCCCTGCAATGGTTCCCACTACCATTATATATCGTCCTTCTGGATCCTGATAAACTTTTTCACAGTTGAAGTAAACAGACTTATTAATCAAAATGGCTACCCCTCGTTTTTTTACTAATTCCATAAGAACTGAAGTATACCTGGTCTACCCATTCTCTTTTTAACTTTAGATGTTCTTTTTCCGTGAGATGTGTCTCTTGAAGCAAGATAATCGCACACTGCATCTTCTTTAATTGTGCCAGAATTTTTTTCCTCTTAATTGGGCTGTTTATACCTTTTATGTTATATGTTATTAAAGTCAATGATGTCATCATTAAGGTTCAATTTAATAACCTCATTAATAAATTGCTGCTCTATCTCCGAATATGTATCTTTCGTACAAAAATATAAAAGCAAAGTAACCTTTCTGTAAAAGAATTTTGGATAAGCCTCTCGAATCAGGGGAAACACATAAAGAACAGTTTGAACACATAACAGAACTTCCAAAAGTGCAGCCAGCCATAGTCCCTGAACCGTAACCATGCCTGACCCCCGATAACATTGGGGCAGAGAGTGGTGGGCTCTCTGCGCATAGAGCACAGTGTGTGCAATCAAGACCAGTATTACACCAGAATGCAAAAAAGGTCTCTGTGAGTGTAGCTCACTCATAAGTAAAACAAAAGGTCTCCTTTTTTTCTTTTTTTCCCTTATTTGTGACAACTTATAATATTCTTAATCAACAACTATACCTTCGGTCTTTTCTCATCATACCCCCACATGACTTTACATTACTTTTAAACAGTTTTAATCTTTTATCTTCACCTGTCTTGTCTTCATGCTAGCTCCAGTTCCATCATGGCCTTCAGATCTGCCACAGACAACGTCCCGTCTCCCTTTCTTTTCGAGCTGATGCTCCATCCGTCTGCTAGTCTTTCTTCGAGGCGCTCCCTTTCCCCGTGAGACACCTGGACACCCATCCGCTCCAAGGTGTCCGATGCCTCCATCAGCGAAGCAAAAGTTTTGTCTCCCGAGTCCATTTTAATCTTCAGGCGTGCTGGATACAGACACTTCGCCTGTACGCCCTTCTGTTTCAGCTGCTTGATAACTGCATGCACTTTTGCCCGTCTCTTTTGCAACTCGGGAGAGTAATCTTGATCGAAGAAAATCCTTTTGCCTCGAAACAAAACCTGTCCTTGTCTCCACGCTTGCTGTAAAACAGCATCTTTCACCGCTGCGTCCAGAAATCTCACGATTATTGAGCGCGGAGGCGCAGCTGGGTTCAACGGCCTGGACAGCAGCGACCGGTGCGCTCTCTCGATCCTTATGTCCACATCTGGTGGCAGCGTCAGAACTTTAGGCAGTAGATCTTTAACGAACTCACCCACGTTCCCTTCTTTGCTGCCCTCTGGAATCTGGAAAATGCGCAGGTTGTTTCTCCGTAGCCTGTTTTGTAAATCGTCACATGCGGCTGAAAGTTGTGTTTCCCGCTGAAGCAGGTACCGCAGCACCCGGTGTTGCCTCCTTTTCACCTCCTCAGTCGCTCCCACACGGTCCTCCAGCTCGTCAATCCTCCTCCCGTGGTCGTTCAGTTGTGTCTTTATTTCGGACACAGATGTCTCCAGGCGACCAAGTACTTCCTTGGTTTGCTTGTGCCCCTCAGCATTTTCCTGTCGCATCTTTTTCATCTCTTCCAGCATAGACATTTCGCCCGCTAGCTTATCCTGTTTTTGGCTAACGTTAGCACCGGGTGGGTCTGAACCCGCGCTAGTGCTGTTAGCCGGGCTTGGCGATCTTTGTTTTTTGTCGTCAAATTCCTTAGAATTCGCTTGTTTGTTTCCCAATCTGGTCTTTGAAGGGCCGCTCATCTTTGTAGTCATGTATTGAATAAATTGAATGGTATTTCTTATTAAAGTTGTCGTTATTTTTCTAACTTTTAACGGAGCCTACTGTTCAAGCTGTTGCTTCGATCATGACGTCACCGGAAGCCCCTATTTTTGTGTATATTAATCTGTCTTATTTTGAAATCTGTGCTTAGAACTGCAGGTGGTATTAATGGGTTGGTTATCGTTTTCCAGATGTCTTTTCTTGATATGCTTTGAAACATATTTCTTTCGTTAATGCTGGCTTCTTTATAATTTTATTCAATATCTTGTACATAGTTTTTATTTTCAGTTCCTTCAGCTCCTAATGTTTTGTTCCCATAATTAAAGGTAAACTCTCGTTTGGTTTTATCTCTTGTTCGGGCTTTGACCGTCGAGCATTGTCAGCCATTCTGGGGGTATTACTGTTCAAAAGCTGGGTGCAGACCCTCCTTATCCAGCTCTGGCTGAATGCTAGGTTTTTACTCAAGAGCTGCCCTCGAATTTGATCTAAATCCAATTTGCCCTCTTTATTGAGTATGTGAGCTAGTGTATCGATTCCCCCACCGCAGTAGAGCCTCGCATTTAAACGGCTTCCCTACACGATGGAATTCCGGGTTAAAGAAGAGCGGTTGAGCCAAAAGTCCCTCCAGAATGTCCACTTTTGCACTCAGGTGAGGCCTAAACTATTGCCAGGCCCCCATCACCTCAGCCCAGAAGGGGCTAAGTTGACAGAGACCCGACGCCAGCAAGGCCTGACACAAGTTTAGCCATCCATGTCTCCCACAGGAGCGCACTGACCGCTCCAGAGCCTCATGCCAAGCATGTTGGTCCGGGTAATTGAAGTATTTTGTGAACAATTTTAACCTAAATGCTAATCTTTTTGTGTTTGATCAGTGACCATAACAATGGTGGACTAAAACTGGCTGACAGAGTATTGTGTGCTACCATGACCAAGGCCTTTCATTTTTTTAGAGGTTGAAGATGTTTTTCACCTTGTCTGTGGTACCCATGTGGTTTAGTGTTCTCCCTCCACCCAGTCTTTCACTTTTGCCCCAACCCATTTTCCTTTACATTTGACCTTTTTCTTTTGGCAAGGGCTTTGGGGCCTGGGCCCTGGGGTCCGGATGCGGCCTCTCTGCATTTATTTATTTATTATTATTAAAGCTGTTCTACCAGAGCCAGTTCTAAATATATTTTCAGCCGGGACGTCCTGTTGCGAGAGTGCCACATTTAAATCTCCCAAAAGAAGAGTATTATTGTTTATGAATCTAATTAATTTCTCCAAATATTTTCTTCTTTCTGATTCGATATTGGGTGCATAGCAGTTCATTATTTTGACTTCTTTATTATTATAATTCATATCTAAAACTAATAATCTACCAATGTTGTCATTATGTATTTCTCTAATATTATTAATTGAATAATCTTCTTTCACTAGTATTCCAACTCCACAGTTCAATCCATTATTAGAGTACAATTTTCCTTTCCAAAGTTTTGTATTTTTTCTATCGAATTCTCATTCCACTTTGTTTCCTGTAAGCATACTACCAAAAGTATTTATTATTTTTTTTTCAATTTCTCCACAAACTTGCTATTTATTAGGCGACATATGGTCCTGCATTTTATGAAGATGTACAATCTGGTCCTAGGTCATTTTCTTTGCCTTCGTTTTCCTTTAGTTTTTTTGATTGATTTTCCCCTGACTCATTCTTTTCCTCATTTGTATGAGCTGACATTCCATTTCCGAATCCGAGCTGAGAGGGTTCATGGCCGCATTGTCCTCCGACGATCGGCTGCCCTTTTCACCCGATCCCCTTGCCTGGTGAGGACCCGTCAGGCCGCCGCCCATATGCGGTGGCAAGGACGGAACACTGCGTGGGCCGAGGGGACGGTTACTTCGGGTTCGTGGTCTAGGAACAGAAGAGGGTCATAGCCAAAAGCGCATTTAAACGGGCTGAAACCTGTCGCGGACGTGGGAATGGTATTATGGGCATACTCCACCCAGACCAGGTGTTTGCTCCATGTAGCCGGGTTCTGGGAAACTAGGCAGCGGAGGCCGGTCTCAAATTGCTGGTTCAGCCACTCTGTCTTCCCGTTGGCCACAGGGTGGTATCCCGACGTTGGACTGGCTTTGGCCCCGATGAGCGCGCAGAATTCTTTCCAGATCCTGGAAATAAACTGGGGTCCCCGGTCCGACACAATGTCATTCGGGAACCCATGAATTCAGAATACTTGGGTCATCATGATTTCGGCTGTCTCCTTGGCAGAGAGGTGGCGCCACCAATAGGTGGCGGGGCTAAACCTTTGGCTCGCTTAATGGCATTTTCTATATGCTGAGTGACCGCTACAACCACACAGGACCATGGAAGGATGGGTTCGGGCTCCTTGCCAACAGGCTTGGGGTCATATAACCGGGACAGCACATTGGGCTTGACATTCTTTGACCCCGGCCTGTAAGAAATAGAGAACGAGAAATGGATAAAAAAGAGCGTCCACCTAGCCTGGCGAGAATTTAATCTTTTTGTCTGTCTGATGTATTTGAGGTTCTTATGGTCGGTCCAAACCACAAAGGGTTGGCTAGTCCCCTCGAACCAGTGGCGCCACTCATTCAATGCCACCTTCACTGCCAGAAGTTCTTTATTGCCCACGTCGTAATTCTTCTCCACTGCGGACAGGCGTTGTGAGAGAAAGGCGCACGGATGCATCTTCCTGTCCTTAGGGGACCTCTGGGACAGGATGGCTCCTACCCCGTCGATGGAGGCGTCCACTGTCGTGGATGTCCTCCTGACGACGTAGTGAATTGTGCTAAGTCTTTCAAAAATTTGTGGAAAAGCAGTTGAAAAATCTCCAACAGTGGTCAAAAAGAATCAGAGGCAGCTGGGTCTCGGTCCAGTATGGTTTATTGCAGCAATACAAGTCCACCACACATGAGATGTTAACCAGGCTAACATCTGCCCTATTGAGAAAGTGGTCTGCTTATATACAATCCCTCGGGACTCGGAGACTCCTCCCCGAGCCCCTCCTATTATGATGTAATTTAAGGCCCTCTCTGTTATCTTTTTTCGTACCGGTGGAAATTTGTCTAGAGTGCGTATTTTTTTTAAATGGGCGTCTTAGCCCCACCTTCCTGTTTACACGTCATTGCTTATTCTGGCCAATGTCATGGTTTCTAAGATGATACACGCCCCCTAACTTTCTTTCATTGGTAACTGCTCGTGTAGGGTGATACACGTTCTGTTTGCCTTTTGCCCCTTAAGGTATGGTACATGTTTACGTGGCTGTTCCTTGTACCTACAGATATGCATTGACCTTTAGACATTGTATATGCTTACACAACTGTTTTCTTGCACCTACAGGCACTTAAGTAAGGTTTAACCTCTGGACCAAGTTCTTCCACATCACACATTATTTTCTTATACAACCTCATCTTGATATATGTTTAAGGCACACCATTAACCATTGTGATAAGAATATATTCATTGTGACATATTAATCCACTACACCACTTCCACCACGCACAGTACTCGTACTGTCACATAGGTTATAGGTATACATATTCACATTTATCATTTATAACCAGCATAGTTGTTGAGGTTAGTTGTAATGCGGGGCTTGGGCGTTAGGAAACACCACCCCCCTTGGCGGTTGGCTTCCCATTCCTCCTGTAGTAGTCTCTGGAGCACGTCGTCCAGGCAACTGATGCTGTGCCAGTGTGGCGGTGGCCCGGCGCCATTGCAATACTTGACGTCGTGCTATATCACGTTCCGTTGTCACCTGCAGCACTCTTCCTTCTAAGGTGGTTATAGTCTGTTGTGCACCTTGAAGTTGCCGTGACAGTTTGGCGGGCTGTCAATCAGCTTTCCTCTGGGTGATGGGTGGTCAGCAGGCTGTCCTCTGGCCATTGGGAGGTCAGTGGGCTGTCCTTTTGGCCATTGGCAGGTCAGTGGGCTGCCCCCTGGGGATCATCAGGAATCTGCTCCACCCTGGCGGTGCCTGGCCCCTCCTCTGGATCGTCAGGCTGCCTATTGGGAATACTGGTGCCTGTGGCTATATATAATTGTGTGCCTAGCGACGCATGTGCGGTGTTTCCTCCTCTATTCGTGTGTTCCTGCCACTCCTCCGTGGGTATGTGGTGTACATTAAAGTAAACCTCCGTCATTCTCAACAGTCTGCATTTGGAGACATAACATGGTATAATAATATATATTATTATTAGGCTTATATTTTCCTAGGAGAATCTATAAAAACTTATGCTTTGGCATGCAAATTAATACATATATATATATATATATATATATATATATATATATATATATATATAACTGATTATTAAAAATGCACGTACCTGGTGGGGGTGAGAGGTGATCATGGTGTTGATTTATATGGTTTGGTCTACCTGTATTTCTGTTATTGGGAACTGACCAGTAATACTTGCGATGAGTTTTGAGACCATTCCCCGAATGAGGGGTATGACGCAACAGATGACTATTGATATTATCAATATTATTGCTCCTAGTATCATCCCTGCAGCTTGGAGATATCTTGACCACCCAAGCTTATTGAACCAATCCCAAAACCCCTTCAGCTGGGTATTCCAATTGGATCTCTCCACATGTTCATCTCTCATGTGCTTCGTTTCTTGAAGGACTCCTGTTAAGTGGCCGTTAACGTCTGTATGCATAGGAATGAATGTACAACAGTCATTGCCGATTAAATCACACAGCCCCTGATCTCCTGCCATGCGGGATTCCAGCACAAATCTATGCTGTAGAACCATTAGTGATGTGGCATGATATTGTTCTTTTACGAGGTCCATGCCCTATATTGTAAAATGTATAAACCTTTGCTGATTGAACCATAGGAGATTTATCCATCTACTGTTTCGGGCTATATACTGTGCATTACTAACTGATCCCCATACTGACATTGTGCCTACCAGTCTTCCACTTTCTATCCATGCACTCCCCATGGCTGCATGTTCATCAGGCACCCCTAGTGGAATCTGATCCCAGGTAATATTTACTTCGTCTGACTTCTTCCAATTCCACTCATGGTTATTTTTGGGTGTACTTCTTTTGTTGCGATTGCTTATGTCATTAGCCGTTTCGTTGGTAATCATTTGGTTATTTATTATTAACCTTAGTTTTCCCGTCAGCATTACTGGAGCACAGATCCCTTCCCACTGAGGAGGTAAAGAGGCTAGCATTTTTTCCTCAGTATGACACATCCAGAAGATATCTCCTAAAGGGAAAGATCCCTGCGCAAAACTCATTAATCGGTATTGAGCTGCATATGTAGATTGTAATTCATAGATGACTGCACCTCCGTCTGGTACTACTTGTTTACATTGTATATTGGCTTTGAGGCTGGTTTCACATAGCTTGATATGGCTGATGTTTCCGCCAGCTGTTGGTGGGTACCCTGGTATTACACTACATTTCACCGTTTTGTCTGCAGTCCACATCCTGCTAGAGGTTCTTTTGGTCACCTCTTCTAATTCTTTCCCTCGTGCTATGCAAAATGGGAAGATTATTTCAGCTGGCTTTTGTACTACTGGAGGTAGGGGGCTCAGGACCTCATTTAGTGAGGAGGTTAGTGCTTTAGGGCATATTTTCCTATCCTCTGTCCATGGTGTTAAGCCTGCGGCCATATGCATGGCACAGTGAGCGAAGCACTTCGCTATTTCTGGGCAGTCACCTATTTTACTTCCTGGTAGAATCCGAATAATTTCGCAATTGTAGCAGGCTATGCAATCATCTTAAGGGCGATTTTTAGCTTCAAACATTGTCTGAATAGAGAATTGTATCCATTGTTGGAACATATTTGTCTCCCATTGCAACGTTTTTAATTTACTTAGGTCCCTTTTCTGTCTTTTGTTCATTAGTCTTACTACCTTACGAGCTCTCTCTATCGTCATTGTTTGTTTTGTTTGTATGTTTTGGCATATGTTTGTCTTGCATCTTACCTTGATGATCACCATCCCATCTCCACGGCAGTCCATGCTTCGTGGAATTCCAAGCCACAGTTTTCCCATTGACTAGTTTTCTAACATTTCTTCAGACAGTACATAATCATATCATTTGGTTTGCACATGCATTAATGATTTGTTCTCTCCGTCGTTATTACTGATTATCCCCTGGTTAGTAGCTAGTGTAATCATTGCTAGTGCACATGTTTCTGTTTGACGCTGTAAATTTGAGTGTGCATTGTTAGTGGTAAGCTTAAGAATGTCCCCCCTTGTTAACCCAAAAAGGGTTAACAAAAACAGGAAGCTACTCAGAGTTGGAAGAAGATGATAGCGGTGGAAACCAAAACGACGGCAAGGGAGTGGGCGGGGGAGGGGAAAGGGAGGAAGGGGGTGGGGAAGGAGAGTGGTGGGGAGAAGGGGCCATAACTCCATCAGCGTCTTGTGCAGGAGGAAAAAGACGTTCCTCTGGCGTTTCCGACATGGGTGAGTTTGAATTAGGCCGGTCAGGACTCTGAATGGCAGGAGAATCGTCAATAAGGCTGCCAGGGTCAGGAGTCGGATCGGAAGCAAAAGAATGAGCACGACTATCCTCAGTCTCCTGACATTGGAGACCGTCGGGCAGCCAAACGGGCTGAACGTCTTTGGCCTTCAGACGAGGACAAGGGTGAGTCGACATCAGTGCCTGCCTCGGGTACAACATCAGCCATCTGTGAATGTGAGGTGGTGGCATTCGGAGGGAGACTTGTTGCTGCCCTGTCAGCATGCGCAGAGCCCGTCGGTCCTGGATCAAGTACAGGTGGGTCTGGTGGACGGTGACGAGGGCAGTGGTTTTTGTGGAACCAGAAGGGCTTACTTTCAACTTTTAGGGCAGTGGGAGTGGTAAGAACAACTTTAAAGGGACCTTCCCTACGAGGTTCGTTTCACTGACGTCTAAACACTCTGTCACCGACTTGGACGTCTCTGACGTCCACTGGAATACGTGTCTCGTCTCGGTTGTGAGCTGCTTTCACCTGTTGAAATATAAGCCTGTGAATGTGGGTTAGTGACCTGCGGTAGTCCCCCAGCTCACGTTCGAGTTGCGTCAGGGAAATCTTCTCCTGGGGTCCGTGGACCTGTGGGAGAGGCATGGGTCGTCCTGTAAGCATTTCATGGGGAGTGAGATGGGTTAGTCGGTTAGTTTGTGAACGCATAGCCATCAGTGCGATTGGCACTGCATCTCAACCCATGACAAACGACCATTGCTATCAGCAATGATTTTTGCGATTTTGGTTTTGAGGACGCCGTTAACTCTTTCCACAGATGCCTGCGATTGTGGATGATACACACAACCAAACTTTTGTTTTATACACAACATTTTGAACATTTTCTGGATAACCTGTGAAACAAAGTGCGGCCCGTTATCAGATTATATGGTATCAGGCATGCCGAACCTGGGAAACACTTCTTTACATAAAAACCGAGGTGCAGATTTGTGATCGGCCTTAGCAGTGGGGCAGGCTTCCACCCATCTGCTAAACCGACAAACAACAACAAGCATGTGTCTCTTTCCCTGTACAAGATCTATCATATCAACGTAATCCATGATCAAATGACGGAACGGGCCGTCTGGCATTGGGATATGTACCAAGGGTTGCGTGAACATTTTTCGCACATTGTACTTGGGGCAGTGTGGGCATATGGCTAGTTCTGTCAACCATAGGTGTCATATAAGGTGACCACCATACTGCCTGCAGCTTTCGAATGACTTGGGCTCGCGAAAAATGATCCAGTTCATGCATTATTTTGATGGCCGTTGGCAATTCAATTCAATTCAATTTTATTTATATAGCGCCACATCACAACAACAGTCGTCTCACAGCGCTTTCCAAACAGAGCAGGTCAGACCCTACTCTGAAGTTAACTACAGAAACCCAACAATTCCCACCCTGAGCAAGCACTAGGCGACACGGGCAAGGAAAAACTTCCTTTTAGCAGGCAGAAACCTTGAGCAGAACCATGGCTCAGGGTGGGCGGCCATCTGCCTCGGCCGGTTGGGGGTGAGGGGAAAGAGAGAGCAAGAGAGAGAGAGAGGGCGAGAGAAGGACAGAGGGAGCAGAGAGAGGCAGCCAACACAGCAACACGTAGAATAGATTAAAAATGGCAATGATATTAATGCTAATGATGAGCAGGAACACGGGGGCAGCAGGAAACTCCCAACCACAGATCCAGACTCCACAGCTCTAGGAACACCTGCAGGAAGTGATAGGAGGAGACTCCCAACCACAGATCCAGACCCCACAGCTCCAGAGCCAGGAATATCTGCAGAAAGTGTTAGGAAGAGAGAGGAGAGAGAAGGGGGGGACGAGAAAGCACACGACTACGGGGAAGGGAGAGAGTCCAGTTAGTAACATTGTTAATGGAATGAGGTTGCACCGGGAGGGAGAGAGAGAAAGGAAAGGGCAGCTCGGTGCATCATGATGCATCCCCCGGCAGTCTAGGCCTATAGCAGCACAACCAGGGGTGGACTTACTCTAACTATAAGCTCTATCATAAAGGAAAGTGTTAAGCCTACTCTTAAATAAGGACAATGGTAATACGAAATGCCCTCTAAAACTTCGCCACAACCCTGCGTGGGGGTGTGATGTGCGTACTGCCCCCCGTTGTACCCACAATCGTTTTTCTGCTTCAGAGACTTTGTCCTGCGCCTCAATTAATGAGGCCAGATTAGTGATGGGTTCGCAATCAGCTGCGAGAACCATTGGTCCTTGCACAGCAGGTCCTGTGGCTTCTTTGGCTGCTTCATCAGCCAGGTTGTTTCCTATTGCGATGGGTGTTTTGGCCGTCTGATGAGTAGCACATTTTACAATAGCTAACGCAGATGGGAGTTGCATAGCCTGTATTAGTTCCATGACAGCATGCCCATGTGTCACGGGGGTGCCATCCGTGCGAACAAAGCCTCTCTGTTTCCAGATGCTCGCATTTATGTGGCATACCCCGTACCCATACGCACTGTCAGTATAGATGGTCACTCTTTTGTCGGTAGCCAATTTACATGCAGCCGTTAATGCCTTTATCTCTGCCAATTGGGGAGAACAAGACTGGTCCAGGCTTACTGACTGCACCTTTGTAAACGTGCCGTCGGGGTAAAGCCGGACCACTCCGTACCCTGCTTTGTTCCCTGTCTCATCTGACGCATGAGCCGTCAACGAACAGCGTCAGATCGGACGGGATTGGGTCATTATACAAATCATCCCTTACTTTCATGAAGGCGTCCGTTTCCATGAGACAATCATGGGGCTCACCTTCTGTGGGCAATACCATTCTTGTGGCCGGATTGATTGTGACACAACGTTGCACGGTCAGGTCAGGTCCTGAGAGCAGAACTTCATAACCTGTCCGTCGAGCTTGGGTTATCACAAAGCGTGGGCCAGAGCAGGCGCAGTCTGGAGATCTTGTTTCAGCAGCTGGAACGCGCCCTCTGCCTCGTCTGTCCACTGTAACTGAGCCGACTGGTGCCCTTGGCCTGCGTATTTAATCAATGCTCTCAATGGAGCGAATTTGATGGCATAATCACACACCCACGGTCTGCTGTAACCTGCCATGCCGAGGAAAGACAACATGTGACCAACAGTTTGAGGTTTGGGCAATTTGGTTATGGCTTCTAGTTGGGACGGTGTGAGAGACCACATGTCCCCACTGAGTTGCCTGCCGAGGTATTCCACTGTTTGCTGGCAGAATTGTAGTTTTTACTTACTCCCTTTGTGTCCTCCTTCTGCCAACGCAGTCAACACCGTAATGGAGTCCCTTTCACACTGCTCTTTTGAGGCAGAACAGATCAAAATGTCATCAACATACATCAACATGGTAGATGGTATGTCTAGGTGATTAAGATCGTTTGCCAGCACACGATTACAAATTGATGGTGAGTGTACAAACCCTTGGGGCAATCGTGTGTACGTATATTGCTGGCCTTTGTACGTGAATGCGAACAGATACTGTGAATCTGGATGGACGGGCACACTGATAGATCTGTGTTCAGCATTTTTCACAGTAAACCATTTTGTACCCGGGGGTATATTAGTCAACAGTGTGTGGGGGTCTGGTACTATTGGTATTTCTTCTGCTACGATGGCATTGATTACAGACTAGTTCATGATCTAAGATTAATCATTACTGTTAGGCTTTCTGATGGGAAAAATTGGTGTGTTACAGGGACTTACTGTTGGTCTAAGAACACCCACTGTTTCTAGTCCTGTTATGATGGGCTGTAATCCCTCTACTGCCTCACGTTTGAGTGGGTATTGTCTCTGGAAGGGCAATTTAGCATTTAATTTAATGGTGAATTTGATGGGTTCGGCTAATTTTATTAATCCTACATCTGTCTTGCTTTTGGACCACACCTGCTCTGGAACTTGTTCCAATAGTGATGCATGTTCATCAGCCACAGCCATTTGTCTTTTTCTAGGCACCTTGACATGTTCGGCCATTACTTCATCTGCTTGCGAAAATGAGATCTTGAAAAACAATCCATTTTTTGATACACTGATCCGGTTCCATGCTGTATCAACCCATTCTGTGATTTGCTTGGCTTCTTGAATCATCGGTCCCAGGTCATGTGACTCGTATTTGTCAGCAATCAGCAATGTGACATGCGGCGCTGAGTGGGCAACCTGGAACCACTCTGCCATATCTTCTTCAGGAAATTTGACAACAGCTGCTGCTCCTTGTGGTCCAACCATTATGTCAGCATATTGGATGACAGTTGTTTTATTGTTAATTTCTTCATCCCAGCTTTTCTCGTAGTCTTCGTGTTTTTGGCCTTTCTCATAGAACATGGTACAATGGAGAGGGAGGAAAGGTTCTTTGGATTCGTCGTAGTGGTTCATTATCAGGGGTCTCCATGTTTCCCACTCCATTTGGAGAAAGGATGTTGGTGGCGTGAGTTTCATCCAAAATACTTGATCTTCTGGTTCATGAATTGTCACGTGTGGGGTCATCTGCGGGCTAAGTGACATCATGGAGGCTTCACTATTGTCTGTTGCTTCGAAATAGATTCCATTTGGAGTACATTTAATCTTTGCGTTGAGCTGACATAGCACATCTCTACCCAGCAGATTTATTGGGGTATCTGCTGAGGATAGTAGTGATGAGTACACAGTCTTTTCACCTATGATCATTGGAACTGGCTCAGTCCTGGTTATTATTTGGGTCTTCCCAGAGAAACCTCCTTTTCAAAACTTTGATGCTGAGAGAGGCGGGCCAATTCCAATTTTCCCGATACAGGAGTAGGTAGCTCCCGTGTCAATCATAAACCGATGCTGACGGTTGTATATTGTGACATCAATTGTGGGTTCCGTTTGCGGGCGTTGCGTTAATACGGGTAGAATGGCCTCTCTTTCAGGTTTCTCTGGGCACCCCTGTTGCCAGTATGATTCTTGCCCTGCTCCATAGTTGGCTGGTCCTGTGGTAGGGTGCTGGGGTCCGATCCATGGATTGGTTGGGCAGTCTCTTTGCATGTGTCCTACTTGTCCACATCCCCAGCACTGCAGTCTCACGTGCTGTTGTCCCATGTCTGGACCTGCGTGGGGCATTTGTTGGTATTGTCCTTGAGGGGGCCTCCTTGGGGCTCCTTGTGATCCTCTCCCCTTTCCCCGCATGGGTGGCCCCCCTCGTCCTCTTCCAGCCATTGGGTGTTGGGGACCTCCCCCTTGGTTTAGACGCACATGGATAGGAGGGACCTGTTGAGTTTGGGCCCCTCCTGCAGGTGGCGCTGTTGGATACTGCATCTGCTGTGTGGGCAGATGGATAGTGGGAGAAAACACTGGGGCTTGTACAACTTCGCTCCCTGTTGGTTGTCCCTCGATCATGGGAGCTGCTGCCACAGTCAGTGCTGCTTGATGTTTGGGCTTTTCTCGTTCTTTCTTTGCTTTAGATAGTTCTCCAATTTGTAATTGGGCCAGTTTGGTGGCCAGCATTTTGCTTTGGTCTTCAAGGGCTTATTTTTCAGCTCCGTGCATGTTTACATAGTGTATGATGTGCTCAGAGAACACAGGTTAGTCCATTTTTATGAGTCCCACCACTCCGTCCAACTTGGCTTGTACTTCTTTTGGCATGGCGCCTTTGACGTACATCTTGAACAGTGCTTTTGTTGATTCTTGCTCATCCCATTCACTTCCTGTTTCTGCTTTCCACATTTGCTGAAACTTGTGCAGAAACTGGGCAGGGCTTTCTCCATCTTTTAGGCATTCCTCTTTCAGCTTGGTTGGGTCTCTGCGTGAGGGGTACTTTTTCCTTAAGGTTCCCCACACTTTGGGTCTCATAGCATTAAAGGGCAACCTGTCAAACAGTTGTCCGTTCATGACTCCTGATAGCTCGGCTTCTCCAAACACTTCTTTGGCCGCCGAGTGTCCTGCAGTTTTTATTAGCAGTGCTTTGATGTCTCCTGCAGCCAGATTGATGCCCCCCGTGATTTCCTCCAGTTTCGCTATCCTCCTGTCTGCTCCGTCTACCAACGGTGTCAGCCTTCCTGCAAGTGTTATCATGTCCATAAATGACCATGGCACATACCTGTCTTCATTGTTGGGTCCTTTGGCTATTAGGGGACCCATAGTATGTATTTGCAGATCCTGTGACGCCTCCTGCTGCCGTCTTTGTGATCTTGTTTCCATGGAGTGCGTGCTGCCTCCTTCCACATCCAGGTCCATGTCTAACATCGTTGTGCGTTGTCTTTTCACACCTGAGGCCATTCCTCTCCTTCTCAGGGTCCTCCCACGGCTCTCAGCTGGGCCTTTCTGGCTTTGTCCCGACCTGCTGGACGACCCTATTGGAGATATTTGGTCTAGCTCGTCATCCAGTCTTCCAGATTCCAACAACATGTCAACATCATTGTTTATTTCTTCTCCATCCTCTTTTGCTTCTTCCCACAATTGCTGGAGCTGGTGGCCTGGGTAGTCCTTGAAGGCACTCAGGCTGCTAATGGTAGAAGCAGCCCATTCAAATTCTCTTTCCTCATCCATTTCATTTTCTCGTCTCATCCTCTGTTCCGCTTTTCGTCTTTCATCTTCACGCCTTTCTTCTTCCTTTTGTTTCTCCTCGCATTCCTTTTCTTCTTTTCTCTGGTCCTCATACAAGGGAGAGACTGGAGGACACACCAGCCAAAAGCCATGTTTGCTTGCTCTGTAGATTCGTTCAATGCTTTGTTTGAGGCACTCCTGTATCTGCTCTAAGTCCTCCATAGTTGAATTCACTCTTCCCGTCGGCTGTTTCAACTTCTTCTTTAGTTTTGGTCCTCTGGGTGTCTGATGGTGTGCTTGGATCCCTTCAGATGGCGTCTGTTGCCGAGGCCCTGGAGATGCAGATGCACTAGTGCATGCACTTTCTTCCTCTTCAGATGAGGTACAGCTTACTAACTCTTCCTGGCTTATGTTTTTGACCTTATCCTGCTTTCTTTCTTCTTCCTCTCTGTCTCCCTCTTCCTCGTCGTTCATTACTAGTTTGATTTTTCCTGTAATTCTTCCCCCTCTACTTTGCTCATTTAACACTGGATACTGTCCTGCTGTTGCAGGGCGATAAGAAGGTGGCTTACGATCAGTGTATTCAGGCGCTGTTGGGATCTTATTGCTTTCAACTTTAAAATATCGCAAGATATCTCTGTGTTCAGCATGTTTCTGTTTTTTACGTAAATGCGTTTGGTCATGTCTTTTATCTTTATGCCGCAACCTTTCCTCTACTTCATCACAGCATATAGGGTCAAAACTGCCTTCTACAGGCCAGCAATTTTTCCCAGATGTCATTTTATGCCACTCTGTCATACATTTCTGGATTTTGCGCTGGATGGATGTGTGACCATTACTAATTTTGCAGGTGTTAGCTCCTCAGTCTGTTTGCTCAAGTTGGTTCCCATGGCAATCAGCGGCCAGTTGTCCTTTGGGCCTGTGGTTCCTTATCGACCCCTTAGTCCCTAATCTTCTAATCTTATCTTGTCCTGCTCTTTCCAATACAGATTTTTCCTATTTTAAATTTCTACTTTTTTCAATCTATTAGGTTTCGACTATTAGGGTTTGGGGGTTTATATTTAGTTAGATTTTTTGTTTTATTCTATGTTTTTTACTTTTAATTATACGTTTTTACAGTTACCAATTTTATAACTTAGTTTTGTCTTGATTTTTTATATTTACTTTTTGCAGTTCTCTCCTTATTTCCACTTTAACAATTGATTACTCGTGCTTTATACAGACAAAGACATACAGATATTTATTTATTTATAGGTTTTTCCGTTATCTACTGTGCAATTCTTTTGCTTTACGCTGCAGGCCTTTTACTCATACTGCAGCTTTTCCTCGCTGTCTCTTACAGTGGCATACGCTTTTTCCCTGCTGTCAGGCTCCACTCCTCGATAGGCTAAGTGGAGGACATCTCCTTCGAGCGGTACTTATTTTATTTTCTCTTCGACTATCACTTAGTCACCAATACTCTTTGTTTAATGCAGATTTATAGAACATACACTAAATGCATCCACCACTCCGGGTGGCTGCCTTCTCGGACTGTGTCAATCGTCTGACCGGTCTGTCCCTAATCCTCTGTCAATCGTCTAATCAGAATATAACTTGATATGATTAACCCAGTTATACACAAAATAATCCAAGCACCAATCAATACCTTAAAAATGCATTCATTTATTTTATCCATACATTCACATACACATACCTTTTGGACCGTTCTCCAGCTTATTCTGCTATTTCCTACGTTATTTTATGTATAATAATTTTAGAAAGCTAGGTTCTTTTAGGAGAACTTTTTGGTACCTTCAGACACAAGCTGCCGCTGGAGGCCGGTTCCCCACAAATTTGGAGAATTAAAACAAATTTGTATCTCACCTGTAATTTGGTGGATAGTGGGCCCTTGGGGGTTCCTGGCCCCCAACCGGTGCTCGCAGTCGTCAGGCGCCGAGCTTCCTCCTGGCTGGGTCGCCAAAATGTCGTGGATGTCCTCCTGACGACATAAAATTTAAGACTAAAACATAAGACTTAGCACAATTCACTAAGTTCGTGGAAAAGCAGTTGAAAAATCTCCAACAGTGGTCAAAAAGAAGCAGAGGCAGCTGGGTCTCGGTCCAGTATGGTTTATTGCAGCAATACAAGTCCACCACACATGAGATGTTAACCAGGCTAACATCTGCCCTATTGAGAAAGTGGTCTGCTTATATACAATCCCTCGGGACTCGGAGACTCCTCCCCGAGCCCCTCCTATTATGACGTTATTTCAGGCCCTCTTCCACCGGTATCTCTGTTATCTTTTTTCATATCGGTGGAAATTCGTCTAGAGTGCATATTTTTTAAAATGGGCGTCTTAGCCCCACCTTCCTGTTTACACGTCATTGCTTATTCTGGCCAATGTCATGGTTTCTAAGATGATACACGCCCCCTACCTTTCTTTCTTTGGTAACTGCTCTTGTAGGGTGATACACGTTCTGTTTGCCTTTTGTCCCTTAAGGTATGGTACATGTTTACGTGGCTGTTCCTTTTACCTACAGATATGCATTGTACGTCCAGATATGCATTGACCTTTAGACATTGTATGTGCTTACACAACTGTTTTCTTGCACCTACAGGCAATTAGGTAAGGTTTAGCCTCTGGACCAAGTTCTTCCACATCACACATTATTTTCTCATACAACCTCCATCCATCCATCCATTATCAATACCGCTTATTCCCTGTTGGGGTCGCGGGGGGAACTGGAGCCTATCCCAGTGGTCAACGGGCAAGAGGCAGGGTACACCCTGGACAGTCCGCCAGTCCATCGCAGGGCCACACATAGGACATACAAGGACAAACAACCACTCACACTCACATTCAGTCCTAAGGGCAATTTCCCCAATCTCCAATAAGCCTAACATGCAGGTTTTTGGACTGTGGGAGGAAGCCGGAGAACCCGGAGAGAACCCACGCAGACACGGGGAGAACATGCAAACTCCACCCAGAAAGGTCCTGGTTCCCCTGGGATTCGAACCCAGAACCCTTTTGCTGGGAGGCGACAGTGCTAACCACCACACCACCTTGCCGCTACTCATACAACCTCATCTTGATATATGTTTAAGGCACACCATTAATCATTGTGATAAGAATATATTCATTGCGAGATATTGATCCACTACACCACCTCCACCACGTTTTGTTGCGTAATGTGAACCGTGAGGATGGGGGACTGTGGTGAAGCACTGCTTGAATGCGGTGTCGGCCTGTGGGGACCAAGAAAAACGGACCCTAGGGGAGGTTAGGGCATGCAAAGTGTCATCTATGGCACTGAACCCCCTGATAAACTGCCAGTACAATATAGCAAACCCAAGGAATTGCTGCACCTTCCGGCAGTTATCAGGTATGGGCCATTAAGTGACCGCTTTAATCTTTGCCGGCTCCATCTGCACTCTTCCAGGGGCTACAATGAAGCCTAGGAAGGATATGGTAGTGGCATGGAACTCGCTCTTCTCAGCTTTAACATAAGTTGTTATCTAGAAGTCTTTTGAGCAGTTGGCTCACATGAATTTTGTGGCTGTCCATGTTCGGTAAGTAAATCAATATGTCGTCTAGGTGCACGTACACAAAGTGGTCGAGGTAGTCTCTAAACACGTCATTAATCATCGCCTGGAATACTCCAGGGGTGTTAGTGATGCCGTTCGGACTAACTAAGTATTCATAGTGACCACTGGGCGTGTTAAAACCGGTCTTCCACTCATCCCCCTCTCTTATACGGACCAGGTGGTAAGCATTACGAAGGTCCAACTTCGTAAATACTCTGGCTTGTTGGAGTTGGACACCAGGGACAGGAGGGGGAGAGGATACCAGTTCTTGATTGTGATGCTATTGAGGGGGCTATAGTCGATGCTGGGTCTGAAGCAGCCGTCTTTCTTGGCCACAAAGAAGAACCCGGCTCCTACAGGCGATGAGGAGGGGCGGATGAGGCCCGCCTTCAGAGAGGTGGTGATGTACTCCCTCATCGCCTCTCGTTCCGGGCCTGAAATTGAGTAAATCCCCCCCTTACCTGAAGGGCTCATGATACCGCACACGGCCCTGTCCCTCATCAGCATAGCAGCGAGAGGCTCGGCTACCATGCTGTAGAGTAGCACGCTCAACGGACACCCCTGTCGTACCGACCTCCGCAGGGGGAAGGGGTCAGAGAGGAGGCCGTTGCACTTAACGCGACTCACAGTACTGGAATACAACAAGTGAATTCAACCAATAATCCTACCTTTAAACCCAAACTTACCTAAAGCTGTGCTCCACTCTATCAAACGGCTTGTTAAAATCCACAGAAACGTGAATGCTGCCCGAGACATGCATCTCCTTCAACAAATACTTCATGGAAAGTATTGTCAGAGATGTCACACCCCGGGATGCTGTACGCCTGTGTGAACGCAAGTAACTTACCTATCACGCGCTTCAACCTACCTGCCAATACTTTTGCGAAGACTTTATAATCAGTGTTGAGGAGACTTATAGGCCTGTAATTGGCCAGGCTTTCTCGATCACCTTTCTTAAAGATTAGGGTCACTATGCCTCGAGCAAAGGAGTCTGAAACTCTCCCTTTACTCTCAACGTCGTGAAACAGCACGTGGAGAATGGGGGCTAACCGGTGAGCAAAGCTGTTGTAGAACTCAGCGGTCAGGCCATCCTCTCCAGGGCTTTTTTTGATTGTTCAGCCCCTTGATGGCCGCAGTAATTTCATCTAGTGAGATGGGCTCGTTGCACTTGTCAGCGTCACCAGAGCTAAGTCTTGCCTCGAGCGCATCTAGTGCCAGACTCACACTGACCTCACTCACCCCCTCACTGTTTAATAAATCTGAGTAAAAGGTACTTACCAACCCCAATATCTTACCTGTATCACTCTCTACCCTACCTGATTCTTTAACAATCCCTCCATATACAACTTGCCTTGCCTAGCCTTCTCAAGGCCAAAAAAGTACCCAGTAGAGCGTTCCCCCTCCACTGCGTACTGAGCTTTGGCCGTGAGCACAGCCCCCCTAGCCCGACTCGTCTGCATGTTCCGGAGCTACTCCTCCAGCTCCAGTTACTCCGGGTCCACAGAGCCCAGCCCGGATGACGCAGTGAGTACCTGGAGGCGGTCCCGGATAGTTTTTTCCGCGACAGACTCCTCCCACCTCCTCTTCTTACTGTGGCGGAGGCACAGTTTTTTTATTCTGGCTTTCGTCTGAAGTGAATGATAGATTGGTGGGATCAATTTCACATTCAAGCCCATCGAATAATCTTTCTACTTTTTTTTATGAACAGGGTGTTATTTAGGACCCAGACCCCCCCCCCTTCCTTTTCCCACCCAGGAAGTCGAGGTTTACAGAGAGATGGTAGTGGTCGCTCCAGCCCACCCATGTGTAGGCTGCGCCACTGATATATTTCCACACTGCGCTGGATACAAAACAGGCTCCTCCAGACCTCGGAGAGATCACAATTTACAGCTGCTTTAACCAGGAAGGTTCTGCTTGAGTCGTACCTGTATGTTTTGTTGGGACCAACATCAAGTTTTGAGAGAGCTACGTCTAAGTCGCCAATTAAGATGGTTGATGAATTGACGTCTGAAAACACATTATTAAAGAAATTTTTCCTCTCGGCCACATAATTCGGTGCATGGATGTTAATGAGCCTGGTATTTCTTGCACCACGCAAAAAATCTATCACAATAAAGCGACCTTGAGGGTCAGCGTTGACGAGGAACGAAGTACCCAGAGCGCCCGGCTTGAGCCCAGGGCGCAGTGCAGTTCATGACCCGCATCGCCTCCACTCTGCGCACTTGCTCAGCCTCCCACCCCGTCTCCTGGATGCACAGCACGTCCCAGGTGGTGTTGAGGATCCCACTGTGCATCCGGACCCCGCTCCTCAAACCACATGCGTTGAGGGAGACTAGGGAGAGAGCCATAAGGAGAATAGAGAGAAAAATGTAACCATCATATATTTTTCCTTTTGCTATTTTTGGCACCGCCTTCACCCATATGCCCCATGTCCTGATCAGTGCTAAAGTCCATTAAGTGCTCTGTGCCATCTGCTCTTATGGTGGCAGGCTTACAGGAGCCTGCAGAGACCGGTCGCCGTGGGCCCGGAATGAGCGAGGCCTGTGACCGTTCAGCAAAGGCGCCCGCCTGCTCCGTAGGCACGGGCTCTGCCGCCCGCTTATCCTGAGCCGATCTGTCCCTCAGGGACTGAGATCTGGGCTTTTCCCGATTTGCAGCACCACGCACCGGTTCTCTGCCCCTGTTGGCTTCGCTGGCGCTACCTTGCTTAGGGATCTGGCCCTGAGGCGGAGCCATCCCCTCCGCTTCAGGGGCAGAGTGTGGAGCAATTACCACACTCATCCCCCTCCCCGGTTCAGCCCCCGCCACCATAACCTTGGAGGTGAGACTCTGCCCAGTCCCTGTCCCCTGTGTGGTTGGGACACAAGGAACAATCTCCTCGGCCCCCTCCCTCACAGGCACCTGTGCACTTGGGATTTCTGCACTGTCGAGCAGGCTTGAGGCGGTGAGGGAGGGGGCGGTTTCAGCCACAGGGCCATGACCGTCCCCTCCTGAAACTCCCTCTCCAGGGTCCGAGGCGAGCTGGTCCACGCATGTGCCCAGGTGAAGGAAGACCCTGCAGCTCCCACACTTAGGAGACCTGGGCTCCGTACACTCCCGCGCATAGTGTCCCTAGCCCCCGCACCTGTTACACAAGAAGTCAGGGCACTCGCGCAGCACATGGTCGGGCTAGAGACACCCCCTGCACACCTTCACCTGCCTGTCATGAATGACCCGAAGGTATTCAGCCCCCCCCCACAGTGTTAAACCGGACAGAATATGGCAGCGACTGAACGGTGTCGCTGAAGCGTACCTTCACGAATCTGGTGCCGTCGGCGACGTCAGTCCCCGGCCACATTCTCCTCCTCACTTCAGAAATGGCTGAGACCCCCCAGGAGAGGAGCTTTTGCAGAAATTCCACATCCTGGATGTATGCCCATGAAAGAGACCACAAGCTCGTCAGTGTTAATGTCTCCCATGGAGCCTGGTCTCACCCAGCAGCCTGTCCTTGGCAGCCTGGGACAACACCGTCATCTCAAACTTGTCCTTTGTAATCATGCGGCACGCCAGGACGGTCCCACACACCTCCTTCGTGGCCTTTAACAGCGCCATGGGGGACAGGCCCACACCTCCCTCCAATCCAAAAAAACAGTTTTCTCTTTCACATATTTCACTTCCCTGTCCTTGGTTAATCTACTTTCATCCAAATGTATCTTCCTTGAGGCATTTGCACTCACATACTGGCTTGTTCCTTCTTGGTTCAGTCCATTGTCCATTGCCGTGGACACACACACACACACATCCGCACACACACAAAAAAATATTTTTCTCAAATCCATTAACCTACTTATACATACAATCGTTATTAGAAATCAAAATACAGTTTCTGTTTATCAATTTTAATTCAATTGTTGTTGCTGACAAAAAGTTTAAGAAATAAATCATTTCTAAACTCAAAATACGATCTCAAATAGAAATTAACTGTTTAAAGAAACTCCACATATCAATACTACCAACTCCAAACAACATGTCTTGCTACTGATAGTAGGACATTAACTAGGACCAGATTTATCCTCTTGCTTTTAATGATAGTTCCTAAGAGAAGTGTATGAAATTTTCCGTCATTATTTATATGTAAAATGCAACACTGTTCAATAAAAATCCATAGTCTTTCCCTAAAATCACTTGAGTATGTGCATGACAAAAAAATGTGCTCTATATTTTCAGGCGGTTTTCCGCATGCCGTGCAGTCTCTGCAAAAAAGGTGGGACAATTTGATATAGAATTATTTTTGTGTATATTAATCTGTCTTATTTTGAAATCTGTGCTTAGAACTGTGGGTGGTATTAATGGGTTGGTTATTGTTTTCCAGATGTTTTTTGTTGATATGTTATGAAACATTTTTTTCCTTTGATTTGTTGATGCTGGTTCTTTTATAATTTTATTTAATAGTATCTTATATATTAATATTCTAGTTTTAAATTCCTTTAGTTCTAATGTTTTGTTCCCATAATAGAAGGTAAATTCTGGTCTGGTTTTGTCTTTTGTTTGGCCTTTGACAGAGTCGAGCATGGTCAGCCATTCTGGGGGTATTTGCCCTTTTTGTCGAGCATATTAGCCAGTGTGTCCAACCCCTCTCCCGTGTGGCTCCCCCCCCCCCCCCCCCCCCCCCGCTGTAGAGCCTCGCATCTAAACGGCTTGCCTGCTTGATGGACTTCTGGGTTAAGGAAGAGCGGTTGAGCCAAAAGTCCCTCCAGACTGTTCACTTTAATTTTCAAGTGAGGCCTTACCTGTTGCCAGGCCCCCATCACCTCAGCCCAGAAGGTGACAGAGAGAGAGAGACCCGACGCCGGTAAGGCCTGACACAGGTTTAGCCATCCATGTCCTCCACAGGAGCGCACTGACCACTCCAGAGCCTCATGCCAGGCATGTTGGTCCAGGTTATTGAAGTATTTTGTGAGCAATTTTATTCTGAATGCTAATCTTTTTGTGTTTATGTCAACCAGTTTTAGTCTGCCATTGTTCTAATCACTAATCAGGATTTTTCCTAACAGCACACAATACTCCAATTCCACCCGATCCTTATGGAGGCTTGAAAAACCAACAGGAGGTCTTTAACAATGAATGGAATTTATTCCGGGCACAAGTAGGATATCACAGCGCTGGACTCTCTGGGGAATGTGTCGTGGCTGTCCTCCCGACGACGTAGTGAATTTGGGCCAAGTCTTTCAAAAAGTTCTAAGTTCTTGGGAATGCAGTTGAAAAATCTGCAACAATGGTCAAAGAGAAGCAGAGGCTGCTGGGTCTCGGCCCAGTATGGTTTATTGTAGCAATACAAGTTCACCACACATGAGATGTTAACCAGGCTAACATCTGCCCTATTGAGAAAGTGGCCTGCTTTTCCCTCCATTATATCTGTTATTCTGGTTTCTACCGGTGAAAGTTCACCTAGAGTTCGTATTTTTTAAATGGGCGTCTCGGCCCCTCCTTCCTGTTTACACGTAATTTCCCTTTCCACGTCATTACCCATTCTGGTCATTCTCTAGTACCTACCCATGATTTCTAAGGTGGTACATGTCCCATACCACTCCTTTTCTAGTAACTACCCATGGTTTCTAGGGTGATGCATGTTTGTTTGCATTGACCCTTAGGTTACCCCCATATGGTACATGTCTACTTATCTCATAATTGCATTCTACAGTTTCTTGCGCCTACAGGCTTTTAGTTTGGTTTGACCTCTGGACCATGTTTTTTTCCACTGCTACACATTATTTTCTTATACAATTCTTTACCTTGATATAGGTTAAGGCACACTATTAATCATTGTGATGAGAATACATTCATTGTGAGATATTGATCCACTACAAATGCTCTCAATGAGGCCATCCCACCAAAGAGCGCCGATTAGACGTCAATCATGTACATTTATCTTCTAGGGCGAAGCTCCACCCCGTACAATGCAAAACTGGTCTTTGCAGCACCGAATTGTAATTGGCCATTTAACTCTAACGTAAACATGCCAGTTTCCTATTCACGAGATAGTACAGTGTCGTAAAAAAGTGTTGTGAATGTTGGTTGTTGGCATGCAGCTAAAGAATGTTACAACAGGATTTATGTATAAAATAAATAAAAGAAAAGGGGAAAAAATACGGGATAAACATGAAACTTTAACAGAATCTAAAAATTAATTCTTTCAATTCCCCTTTTGACATGATTTTATTATGTCAATCAAAAACTTAAAAAGAAAATAAAGGCATGCATTCATTTTTAAAATTGGATCCTAATTTTGCAATTGATAACCCCAATCTTTCCCTGTATTTGTCAATACATACGTCCAGCTGTGGCACCAATCTTTGCTTCCGCCAGGAGTTACACAAATGTATTTTGGTCCCTTGTATTTGAAAGAGCTCCATTTAAAAAGTTCACAAAAATCAAACTTTCTTATTGCACTCTGAGTTACATTAAAATGAAAAGTGTACCGACCATAAATGGAGCCTTGTGATCGTGTAACCATTTCATATTCCCCATATTCCCCCCTTAGGAAAAAAACTGTTATAACTTTAGTAAAATAATCTTGAGCTGGTCGTTTATCCTTGGACAAAGCTGTGAATGCAAATCCTACCGTTAAAGTAACCCCTATAGTTGCAATTACCAAAAAACCTTTGTTTAGTCTCCATGATGAACATTCATGAGGTGGGTTCATCTGTTGTTGTCTGTTCAGTTTCTGTGACAACTCTTTCTCCATTTGTCTGGTCGTTGTCTGTCAATGAGGTTCTTAAGTCAGTCCGAACCTCGGTCAAAGTTTTTTCTGAGGGGTCTTGACTCAGAGCACAATGAGTTTTATGAATCCAGTTACTTAACCTGTCTTCTGACAACCATACCTTTATGCAGTGTGAAGTGGCCTCTGCAACCTTGTAAGGTCCCTTCCAACTGGGGGAAGACCAATCAAACTCGTTTACCTTTCGCAGAACCCAGCTTCCCACCATGTCAGAAGGTGCTGTAGTGAAAGGACATGGCATTTTTCTCCCTGTCAAGATCTCATGTGGGCTGACGTTCAAAGTAGCCTTTGGAGTAGATCTCAGATTAAACAGAACTATTGGGAGAGCATCAATCCATGTTAATTTGGTGTCTGCTCAGACTTTAGCCAATCCTTCCTTGATGGTTATATTAGCTCTTTCAACTAATCCTTGAGATGCTGGATGATACACTGCACCAAATTTATGTTTGATCCCAAACACTTTTTCTACTTCTGCCAAATCTTCATTTGAAAAATGCGTTCCATTGTCAAATCTTATCACTTTTGGAACTCCAAATCTTGGAATGATTTCCTTTGTAAGCCATTTGATGACTTCCTTTCCTTTCTCAGTCTTGGTGGGTGTTGCTTCAACCTACCTGGAATATGAGTCAACACAGAGTGGAAGGCAAAAGATACCTGTTAGTCTGTGTAGAGAGCCCATATCAGTGAAATCAATCAAAATTTCTTTCCATGGAGCATCAGAGACAGGAACACTTCCTAATCCTGCTTTGAGTGCAACCTTTGGATTAAACTGATTACAAATTGCACAAGATTGGACAAAATATTTAGTAATATCTTTCAGTTGTGGATGCCACTAATGTTGGGAAATGAGAGCTGTTACCTTTGAGCTGGCAGAATGGCCCCTGCTGTGAGCTTCTTGACAAAGCAGATTCAAAAGTCCTGCTGTGGCCACAATCTTACCCTCATGATTTCGCCACAGCCCCTGTGAATCTTTTTGCAGCACCCTTGTTTCTCCAGGCCCGCTTCTCAGTTGGAGCAGCTTTTGGCTGAAGCTCTTTGATGTTTTGCACACACAGCTCTCTATGTGGTTTGTCACTCACTGGTGTCTGTGACATTTGCATTTGTAATCTGTTTGCATTGTAATTAGCAACCCTTTTGGCCGCCAAATCAGCTGCATTGTTGCCCTTAGCTATTTTTGAGCCCCCAGTCCTTTGCATTTAATAATTTCGATTTGCTCTGGCAGCTTTAACGCTTCATAGAGCTCAAGCAATTGATTTAAATGTTTAACAGGCTTTCCAGCTGAAGTCAGAAAACCTTTCCTTTTCCAATGACACATGTCTACATGCACAGCTTGTACTGCATAAGCAGAATCCGTGAATATATTAACCGTTTTACCTCGTGCAAGTTTGCATGCTTCAGTAAGAGCCACTAACTCAGCCATTTGTGCTGATGCTGGCTGAGGAATCATACATGCTTATCTTGTCATCAAACCACTGTGTGTTTCTTCCACGCCAGCATAAGATGTTATTAATGTCTCTGTTTTGTGATGGGCACAGCCACCGTTCACCTACTAAGTCATCTGAGCATTCTCAATTGACTCTTTCTGTAATGAAGAAATTAACTGCATTTCTTTGTTGGTTTCCAATTCATAATCATGATCTTGAATAGTGTCCATCTGTGCTGCCATGTTTGCTCCTGCACTAGTAAAATTGAAGTGTGGTTTGTTAAGAAGTTGTCGCAAACTTTCTATTCTATGAGTGGAGGGAGTAAAGGCATTCCTTGATTCTAATGCATTCACTCTGAGACGTGTGTACGATAGTTTGATTTCCGATAGTGATACGAGCAGTCTTTTGTATAGCTTTACCAATAGCTGCCACATGTCTCACACACAAAGGATGTCTGATCTCCACAGTATCTAGTTTTGAGCTGTAGTGCATCAGAACTTTTCTGTCTGTTGCCTTACCATTTTCCCCCTTTTGATAAAGAACTGGATTTACAAAACCGTTATTTTCATTTATATCAAAATGAAATGGCTGGCTGTATTCAGGGGTATGTAAATTACATGCAGAAGACAGGGCAGCCTTAATTTAAATGAAAGCTTTGTCTGCTTCTGTTGTCCAGGTCAAAGGAGAGTTCTAATTCTTGTAACCTGCTTGTGTAATGAGAGCTCCTAAAGGTTCCACTAAGTTTGAAAAATCTGGTACAAAGTTTCTGCTGTATGTAACCAGACCCAAAAATTGCATCGTTGCTCTCACAGTCATGGGCTTAGAGTGATTCACAATGTCCGTTTTGTGAGCTATGGTGAGAGTATGACCAGAAGCAAAGATGAGACGGACTAAAAAGGTGACTTTAGGTCGGCCTATCTGAAGTTTGGATTTTGAGACTTTAAATCCACAGGATGCCAAGTGGCTCAAAACCAGTTTTGTAGTTTTCATAATAGATTGAGCATCTGGTGCTGCCAACAAAATGTCTTCAACATACTGAAGCAAAATCACTCCAGCAGGTAATGTCAGAGACTGCAACTGTTGCTTTAACACATGATTGAAAATCGCAGGGGAATCAATGAACCCCTGTGGCAGACGAGTGTATGTATATTGCACCCCCTCATATGTAAATGCAAACAGCTTCTGTGTGTCTGGGTGCAGAGGGACACAAAAGAATGCATTCGCCAGATCAATGCAAGAGAAAAAACAGTGCTCAGGTGAAATAGCATTTAACATGGTATAAGGATTTGGTGTGTCCAAGTTAGAGGAAACAACCACCTTATTTACAGGTCTCAAATCATGTGTCATGCGATAATCTGGTTTACCAGGTTTAGGAATCGGGTTAATGGGCGTATTCCAAGGAGAATCAGTGCATTTCAATACTCCACGTTGATTAAAACGTGAAATGGTATTAGAAATACCTTGAATCTGATCAGGTTTCAGAGGGTATTGCGGTTTGTAAATGGGAACCGTATTAGGCTTCAGAGGAATACGGGCAGGTGGTATATTCACTAAACCAACATCAATGGGATTTTCAAACCACAATGAATCAGGTAGATTGTCCAACATTGTTTTTGTGTCAGGGTGATCAGTGTTTTCTCCGCTTTGATTGCGGGAGAGATAACATTTCTCTGGATGTAATTCAGTATATGATAAATGAACTATCATGTACGTCTGAGTAGAATGTGAGTATATCAAATGCTGATTCTGTGTAGGAGTCCAATCAGTAGCAGCCAAACAGCGTTTCATCATTGGTCCTAAGTTTTTTGCTTCTCCCCCAGAGGCCACCCTCAATGTGACATGAGGAACAGATGTTTCACCTAACGCATACATCTTTTGCAAACTTTTATGGCAGAGCCACAGCAACAGCTACTCCTTCTGGTCCAACAGAAAATGTCACGTAGTTCAACAACAGGAAAATCATCAGTTTCTGCACACTGTTGAATGAATCCATCCCACAAAGCATCATCATTTTCATCACCATGCATATCATAATTAAATGTGCAGTTTGGTGGGTCAGGAGGATCATCATACAACAGTATTGCTGAGATCCAGGGCAACCAAAGGGAAAATGTGTTATGTAATGAAGAGGACAAGTAGTCAGGAAGGAGGCCCCACCAAATTTCAGCTTTTGAGTCTATGCTGGGGTTCTCCTTGTTAGCAGTCACCTGTGACATCTGATTAATAGCATGCTTTGTGTTTGCACATCTATGAACAGAACCATCAGGAAAGGTGATGTCTACATACTCTGGAGTCAACAACAAACATTCAAAGCACACAAAATATCTCTAGCCAAAAGATTAACTGGGCAAAAAGGAGAAAGCTAAAATAAATGTTCAAATGAAACAGAATTCCATGTACATCTAACAGGATTTGAAAGTGGCCACTCTTCTGTATGAACCGAGAAACCAACAACAGGCACAGTTTTCCTAGATGGAGCGAGTGGCGTGTTCAATGTGGAATACCTGGCTCCTGTGTATATCATACACATGTATTCTTGGCCATCAACTGTTAATTTAACTAAAGGCTCAAGGTATGAATTTTCAGGACACAGTGAATTTCCTGTTGTTAGATCTGGGAAGCCCTATTGCGGCATTTGTGAAACCCCAGGGGCCTGGTGCCACAGGTTCTGAGGCTGCTGACTTTGAGCTGAATCAGAGGATCCCTGCTGAGGTGGATAGGCGTGAAATTCGTATGATGGAACACCTCCATGAGTCTGAGAACAATGGACCTGGCACTGTCTGGCCCAGTGGCCTCTTCCTCCACAGCAGTAACACACATCACTGTTTTCAGGTGTTGGTTTGAATTTGTAATTAGGCCTTCTTTGTCATCTACCTCTGTTTTTTGTTCTAAACTGGTTCTGCAACGGGGGTTGAGGAGGCCCCACAGAAGGTAGACGATGTGGATTTGAGATGTGGCCCTGCAAGTTATTATCAGACATTACTGGTAGGTTTTAGGGCAAAGAGAGTTGCTGAGCTGGTAAACCAGCCATTTGTTTGAATAATTTTCTCTCAAAATTGACTTGATGTCTCATATCTTGCAATTGTGCTTTGATGAGACTTGAATGCATTTCAAATTGATTATCTATGTACTGGGTAACATGAGCAGACCAAACTCTATAAGATGCACTAGATAGCCTATTCAGGAAGCATTGAGGAATGTGGTTTGGCTGAAACAAGGACTCGACAGCACCTCTAAAGAGAATCTCCATCGTTTCATGAACAGTTGGATCTTCTCCAGTTCTGTCTTGCCATAATTCTCACTCGTAACAAATAAGCAGCACCTCTTTCGCCAAATTTAGGTGGAATATGACAGAACTCTGTTGATTTAATTTGTACTGGGAACTTCTCTCTAATTGCAGGCCACAGTAAATGCACTGTTTCATGTAAAGGTACATTATCTGATTCTACATCCGTCCAACACTGTTGTTCTAATTCTGTAAGCATGCCCAAAGAAGTACAAGCAACAAAAATCCGCCTAAAATCCCCCAATGCAGGAACGACGCCAGCACAAACTTCTAAAAAAGATTTGATCCAGGTAGTGCCACCATTATTGATATCAGGGAGTTTAGACTTTATCATAGCTGTATCTTGGAGTGAAAAGGGGTTGTATGTTGTGGAAAAATTACCTCCGGCTGTGTTAGCAGACACAAGAGGCATTTGATGACAAGGTCTGCGTTTATCTGAACAAAAATGAATGTTACTCTGATCAGAATTTTTCCTATTTATTTGGTTTGAATTTAAACCTTGTAACAGATCTGTGGTGGGCCTGTCTCTGTGTGGTGAACACACAGAAGAGTTGATCTGTGAATAGTTGATCAGAGAGGCAATTTGTAATAAGGTTCCCCAGTTCACTTTCTATATGTGAGGCATTCGAATCAAAATTAAATGGATTTTTGCTTCGCTCTCCTGCTGTGGCCAGGAAACTCTCAGCCTGGCCTGTTGGTCCTTCAAATGTTTTTGTGTTTAATAAGCCTTTTTCAATGACAACAAGAGGCACCATGATGGGTGGAGAATTCACAGCAAGGTCAGACTTTCTATGCTCTGAAGCGTGACCAGGTGTCAATGGCGTTAAGGGGGGGTGGGGCAACTATGGATTTGCAGCCCCCAACAGAGCTTTCACTTCAGTGGTGCACCCCACCTTACAGCCTAATACTGTAAGCGCTGCAAACTTGAGGGTTCACCCAGATTTCTCAATTTGTTTTAATTCACCAGCTTCTAATAGCACCTTAACTAAAATATCCCCGTTCTATCTATTCCAAACCTCAGAATACACAACCCACTTGAGATCTGTGTTGGGCCAGGAATTCTTGAATCAGCCTATTGCTTACTCAATACACTGGCAAGAACACGGTAAAATTTCTCATCAAGTGGAAAAGCCACCCACATTCAAACACACCCAAAATAACAAAATAATTTATAGGAATAAAACAAATTCAGAGGCCTTATTCAACTATATCGATTTGTTTTTGCAAAACAAAATCTCCTCTTTTTATTTTTATTTTATTTTTCTGAACTATTGGGAGCCTCATGCTTTTCTACCAAATGATCAGAAAAAATCTCAACCGAACGGAATTCGGGAGTCCCCTAAAATCTACACTCAACTGAATTTAATCAGGAGTCCCCTATTCTACAGCAATTTTGCATGCTAGAAATTTAATTTCATTGTGCATGAAAATCTCATTTTCATTTTTATTTTCTTAAATTTTGTATTTTTTACTTTTGTTTTATAAATATTCGTTGCTCTACTGCATGCATCAGGAGTCTTACTAAACAAATTAATAGATATTTTACTTATGGCCATTCAAAATTAAAAAAATAAAGTTAACCAACGTTATTTAAAGGTAAAACTAACGTTGCTATATTTTTGTCTGTACTAGATTGTTCTCTGATCGCCAATTTTCTTTTAGTGTGGCCAATGTGCAGACTTTCAATATCAAGAGGCTCTGCTTACCTTTTATTTTGGTCGCCATAAATTGTCCATAAAGATTTTCCTCCTCTCCGCGGTCTCTCAACGGAACCTTTTCACAGACAGCCGCCCCGGGTCACGGCACCAATTGTTAGTAAAAATCCTAATTCCACCCGATCCTTATGGAGGCTTGAAAAACAAACAGGAAAGGTCTTTAACAATGAATGGAATTTTTTCCGGCCACAAGTAGGATATCACAGCGCTGGACTCTCTGGGGAATGTTGTCTCAACGAGGTGATCCCACCAAAGAGCGCCGATTAGACGTCAATCATGTACATTTATCTTCTTGGGTGAGGCTCCTCCCCGTACAATGCAAAACTGGTCTTCGCAGCACCGAATTGTAATTGGCCATTTGACTCTAACGTAAACATGCCAGTTTCCTCTTCACGTGATGGTATAGTGTCGTAAAAAAGTGTTGTGAATGTTGGTTGTTGGCGTACAGCTAGAGAATGTTACAACAGGATTTATGTATAAATTAAATAAAAGAAAAGGGGAAAAACACAGGATAAACATGAAACTTTAACAGAATCTAAAAATTAATTTTTTCAGTGCCACCATGACTCTCTTTCCTCTCCATATAAATTCTGCTATTGAGTTGTTCAGAGCGGTCAGTACGCTCCGGGGCAAGACATGGATGTGCAGGGTGTGGTACACCAGTGTCAGTGCTAGGGAGTTGGCTACAACCGCTCTTCCTCTATGCCCCAGGCCTCTCATCCTCCAAAGGTTGAAAGTTGTTTTCACTTTTTCTGTGACTGTGCCCCACGACCTCTCCTCCGGATGATTTTCGTCCTCCCCCAGATAGACTCCCAGGAATCTAAATGGTCCATCAATAGTCTGAACTGTGGGGAGCTGCGACGGAGAGGCCGCTGTCCCGCAGCACAGCAGAGTGGACTTAGCGAGGTTAAAGCGTCCTCCAGTGGCCTGACAGAAGATATCAACCTATCGTAGAGATTGATAAAGGCTCTCCTCGTCCGCCGCAAACAGGGAGGTGTCATCGGCGTACTGGAGGAGCCTTAACTGCTTCCCCCCAGGGTGAGAGCGCCTCGGCTGTTATCTATTAGAATGGCTAAAGGCTCTACAGCGAGTGTGAACAACAGGGAGGAGAGAGGACAGCCCTGCCTCTAACCGACTCTGTCCGGCTGTGTCGGAGTGTCGTTCACTCTGATCCTGCTCGTTGCTCTTTCATAGAGGGTCTGCACCCAGCCAATGAACCTGGTTTCAAATCCAAAAGTTTTTTAAATCCCCCATACCATGCTCGACTCTGTCAAAGGCCTTCTCGAAATCTAGATTAAAGAAATAGCCATTTTGTATATGCAGGTTTTGTAGAGTTTCTTTTGCTGTTAAAATCGTGTCAAAAATTGATCTTCCCGGTACGCTATAGGTTTGATTATTGTTTATGATAGATGGCATGATATGTTTGGTAGTATCTTTGTGAATATCTTGTAGTCTGTGTTTAATAAGCTTATAGGTTTATAGTTGTCAAGATTATTTTTGTCTCCTTTATCTTTATATATTGATTTGACTATACTTCGATTAAATTATACTGGTATATCTACTTTGTTATCATCAATATCCTAATTGAATTATCACTAAACATTTTATAGAATTCTGACGTCAGTCCATCTTCTCCTGGACTTTTATTGTTGGATAACTGCAATATAGTTTCTTTTATTTCTGTTATGGAAATATTGCCGTCTGTCGTTCCTGTTTCTTCTTTGGATAATTTACTTTTTATTTCTGATGACAATATTAAATAGTCTATTAATTTTATATAGCCCGTGTCAACTATTAAAGCACCAGAGGGTTTTGTTTTTATTAATGGTTGTTTCTAAATGTATTATAATGCAATCATGATCGCTAAAGTGTGTTTTTGTAATCTATTTGCTTATGTGTTCAACTATGCCTTTAACTAAACACAAATCTATTCTACTTTGTTCTAGAATACCCTCCACTATGCATCTTCTTGAGAAAACTGTTTGCTTTTATTAAATATTCTACAGCTATCAGTTAAATTATTTTTATTCATATCAATTAAAGCTGTCCTACTCAAGTCAGTTCTATATATATTTTCAGCCGAGACATCCTGTCGCGAGAGTGCCACATATAAATCTCCCACAAGAAGAGTATTATTATTTATGAATTTAATTAATTTCTCAAAATATTTTCTCCTTTCTGATTCAACATTGGGTGCATAGCAGTTCATTATTCCATCCATCCATCCATCCATTGTCCTCCGCTTATCCGGGGTCGGGTCGCGGGGGCAGCAGCCGGAGCAGGGAAACCCAGACTTCCCTCTCCCCGGCCACTTCAGCCAGCTCCTCCGGGGGGATCCCGAGGCGTTCCCAGGCCACCCGGGACACATAGTCCCTCCAGCGGGTCCTGGGTCTTCCTCTGGGCCTTCTCCCGGTGGGACGAGCCCGGAACACCTCCCCAGGGAGGCGACCAGGAGGCATCCTAAACAGATGCCCGAGCCACCTCAGCTGGCTCCTCTCCACGTGGAGGAGCAGCGGCTCTACTCCGAGCCCCTCCCGGATGGCCGAGCTTCTCACCCTATCTCTAAGGGAGAGCCCAGCCACCCTGCGGAGGAAACTCATTTCCGCCGCTTGTATCCGCGATCTCGTTTCGGTCACTACCCAAAGTTCGTGGCCATAGACGAGGGTGGGAACGTAGATTGATCCAGCTCCGGATCCCCAGGCTCTGCCCCTCCAATGGAGGACGCGCCAGTAGGATTGAGGAGGTCCTCGAAGTACTCCGCCCACCGACCCACAACGTCACGAGTTGAGGTCAACAGCACACCACCCCCACTGTAAACAGTGTTGGTGGGGCACTGCTTCCCCCCACTAAGACGCCGGATGGTGGACCAGAATCGCCTCGAGGCCGTACGGAAGTCTTTTTCCATTGCCTCCCCAAACTCCTCCCACGCCCGGGTTTTTCCCTCGGCGACCACCCGAGCCGCACGTCGCTTGGACTGCCGATACCCATCGGCTGCCTCCGGAGTCCCACAGGCCAAAAAGGCCCGATAGGACTCCTTCTTCAGCCTGACGGCATCCCTCACCGCTGGTGTCCACCAGCGGGTTCGAGGGTTGCCGCCACGACAGGCACCGACAGCCCTGCGACCGCAGCTCCGGGAAGCCGCGTCATTGATGCAAGCGCGGAACATGGCCCACTCGGACTCAATGTCCCCCGCCTCCCCCGGAACGTGCTCGAAGCTCTCCCGGAGGTGGGAGTTAAAGCTCCGCCTAACAGGGGACTCCGCCAGACGCTCCCAGCAGACCCTCACAACACGTTTGGGCCTCCCGGGTCTCACCGGCATCCTCCCCCACCATCGGAGCCAACTCACCACCAGGTAGTGGTCAGTGGAAAGCTCCGCCCCCCTCTTGACCTGAGTGTCCAAAACATGCGGCCGCAGATCAGCTGAAACGACAACAAAGTCGATCGTTGAGCTGCGGCCTAGAGTGTCCTGGTGCCAAGTGCACATATGGACACTCTTATGTTTGAACATGGTGTTCGTTATGGACAATCCATGCCGAGCACAGAAGTCCAAAAACAGAACACCACTCGGGTTCAAGCTGGGGGGGCCATTCCTCCCAACCACGCCCCTCCAGGTCTCACTGTCATTGCCCACGTGAGCGTTGAAGTCCCCCAGCAAAACGAGGGAGTCCCCAGGGGGGGCACCCTCCAGTACCCCCTCTAAGGACTCTAAAAAGGGTGGGTACTCTGTGCCGCCGCTAGGCGCATAGGCACAAACGACAGTCAGGACCCGTCCCCCCACCCGAAGGCGAAGGGATGCTACCCTCTCATTCACTGGGGTAAACCCCAACGTACAGGCACCGAGATGGGGGGCAATAAGTATGCCCACTCCTGCTCGGCGCCTCTCACCGGGGGCAACTCCAAATTCTTCAATTTTTTTATTGCTCCTCAAACTCGCTATATTGAGCGAGAGAAGGTCGAACATTTTAGCAAAATGTGCAATCTGCTCCTAGCTTAATTTCTTGGCTTTTGTTTTCCTTTGAGTATGGGGAAAATCAGCCAAAAAGATCAGTCTTTTTCTCTTTATACGAGCTGACATTCCATATCAGAATCTGAGCTTAGCGGGTTCATGGCCGCATTCTCTGGCGAGAAGAAAGTACTCTTTCCTGAGAGGGGCTCACTTCCTGGCTCACCTGCTGTCACTTTCCCAACAGTGGGGGGGGGGGGGTTGTCATTGACTGATCCTGGGGTCACAGTCACTGCCTCCATTGATTTAATTACCTCACTGTATTTTGCAGTAATTGCCTTTTTCTGAGCCTGAGCCCCTCCCTGTGCCAGCTCTTCAGCCTGGTCTTCAGCCTCCGGGGCAGTGCCCATTTCTCGACCACTCCCCGCCGGATCGAGGGTTGGACCCATTTTTCGAGCCCTCCCTACCTCCGGAACCCGATCTGGCGCATTCTGCGCTATACCAGCTTTCAGGCTAGCATCCTCCAATCCTGGAGTTTTAGGCTCCACCTCCCCCAGCTCATCAATGGATTCCTCCATGTCGGAATGTTGCTCGCTCTCCTCACTTGCACTCTCAGTCGCGCACACACATTTATTTTTTGGATTGCAGCAGATTGCACATCTTCCTCCCTGCTCAACACATTCCCTGGCATAGTGCCCATGTCCCCCATATTTGTGGCAGTTAAAGTTTACAGAATATGTTTGCAGCCAGGACACATCGTCAGAGAGTGCCCAGATTTTATTTGTCTATCATGTATCACACGGAAAACTTGATATCCTGTGGCTGTATTAAATTTGGCAGAGTATGGGAGAGACTGCACAGCATCCGGAAATCTCGTTCCATCCGCTATTTGCGTCTCTGGCCTCATTCTTCTATTGATCGTCGACACTGCTTCCACGCCCCAGCCATGGATCTTTTCCAAGATTTCCTCATCTGTGATATAAATTTAGAAAAGACACCACCAATTCGTCATTCACTCATTTTCTACCCGTAATCACCACTTCCCCCATTTTAAATCCATCCATTAGTCTATCTCTTGCTGCTTCATTGCTTAAAGTTATCTCAAACGATTTTGGGCCTATAGGCCGACACCCAACTAGTCCTCCACACAGGAGCCTGATGTTCTTTAATAATTGCACAATTGAAATGTTTTCCTTTCCTTCTACATCTATGACCATTGTTAGGTCTTTTTCATATTTTAGGTCTCCTACCTTTATTCCAGGTATTTTTCTTACCACATCCTTGGGTCTGTTTTCTTTTTCCTGTTCAGAGTCCATAGTCTGTACCGCGTTATCCATCCTTAAACGAAAAATATAACAAAAAGCGCCTCCCTACAGACCAGGCTGATTGGGAGGGATATAATCCACCAAAAGATAAATGATTTCTTTGATTTCCTTCAAAAAAAGAAAGAAAGAAAGAAATCATGCACTCTGAGCAAGAGCTAATCTCACTCACAGTACTAGCAAAAATTTGGATGGCACGATTCGTTTAGGGTCTCTGGGAAATTCGATGCACTAGGCTGGTGTGGCCGTAAGGTATAAATAAGGCCTTGGCCAGGCAGACTTCAGCTGAGTACACACTGTCAAAATGGGCTGCTGGCTCAAAAATGAGATGCTAGACCCAAAGCAGTGGACTGCTCATTACTTGCTTTTTATGTATAAGAAACTGATGATCCAAAGCAAATTAAGGGGAGACTTAAATTCAATTAAACTCCAAAGAATGAGGAAAAGCTTACAGCACCTGGTATTCCCAGGCAAATGCTCCTCCAAGTACATAAGAGATCGGCAGCCGTCCAATGGTTGAGCAATGCTGAGTGGAGCTGAGCGCTCAACAGACAAATCATTGAGCGAGGATCGGGAAACGTCATTCGAAACTGAGCTGTGTTAGGCGTTATGACAGATCGGACCAATTTTTTTTTACTTTTAGGTATGTTTGACGTAATTATGTGCAAAATAATGACTGAAACTCTATATATTTTTTAATAATTTGCCTGAGGTTTTACATCACAATCTCGTTAATGCCGTACTGACTCATTTTCTGTCAACAATTGGCTAAGCTAACAACGCTTCTTTCTGATATGTAAAATCAATAGGCTGATCGCATTTTAAACGCATGTTAAGACCTTAAAGAATGTATTACCACTGTGTGGATTCGAAATGTAAATCTGAAATATGCTTTAGATCCGTTAGAATGTCAACCGCGATTAGCATGCTAAATGCATTGAAAATGAATGAGGTACCAATCGCCACTGTAATGACCTAACGATCTCTGTAAATACTTTAATAACGAGATCAGACACTCTAGCTCACTTCTTGAGACCATAGAAATGATGTTACAACAGTGTTGAGTTGAAATTCGATGTGTAAATTATGCTTTAGAAGTGTAAACATGTCAACCGCTATTTGCATGATGAATGAATGGCCGTAAACTACTTTTACGAGAGCTGCAGGGTCTCTAAAAAATGTATTTTAGCCCTCATCCGCTTTTAGTTTGACTCATTTATTCATGTTTTACTGTACCAGATGAAACATGGAGACGCATAGACATCGGTGCAGCGTGTGCGACAAGACTTTTACTGAAAAGTCCAACCTGACGATAGGGATGGAATGGTTTATGAAAACCGTCCAAACCGTTCGGTTCGACTGTCTCGGTTCAATTCACGTGTTACTTTTTGTTCATGCGCTGCTCCTTTTTCTAATAGGCGAAGCGTGTATACTCCAGAGCAAAAGGTGGCCAACCACCAGTAATAAACAAGAAGAAGCGAAACAGCGTAGCCAGGTGTAGCAGATAAAAATCAGTTTATGTGGAGAATTGTGTGGGTATGACGAGTGGGAAAGAACAGGAGTTGGGATCACTTTGCATTAAGAGTGACCTACGATGATGGCGGTAAAAAAGTTGTTGATAAAAGTGCAACAGTTTGCAAGCATTGTGCAACACCTGTTGGTCGTGTTGCTGTTAGCGTAAACAACATGTCAGCTCACCTGTGGAGACATCATCCCAGTGAGACAGTTGGCAGCGCAAGGAGGAGAGGGAAAGAGTCGACAGGACAACTTCAACTCCCCGCAGCTTTTAAACAGACATACGGTGACGAGTCAGAAAGGGCGAAATGCCTAACTCGAGGAGTGGGATATTTCATCGCCAAAGATATGCAGCCTTATTCCGTAGTGGAGGGTGCGGGATTCCGTTCTATGATTAAAGCACTGGAGCCACGATATAAAATCCCCTCCCGTAAACACTTCAGCGACACGGTAATTCCCGCACTTTATGAAGAGACCCGACAAAGGATTGTTAAAGAGTTGTCTGACACAGCCTCTGTAGTGCCAACTAGAGATGGATGGACCTCCAGGGCTACTGAAAGTTTCCTGACTGTGATTGTCCATTACATTACCTCATAAAGGGGGCGTGTCTGTAAAACTGAGCTTTTCATCTCCCATTCTGAGAGTCATACTAGCGAGCATCTCTCTGAAGCACTGACAGAAAGCAGTGACAGAATGGAAGTTGCACAGGAGCAGCAGCAAAATCCCTTTTACTACAGACAATGCAAAAAATATGGTGGATGCAGTAAATGCAACAGCTGGACTGGGGCCACAAATTGGCTGCTTTGCACATACTGTTAATCTTGCAGCCAAGAATGCAGTCTCAATAAGTCAGGTATCCCGGCTCCTAGGGAAGATGAGGAAAGTGGTGACATTTTTCCGTCGGAGCACAACAGCCACCCAAGCCGTTAAAACCAAACAGGAGATGCTGCAATTGTCAGTTCACAAACTAATACATGATGTCCCAACCCGTTGGAACACAACATGTGACATGCTGGAGCGTTATTTGGAGCAGCAGGCTTCCATATATTCTGCTCTGATGGACAAGGATGTTAAGAAAAATGTCAAAGACTTTGACTGACAGTGAGGCAAAACTGGCAGAGGATCTAACCAAGATTTTCAAACATCTGAAGAATGTAACAACGCTCATGAGCACGGAAACATACCCTTCAGTGTCCATGATCATCCCTCTGCAGAAGATGATACTAAAATCCATGACACCCAGTGAAGAGGACAGCCCCACCATTAAAGATGCTAAGGCAGCCATCACTAAAAGCTTGAAAGACAGTCCTGAAGATCAGGGTCCCTGTATCTATCTGCACAGAAGCACAGCCCTGGATCCAAGATTTAAGTCCCTGCCATACTTGGAAGAAGACTCTATTCAGAAAATCTATGGTGCTGTCACCAGAGATCATGGAAATTGAAGAGCAGGTATTGTTTTTTTTTAAATTCTCTAATTAGTACTAAATTTAATGTATTTTAGCATAATTATAATTTCTGTCCTTTTTTTAACTAAACAGAATACTTGAGCCTTTGCATTTATTTTATTTTCTCAGTGTACAGTAGAGCATATAGTTTTAGTGTCTGTGCTGCTATGACAGTATGGTAGTTTTTAAAAATATTGATATAAACAAACACTATTTGTCATTTTATCATGCAGGTTCAACCCAGAGAAGCCCAGGTGGCCAGTTCATCCTCAGCTGGAGAGCCAGAGGCATCAAAACAGTCATCTCCTCCTCAGAAAAAATCTGTCATCGTAGAGCTTTTTGGAGAGCTCTTTAGATCAGAGAAGGGAACCACCAAGTCTTTGTCCCAGATCACTGAGGAGGAGGTCATGTCATACAGGCTCACAGGATGCATTCCTGTGGATGAAAATTCACTTGCTTGGTGGAGAAGGAACGAGCACAAGTATCCTCATATTGCTCAATTGGCTTGACGTTACCTTGCAGTCCCAGGTACATCCGTACCAAGTGAGAGTTTTCTCTACAGCAGGAGACATTGTCCACATTCTCTGCCAAAAGACGAAATCTACTGTACTAGCAGTGACAAACTCCTATTCTCATGTTCTTCTGCAAGAAGAGAATGAGCAGAGGGTTGTTGTTTATAAACAGTGCAGTATGTGTTAGTTTGGTGTATGCTATATTTTATATTGATGATTATTTACTTGATTATTTATTTTGTTATTTTAGATAACACAGTGGCACTTTAAGTTTGATAAGAAGTCCAGCCTTATTTACTTGATTGTTTTTCAAACACTGCAGAACAAACTGAGTTTTGAGTTGTGATAATCAGGGAATTGAAACATGTCAATTTATCTTGAGTTAATTTCAAACAAAGGGACCTAAGTATAGTTTTGACAGAGCCTATGCTTCTTTGTTAAAGATTGTTTTCCAAATAAATGAAGCACATGTTGGAACTAGCACTGTCTCCTCTCTTGCAATGCCAGAATCTCACCTACTTTTAACCTAAGACTGTCACAGTGATGTATAGTCAGGTTAAAACTGAAAGAAAAAAAGCAGTCTGACATTTGATACAAGACATAATAGATCAACATATACCAAACCGAACCAAAAACTGTGACCACGAAACCGTGAACCGAACCGAAGATTTTGTGAACCGTTCCACCCCTACCTGACGAGGCATTTGAAGATCCATGCCGTCGCCAGGGAGACCTTTGACTGTGATGGCTGCGGCCATGTGGGGCTTGCACGTGCCTAATTGTGGTGGACAGCGGAAGAGGTACACACCTTCCAAGGACAAAGTGTCTGAAAGCACCCAGAAGATATTTTCCTACTGTCCATTCACTAGGAAATCCACCACCTCTGGGTTTGACAAACGTGGTGTACGACACCTTTGAACACTTTAAAAGTGTGGTGGATGCAGAGTTGGAAAAGAGAACTGTGTAAATAACTGTAAATAACTTACCTGTGTGATGCCACTTCTCTTGTGCCATCTGTAGGAGAGGGAAAGAGGCTTGTTTGTGTTTTAAAGTGTTTCAGCAAGTACAAAAACAAAATATATTTATGTATATAGTGATAAAGCTTAAAAAATGCACTTTACAGTTTTACTTTAGAATGTTCTTGTGTTTTGTTTTTTTATTATTTATGTTGCTGTTTAGATGCACTTTGTATCTTTTTTCATACAAACATGATCTAGCCTATGTTCAATATCAAGGCCATTTTAACCTTAATCAGTTCACATTTAACACAATCAGTTTACATACCCTTTAGTGGTTGTTCATGTTCAGATAATCTGTGTTTTTGTCATCCGTGTTGTTTGTTAAATTTGTGTTTTCTTTGGCAAACTTTCTTTGTCTGCTTCATTTTTAACCAGACAGGAATGGCTCGAGCCTTTATTTGTTGATTGGTGACCCGAGTCTTTGTATAATGCTGTTCTTTATTGGGCTTTGTCTAGTACAAAACAATAGTTAATTTGTATCTTAAGTACAAGTTTGTGTTTTATTGTTAAGTGTTTTAAATTATTATTACTGTTATTTATGCGTGCGTGTCCTTGTAATGTTTTTATGTCTGTCAGCTCCATGTTTAACGAAATGTTTGCAAATGGTAGTAAATGTTTGTCTCTCGTCTTGTCTCGTGTTCTCGCTCGTAGATTTGTACCTTGTCGTGGTGAGCGAGTTTTAAACTAAACAGATCTTCTTTACTTGTGTTTTCATGCATTGCCTTTTAAATGAATAATAAAAGTTCTAAAAGTATTGGAGTCTCAGTTTGCTTGGGTTTCAGAAGGGGTGGGATAGTGTAAAAAAACAACACATCAAACAATTAACAAGTGGAAAGGTGTGCAACTATATGAATCTCACCAGCTACATCAACTGAAATTGTGAAAATAGTCAACAAAACATTCGGACCCACCTAGCCATGCGTGCTTGTTAAAAACTTTCTCAAAGGAGCGGGCGTTTCCGAGTAAACGGCGAAAAAGTGGCGAGCGTTTTCCCATAGGAATGCATTGGGGCCGCCGACAAACGGGCCCAAAAAAAAGCAGAGAAATGAGGCCCGTCAACCCACGACGTCCGAGAGACCTCGTTCGAACATTGAACGGGACACGAAAGACGGGCCTCCGCCATATCGGAGCCACGAGGCCAGATCTCGCACCGTTTGCCCGAAATCGCTGTTGACGTTTTAGTGAAATTCAGAAAATCAGAGATCCTGGCCCGCACTCTAGCTCAGCTCGTTAAGGCCTCTGAGAGCCCGGTGTGGACGTTCTGTCGTGGATGTCCTCCCAACGACGTGGTGAATTATTCCAAGTCTTTCAAAAATGCTAAGTTCTTGAAGAAGCAGTTGAAAAATCTCAAAGAGTGGTCAAAAAGAAGCAGAGGCAGCTGGGTCACGGTCCAGAGTGGTTTATTGCAGCAAATACAAGTCAACCACGTGAGCTGTTAGCCGGGCTAACACCTACTCTCTTGGGAAAAGTGTTCTGCTTATATACCTTCCCTGGATCTTTGGGGCTCCTCCCCGAGCCCCTCCTGTTATGACGTATTTTCAGGTACAATTTCCACCGGTATAACCAATATTTACCTTTCTACCGGTGGATAATCCCCTAGAGTTCCCTTTTTAAAAATGGGCATCTCTGCCCCATATGTCCCATACCTCTCTTTCTTGGTAACTACTCATAGTTTCTGAGGTAATGTTTGTTCCATACTTCATTTTCTTGGTAACTGCTCATAGTTTCTGAGGTAGTGTATGTTCCATACTTTTCTCTCTTAGTAACTGCCCATGGTTTCTAGGTGATACATTTGGGTTAGCCTTGATCCCATGTGTTATATGTTTTCTCAGCCCACAGATACATGTGGGTTTGCCTCAAACCCCATATGATACATGTTTACTTAGCCCTTTAGTGTGTTCTGTCTGCAGTTTCCATGCACTTAAAAGCATTTAGTATGTTTTGACCACTGGACCATGGTTTCTTTCACTTCCACACATCAGATACATGTTAGTCTACTTCTCTCTTAGATATATGTTAATCTACTTATATGTTAAAGCACGCACTACTAATCAATTGTGATAATATATTCATTGTGAGATATTAATCCACTACAGTTCACCGAAAAAAAGTCAAACTGTGGCCTCTCGCGACCAAACCGTGGGGCCGAGCGGCGCCAAAATGGCCTCAAAACGTAGCCGCGGGCGTCCTCTTTCACCCGATGTGTCCGCTTTGGACCTCGGCCTTACGGTTTTCCGGCAATTGGGCCCAGAGTCCAGACACTCATGACCCTCTCCAATAGGATTTTAATGGAAGAAAGGAGAAACATTTTTCACCAGAGGCAAAACGGCCCTCATTTTGAAATTGCCATAAAAAAATAAGCGGTTGCCGCAGCCGAAAATAAAATAGACTGACAGATCCTTTAATCCCCTGTGGCACTCACATTTAAAAAAAAAAAGAGCCAGGTCATTTAGTTTTTTAACAACGGGCAGTAGTTTGGGGGTAATCTTTTGGTGAAGTTGTCAGTTGACACAGAGCAGACACTCAGAGTCAGACCTAATGATTGACAGCTGTTGAGCCAGAGTGTCGTTGCTATGGAGATGAGTTTGGAGCTCAGTCACAGCAGTGGAGCTTCATATGGACCCCGGTTTTTATGTATTGACCCCATTGATAGTCTGTGATTACACGCACGTGCCTAGTAGCACACTAAGCAAGTGTGTCAGAGCTGTGTCATTGCATTTGATCAGACTGGTCTGTTCCCCCGCCTCCGTTACGATGCTTGACAGCTAGCTATACGGCACAATGCTTTGCTAGCACACACACGCAGAGTTCTCTCTCTACTTCCGCATTCCCTCGGACTTCGGAGGCTCGCTGAACACAAAGACTGTGTCCTACACACCTGAGTGCACACCCCCACTTGTCCCGAGGCACGTGCGCGAGTGTACGCGAACCGATCGCGGTCCGCCATCGGCAAAATGACGGCCGAAATTACGTTAAAAGTCATTCAGAATCATTCGCCCCTGGAAGTTTGATGTTGAAAGAAGTGTGTGTGTGTTGATATTTTCATTGGCCTGTCAATTACATTTGATGGCCAACATATTATGGCTAACCTTAAGTCTGAGCATGAGACATTTTTCAGGCATGTATGCTTAATTATGTCAGGACTGACTGGTATTTTGCATGTACTGACCTCATTTGCAGGACAAAACCCTCCCTGAAAAGTTAGAAGATCAGGAGGAGGGAGAGGAGAGAGACGAGCCAGAGGAGGTAAGTGCAGGGGATGTTGCACATAAAGAGTCATGCGACAGATGCAAGCAGCTTCAAATTAGCAGGTTAAAAGCAGGTTACTCAAATTGGGGGAGAGAGAAAGTGAGAGAAAACGTATTTGGTTGTGAACACTAATCAGGGCTGTACGCTTACTTTTTTAGGTTTCTTTTTTACTGCTGGAGCTAGCAAGTTAAAAAAATGTAGTAGCGCAACCGGTTGGATAGTTAAACATGTTTTATTAGTGAAATTCATTTGATATTGATCAGAAATTATGTGAATGCTTATGTTCATGTGATATTTTAGATTTTCTTTTTTAATTAATTTGCAAATAAAATCTAAAATTCTGGGTTTGGGTTGTCCTCGCGAGGTACTGAGTGGTGATTCATGAGGAAACTTTTTTTTTTTTTAACTTTGACACAAAGCTTCAACAACAAAAAATTGAGGGTCTGAATACTTTCATGACCCACTGTATATATTAAACTTTTTGGTTGTTACACAGCTGGTTCTCCGTGTCTTACCTATTATACTTTATTTTTCTTTGTAACAGTGAAAGCTCAATTTTTATTAATAGTTGTTATTGTATTTATAAGCTGTAGATCTATTTTAACACAAAGTAAAAATGGATTATTCTGTAATTGGAAATTGTATTTGAGACTATGTTTTTGGTAACTCTTTCAAGAAATGGACCAGTGCCCTTCATACCCAGATGTTCCTCCACTGAAGAGAACTGAGAGTGTCTTTGTAAGTTTGCAGACAAACCAGTGTGTATTTTGAAATCAGTTGTGATGACAAAATTACGAACTATATTATTGTTGATGGGAAAGGCGTAATTGGAAAATTTAAGTGGGAAGTATTTAAAAACTTACTAATTGAGTCCCATCTGACTTTGACTTTTCTAGCTTACAAAGAAAATGCTTGGGATCTCTGAATATAAATCAATGACAAGCAGTGAAATAAGTGAGGATGAGTATGTGCCTAGTTCTACACCAGAATCAGAAGTATTTGAGAAAGAACTCAAACTGCTCAAGTCTCCAACAAATTACAGTTCATCAAACTCGGATGTTCGACGCTTGAAGAAAGGTTGTGTGAAGCCTGTGAAATGCAGACAGAGCACATCTTCCTCTTCCCAATCCATGGCAGATTGTGAGTTATCCGAATCCTCCAGTGACACGGATGTAAAAGTCTTGAGGCTAAAAAAGAAAAACAATGATGGTCGGAGCTACGATATGAGGCAGAACTGTCTGTACTGTTTTAAACCATATGCCAAAATTGCACGGCACTTGGATAAGAAACACAGCAACTTGGAGGAGGTAGCACGAACATTCAGTTATCCAAAAGGATCAGTGGAGAGAAAGCTGCAGATAACTCTAATTCGAAATAAAGGCAATCGTCGCCACAACTTTGAGGTCCTGGAGGAGGGTAAAGGGGTGATGGTTCCCTCTCAACAAAGCACTGAACCAGTGAATGTAAAAGACTATTTGCACTGCACATACTGTGAGGCATTACTCAAAAGGAAAGTGTTGTGGCGGCACATGAAAAAATGCAAATTGGCAAAGAAAAGCATGAAGCCAGGCAGAACCACAGTGCAGTCACTTTGTGCTGCTGGACAGCCTGTCCCAAAGGAGATCAATGACAAAGTCTGGGGCCTAGTAAATGGCATGAATCAAGACAACATAACGGACACAATTCGGCAAGAAAAATATATTCTGAAGTTAGGAGAACACTTCTATAACAAAAAAGGGACAGACAAAAGCCAACAGCAATACATCAGACAAAAAATGCGGGAAATGGGAAGATTAGTTCTCCTAGCAAAGACCCATGGCAAGCTGAAAACAATACATGACTTCTTTCTGCCAGCAAACTTCTGCCACGTTGTGAAAGCTGTGAAGATGGTCTGTGGATGGAGTGAAGATACCAGCAGTTTCAAGATTCCATCCTTGGCACTCAAACTAGGCCATAGTCTAACTAAAATAGCAGATATTGCAGAGTTTGAAGCAAGGATGTCAGAGAACAAGAAGGCCCTTGAAAATGTGGTGACATTCAGGACATTGAAAGAGAATAAATGGGATGAGTGGGTGTCTTCGCACGCACTGAGGAACCTCAGAGAGTCGAAGTGGAATAAACCTCTTCTTATCCCCTACTGTGAAGATGTTGTGAGACTGCACAACCACATTGACACAGAAAGGCCCAAGTATCGATCCAATCTTGAAACTGCACCAAATAAGAGGAACTGGTTCAATCTTGCTAAACTAACACTTTGTGAAGTGATCGTCTTCAATCGTAGGAGAGAGGGAGAAGTTTCAAAGATGTCCCTGAATGACTTCATGTTGAGAAACACCTTTGCCAGTAATCCAGATCTTGACCTTGCCTTGACTGACATGGAAAAGAAGCTCTGCAAATACTTTGAGCGTGTGGAAATCAAAGGTAAGCGGGACAGAAAGGTCCCTGTCTTACTCAGCCCAGACATGGTGTCCTCCATACATATGCTGGTGAGATATCGACGACAATGTGATGTGCCAGATGAGAATGTTTATTTGTTTGGTAGACCTGAGGCAGAAAGTCACCTCAGAGGATCTGATGCCATCCGTGCTATTGCATGTGATTGCGGGCTGAAGGACCCTCAAACGTTGACATCGACGAGATTAAGGAAAAAAATGGCAACAATGTCACAAGTTCTAAACTTGAAAGAGAATGAAGAGGACTGCCTTGCAGGTTTCATGGGTCACAACATCAGGGTCCATCGACAATATTATCGGCTCCCTGAAGGGACATTACAAGTTGCGAAAGTTGGAAAGTTGCTTATGGCCTGTGGAAGAGGAGAGCTATCAAAATTTAAAGGCCTGACATTGGACGAGATCAACGTTGATCCAAATGGTAAAACCTCACCTTGCACACACTATTTTATCATTTAATGTGATGGTTTAAATGTGTCACAGGTTTGTCATGCTGCTTCACAACATTTTTTGCTGTGTTTATTCAGAGGAAGTACCCGGAGACAGCTCTCTATCTGGAAATGAAGATGAAGATGTGATGTTGAGTCTATCCTCTAACTCATCAGGTACATTCACTGAACCAGTGGTTCTCGAAGTGGGGTCTGGGCACTCCCAGGGGTTCCTGGGTGTTCACAGCAAGAAGGGGATTAATTTCTTTTCACTTGTTCACACCATAACCCAATTACAGAATGTTTTGCAGAACTATTTTGTCATGGGTTTAATAAACTTTATGTATGTAAAACATCTACATTTTTTATCTAATGGGGGTCTGAAATCTAATTTCTGTCAGTTTTAGGGTCTTTGGGTGGGTTATCAACCCTGCTATATAGTTAAAAACAAAACAGGTCAATGTTGGCATGGCTTGTGTTCTCATAGTTCATGGAGAGGATGATTTAGTGCATTCAGTGCTTCAAGTGAGCTTTTCTAACCTTGCATCTTTATGTTTTGAAAGTGAAAATTAATAGACCCGTTCACAGGACACCTACAGAGGAGGACCAGGAGTCTGATGCTTCATCACAGCTAACCAGAGGTATTTTAACGGAATAGTTAATCCCAAGTCAATATTCAATCATTATTTAACTATACACCCTCAAGCTGATGAGAAATCATCTAGTTTTTTAATACTCTACAGGCGAACAGGCTACAGTTAATATTTAGGCTACAAAAATATACTGAATTATGTTTGAAGTCAACTGTGTATGGGGTTTCGAGACACTTGGATTGCAGCGGACAAGCAGTATGAAGGAATTTTACAAAGTTTTTGGGTAGTTTTATAGGCTTTTTTGTAACTGTTACCATCACCACCCGTTATATAGATAAATGCTGTGGGATGTTCTCCCCGCGGCACTCTTTTCAAAACATCATTCTGTCAATCTGTTTGCCTACAGGTAGATCAAGGACCTGGACAGAGGAGGACCATGACTCTGATACCTCATCACAGCCATTGAATCACTGTTTTCAAGACGAGTCAAGACGTGTGAAGAAGATGAAACCCACCAAGAGGACACCTAGAGAGGAGGACCCTGAGTCTGATACCTCATCACAGCCAAGAAAAGGTATTTGACCAATAACCTGTTTCAGTATATGTACAGGAAGTACATATACATTAGTAAAATACCATTTGGAATCGATTTATAATGAATGCTGACAGGTGCGGAAAGACTAACAGGAGCATCTTGCAAACAAATACTTTTTATTTCATAATTATTTTGCATTTTCTAAATAATTTATGTTTAATATGATAAAGTAAATTTTGTCCAGCTATTTGGAGGGGCGGCGCCTCAGCACCCCGCATTAACCAGCCGCCACCGGTCAGATGTTTGCAACAAACTCAACTCAATGGTTTCTCTCCTTTAGGATGTCGCCACAGACCGTCGTTCTAATGAACTCTCCTCCAGATTAAAAATAAACTAAAATAAGGCATTATTTTCTCACAGTGCTTACAGACAGGAAAGACTGTTGACAATTTACGATTTACGATAATTGACAATTTATTTTTCTTATAGCATTTGCAATAATAGGCTTATAAGGATTGAACAACTCATGTTGGCTTTTTTATGTTCACTTACTGTTTGCATCAAAATTAGGGATAAGAATTGAGAACCAGTTCCAGTTGAAAACTGGCTCAATCCATCAACAGTGGCAGTGCAGCCTCTGGACTGTCTATAGTGCACACACACACACACATCTATAGTAATCACCCCTACGAACCTTTATTTCATCTTATTTTATTTTTCATAGATTCATCAAGAAAGAAGAGGAAGATGTGGAGCAAAGCAGAAGTCCACGCTGTGGAACAAAAGCTAATGCACAACATTAAGACTGTCAAGGTTCCTGGGAAAGCACAGTGTCTTGAATGTATCCATGCATTCCCAGATGCACTGAAAGGTAGGACCTGGGATGGTGTGAAATACTATGTGAAAAACCGCATAGACACCTGGAAGCGGCGGTTTACAAGGTAACTGCAAGCTCTTGTTTTGTGTTCGAAAGAGCAACTGTTAATGCAGCTCTCACCATTTGATCTGTTGATCAGCTGAACCTCAGAGGTCAGCTTTTGAAGTTCTGCTGTTAGAAGGCAGTGATCTGCTCAGATTGCACTTTATTTTATGCAATTTATTTCATACATAACAGACAATTTTTTGTACTGTTATGCTTCTTCAATTCATGGATTAGCAAATGTTTTGAAAAGTTTGTTTAACCCTCACATATTGCTCACTTTCTGAGTCATAATTACTTTACACCAGGGCTTCTCAATTCCAGTCGTCACACCCCCCTGCCCTGCATGTTTTAGATGTGTCCCTCCTTCACCACAACTGATTCAAATGATCAGCTCGGCATCAAGCTCTGCAGAGGCCTGATAACGAGCCACTCATTTGAATCAGGTGTGGTCTAGGAGGGACACATCTAAAACATGCAGGGCAGGGGGGTGTGACGACTGGAATTGAATTCATTCAAATATTGAAAATATTTTACATTAATGGGTTCCAATTGTAGCAGTTACTGATCTTTACATTAATTATGAACATTTCTGTATATCAGTAATGTTGCCTGCTGTTAAAAATAAATGACAGACTCTTCATTCGACATTTGTGTAGCTTGTTTGTATCACTCAGCCTATGGTGTTTTTACACTGGGTAGTTTAATTGTGTGTAGTTTAATTGTGTGTTGTTACCACCCGGCTTGACGGGTCGCAACAAAAAAAACCCACGACACTACCAAAACAACAAACAGGTGAAGTCTAAAGCGACAGCACCACTTAGCCTAGCAGGAGACACAATCACTAAAACAGGACCAACATTGATGCACAAGCCCCAAACAACATTTCACTCACCTGCATATTGGATTACTCAACCAAACATGCCACAGCTGCCCACAACAAACTGATTAACAAAACCGTGCCCCACCCACAACGGTGATGTCACTGCTCCTACAACATAGGAACAAGTTGAATAAAACACGTCATGTACTCAAACGAACAAATTTACAAACTGTATAAATTTAGCTTTTGACGAGCCCCCATTTGTTACGACCCGGCTCGACTGGTCGCAACAAAATAAAACTGGGGGGACACGGAAACAGGCAGTGCTTTAAGCCTATAAAAGGCATTTATTAAAAGAATCAAGAAATGGTCTAGGCGTCGGCATCAGATGGTAACTCGGATGGGGCGATCATGACTGGTCCCAGCACACATGCATACTGGACTGCACAGCAGGGCCGTCACATGTGGACTATTAGTAGCTACTACAGTTTTGCAAAATTTAAAAAAGTAAGCAAAGACTGTTTTTGTAACCTCATGTTCCTTTCCCACAGTAAATAACATCATACTTTGCTAACAGCTCAATTATGCCAAGAAGATTTCCATTGTCTGGCTCATCTAGTGTATTTGCGCTGCCTCTGAATGGCATAATCCTGAAGGCTAAGAAGAGTGTTACATCCAGCAGCCGCTTCAGTAGTGCTTTATTTGATTTTTTTATTTTTGTCTCCATCACTTTTTGTTTTAGGCTTTCAATTCCAGAAGTCTGTAGGAGAGAATGTTGTAGGTTGTAGGTTCTCTCACTCACTTACTCACTCACTCACTCTGGGCCCGGGACAACAGACCGTTTTGTCCCCCCCTATGGGCGGCACCTGGTACCAACCCACTTCTTAAGTCCCCATTGTCTTAGTAAATTTCATATGCAATAAGTGAAAAATTTAAAATGTGAAATCTTAACATTTTCAGTGATACATGAAAATCTAAAATAAATAAAAAATTTGGGGACTTGGAACCATGTCTGTATCTCATTTAGAAAGGGTGGTCCCCACCGGACACCTTTTTGTCCACTGTCCCCACCGGGGGAGATAAACGAGTATGTGTGTGTGTGTGTGTGTGTGTGTGTGTGTGTGTGTGTGTTTGTTCCTGCGTCAGAGTGAGGACCAAAGGAAGTTTTTAACCAACAAAGTGAGGTCGTTTTTGGAAAGTGAGGACATTTTCCTGGTCCTCACTTTCTTTCACATGGCAATGAGCTCTACTAGCCCTAGAGATGTTACTCTGATTTTTATGAAGGTCCTCATTTTCAATGAGAAATTAGTTTTTTCACCTCTGATAGTTAACACAGATTTGCTCTCTAGCTCCCTCGACAGTATGGTTCTGCAACTGCACCCGAGTTACAGAACTATACCAGGCGGCTGCTCCCCCTATAGGTGTTCTTTTGACAATGCCCCCAAATTGTACACCTTTTTTGCCAGACTGAATTTCTTTCTCAGTCTTTAGATCAGATTTATAGTAATGGCAAGACATAGATTGAACAAGTATCAACCAAATATTTTTCTGTTGTATGCACAAATAGTTTTGTCTTATACAACGCTCAGACAGGGATCATGATATTCAAGCCAGACATGGTGTTGCAATTTATTGTATAATTAAACAACAATGTGTAGGTCTCTTCTGTAGGTGACAGAAGAGTCCTGGAGGAGCAGGTAACAAGTAGACCTGAAGACAGACTGCTCACAGCAAGGATGATGGCAGAAATCAGAAACAAAAACAAAATGTTGTGACTAGAATCAAAAAGCCAATGAGGTATCCAGTGAAGGCAAGGTGAGACAAGAGAATCCAGAAACAAGAAAATGGTAAAAAACAAGTGTTGCAACAGAAATGTTAGATGGCAACTCACTTTATAGCTTGAAGACAGTCTGACACTTACTGGCTGTGAGAAGCAGGTATAAATAGGCAGAGTCCCAGGTTAAACACATGCGGGCAATCAGGCTCAGTCCAGCTGATTGTGCTTCTCTAATTAACTCTTTAAGAGTGGAGCAGAACAGAGTTTGGGGCTAGGAGTTAAGTTGAACTCTCAGCAGGACGGTCGAGCAGGAACAAACCATTTAATTTTAAAACTTATAGTGAGAAACGTCAGAAATAAGAACAGGGATGTATTCCACATTACTGGGAGATTACTGGAAGATAAAAAACCCGAAAGGTCACAAAAGGTCAGCATTCAGATTGGCCAACTTTAGTAACAAAGACTCACCAAATCTGTCCAAATCTGAAATTTTGACCAAAAAGGGATCTAATTCCATTTTCTACATATTGGTCGTGCTATGGTGCCCGGATGGGTCAATTCTGGACCATCGACTGGGTCCTGGCAGGTTCAGAGGCCAGACGGCAGATGTCTCTCTCTGACATTGAAGGAACCCCTAATCAACCCTCTGTGCATCCTTCAATGGTTCACTGGCCCCGACTCAGCCCCAGAAAAATATAGCTTGTAAGCTTTTGATGAGAGAAAGTCTTTTCTTCCAGCCTATGCCAAAGAGAAAGCCTCAAATGCCTCACTCATCATTTTAGGGTTGTTCTGGCACCTTCCAACTGGTCATAGAAAAGGGGGAGGTCTCGTTTTAATCGCCTAATCAGGCTCTACAAAATGGTACCACGTGCATCTAGATCATATCTTCCTACTCCAGTCTTAGGGTCAAACACACTCCTATCGCTGGTGTGTCAGTGGAGCACAGTGATGCACCATTTTGCAGGCTCGAGGATATAGTTAAAAGCTCATGCATATGCCAGTTTCTTTGTCAGCTCTTTCCCTTTTAATGGTATCATGCATTCATGCAAAAACGTCTCCTACCTGTAGAAGGAAGGCAAAACAAGTGTTTCAAAAAATGGCGGAGTCTCCCTCATGACTCCATTCAAAGTTCCTGCTGGTAACAGTTTATGCCCTATTTTAAACGACCTTGGGGACCAAATAATACTTATATTGTGAGGATATTGAAAGACTCGAAGAGGAATGCGCATTGGAAATGACAGCCCCCACAGCTAAATTGTTATTTTGGGGTCTCTGAGGAGCCATATGTTCTGATGTTCTGGGGCGATTTACAACCTGCGGATAAAAGTCACAAGGTCATGTATGGACTGTTTTTCGTATCATTTCTAACCAAGCATGTCCAGATCAGATGCTGCAGTGGGAAGCAATGGGTTCAAAGACAGTCCTTCTGAGAGGCCCTTTTGACTCTTCTCTCAAATGCATTAAAGGACCATTTTATTGCCTAATTGAAATGACCATGGGGATAAATAATGACTGTATGTGGAATATAGGAGGGCTCTGTCAAGACTTGTGTGCTCATTTCAATCGTCTCATTTGGCCCTTTCCAATGGTGCCAAGCTTGCCTGAAATGACCGGCGTTGTTAGTCTGAGCTGGACCCCTAAGCATACAATTTCTGCATGTGTTCCGTTTCTGTGTCTTCAATCAGACTTCAGCCAGTGATCCTGAATTTGCAAGACACTCCACTGGGAGCCGAGAACATCTGAGCATTTTGGTGACTTTAGGTGGAGCAGAATTTGTACAGGTGTTTATTTGGCAGTGAAGTGTCCTCTAGGGCTTCAAAAACCCTACCTGGATAGTTTTGGTTTGACAGAAATCTTCAAGTTTGTCAAAAAAGGCTGATGTTGTTGAGGGGGGGGGGGGGTTGCAGTAAGTGGATTCTGTGACTCTAGTGTCTCTAGGCCATTTCTTTCGGGAATGGTGGGGGCAAAAAGGGGCGGAAGCCCGCACCTTTACAACATCAAGGCCCAATAATGATGTGCTGCTCCCTTCCTAAAGACTCTACAAGCATTAAAAAGCATAGCTCTGTTGGCTACTTCCTTTTAGCAATTATGCAGGCATCAGAGACTGGTGGCCTTTTCTTAAGAATGAGCTGGAGATGCAGTGTTGAGCTGATCTGTGCCCAAAAAGCTTGCCTCTCTTTCAGCTTATTCACCCATCTGATAGTGATTATTATTGTAAAACTCATAGGCCAAAATACATTTTTTGAAGGCTTGCGTCCATCCAGAAATGTTATACAAATGTATTGGCTGTAGATTTTAGGTCTGCTTTATGTTCATACTGAAGCCTGGTCATGTGCAGCTTTCTGGTCATTGCGGGCCTTATGAGTGTGGCACTAAGATTTGGATGGGCTTGTTTCGATTGTGTGATTCTGGCATCATATGTTAGGGAAGCACCATCAGAGCAATCGACCTAAAGAAGCTTGATAAGCTGATATAGAAGCCTGGCTCTGTTGTGGGGACTATTCAAGAACTTTACAGTGTAAAGAACAATTATTCATAAAATATAGAACATTTTGGGAAACTGTTCGAGATTTGTTGCTATCTCATGGACTGTCACATGTCACACTTTTCAATAATGCTGATTCAATCATGCGGAGTTGGCTTTTCAATCATGGGCTATCATATGTTGATTAAAAATTGAAAATCTTTTTGAGCTGGGTGGTGGGATGGCACTCAAAGATGGCATCAACCCCTGTGCGTCCACCGTCACTGTTACTACAGACTATCAGGGTGATTATGGTTTTCAGCATGGCCTTCAGCAGTCTGGGAGGCCAAATCTGTTACATCAACATTTTCAGAGTTTCTGAATAAGCTCTACTGCCACCTTACAAAGACCAGCCCCATAGAAATTCTACTCAGAGAAAGAACCCTCCCCCCAGGCTGCCTTTCTCAGGGCCACAGCCGTACAAAATGACTGAGCGTGATTATTTTTATTCATATAGAAAAAAACAACAACATATATATATATATATATATATATGTAATATATAATATATATAATACATATGTATATATACATATATATTTATTTATATTTATATTTTATATTTATTTTTTCTGTCTACATTTTTTAAATGTAATTGTTATCATTAGCATAACAAATGTATTGTATATTTTATATATATATATATAAAATACAAATATTTGTTATGCTAATGATAACAATTATATTTAAAAAATGTAGACAGAAAAAACAAAAACAATCCTAAACAATATGCCCCTGGAATAAAACTGAGTGCAAAGTCATGCCATACAGAATACAGAAGCTTGAAAACCTGTGTTCTTAAGTCTGGGAGATTCAGTCCAGATTCACCCTTCCCCCACCCTCAACTTTGCAACATTCCCAAACTGCAGATGGCCCATCAAGCAATTAGCCAATCAGAATCATGCATTTGGATTCTGCACCGTGCACGGCTTTTCGCGCGTTACACTATGAGCAGGTGCGCAGCAGAAGCCATGGATCGCCGTTCACGTCGGATTTACAATTTACGGGCTCACCACGACAAATGTGAGGCGAGTATTAACAAAAGGAAGGTAAGATATCAAATTATTTTGTTTATTTATAGCAGTTAGTTACAAATGGCTAAGACTTTCAAGTAGTGTGGATTCATAGCAACAAAATGGTCGGTGGAAAACTTGCTGCATGACATGCTTGGGCCTTGCCTCACAAAAATACTTTTTAATGATGTTAAATGCCACAGTTTTTGCAGACTTATACTCAGAACTCATTACAAAAGCATGTACATCTAAAGAATTTAGAATATTGCATAAAAGTGCTTTTTTTTTTTTGTTATTGATCTCAGAGACTGAAACTCCTATATTGGACTAAGCACACGTGGTGTGACGTGTCCCAAGCCTTTGTCTTTTTATTTGCATGATTATGGCTTAAATTGAATGAAAATCTTAATTTTACCGTCTCAGAAAATAAAAAATAATGGAGTTTTTTAGTTATTTTTTTAACCTCATGGTGTTTCACCCTAATCAGCTAATTAATGCAACACCTTTAAAGGTGGTGGAGGAGCAAGGCTCAGAAAGTTATAAGCCTGTACAGAAATTAGTTCGAACCGTTTGCTTTTTCAGCTTCACAGCATGTGAGTGGATTAATGTTTAAACCAGTGGTCTCACTTTAGGGAGAAATGAATCTTTCTTCTACCTTTTTTTTTAGGTAACATCTAAAATGGAAACGTCCAAAGGGATTGATGGATCCAGTGAAGTCACATCAACAGGTAATCATGCATTTAAATGTTTTCCACTACAGTGGTTGTAGGGCTCACAGAACTGTGCCGAGCGTCTGGGTTCATCAGTACCGTGCTACTATCTACTGTTGTTTGAATCTTGTTTATTATTCCTACACAGTTATAAGTAATGTAAGAGTTTGTAAACATGTATAGTTTGTCTTTAAGGTATTCTGACATCCCTTCCTATTACTTTCTAGTAGTTTGTAGCTCATTAGCATACGCCGCCAGGCTAGCATATGCCGTCAGGCTAGCATACGCCGTAACTATCGACTCTGCACACGCCGTTAGATCGGCATACGCGTAGCACAAATTTAAGACGACATACTACTAGGAGTCTACTTGGTCTAACAGGCTAAGCGTTTGACGATTTGACAGGCTAAGCGTAAGGAACTCTTAAACGGTGTTTTAGTGACATTGTGGCAGCTTTTGTGTTTTTAATTGGCTATTTCCGTTTTTATTGTGACATGCTTTTATTTTGTGCTGCCGGCCGGAAGTAGGTCTAATGGAAAAAACGGTTAACTTCGCACGGAGCAGACACGCGAGTCTGTAAAGGATAGAGAAAATATTTCACAACTTTAAAAATTGACCAATGCATTTATTAAGTACCTGGCTAAAGGTGGGGAAAAGGTATGTTACAAAAATGTTTTATGTAAAGTTCTGTGTGTTTTTCTGACTTAAATGAATGTTTCTATGCTAAAGTTTACGTTCTACTTATGCTTATCTGACGGGCTAACGTGTGCTGATCTGACAGGATAATTGTAGGACAATTCTGTATTGAAATGAATGTGTAGAAACTCTGTATTAAAGGACAGTGGATAACCCCCCCCTCCTCAGTAATTGTAAATACACCTTTGCTGCCTTCGGTGTTAGGATTAACTAAACATTTTTTTGCTAGTGAGGGCAATAATTTTTTTTGTCACTTTTATTTTATGTCAGAAGTTAAGACATATCTTTTAATATTTGGTACCCTTACCTTTAAACTAAATAACTTAGGTCAAACTTCTCAATATTTGGCAGGTAACAGGGTTAAGTATTGTATATAGAGGAAGTTAAAAATAGGACTAATGGAGTTATGCTGTTTTGTGCACTGCCAAATTTAAGATCTTAGTTTCAGTGCTCTGATAAAAGGATGCTAAGCTTGCAGGTTATTTTAAATAACTGGCTAGTCATATTTTTCACTAAAGGCACTTATGTGAAAACCTAGAATTGTGTTATCCTTAACTTCTTTCTCTCTTTCTTTGAGATGCTGAACACTCTAAAAACATAGATGTGGACTCTGCGAACCAACCACCAGCGAGTAATTTATCCAAGTCAGACACGGAGGACTACCCACTATCAACTGATCGTTCCAATTCAGATTCGGAGTACCAACCACCAGCGAATGATTCAAATTCAGACACAGAGGACCAACCA